>JAGTTL010000062.1:207233-262223 GCA_036851935.1 Coregonus suidteri | reverse complement strand
TCAGATCAGCAACATCTTGTTTTTTGTTTTACCGCCTATATTAATGTGCTTGTTCCGCCAGTACGCAACACATTTCAACAGTGGAATATATCTCATTTGGATTCTACTGGTTGTGATTGGTGAGTTGTTTTGACAAAGCATGATGATTCCTTCAGTTACTCGCCTCTGCTTTGATTTGTGTGTGGCCTGAACCTAATCTTATTTTAAGAGCACTCATACTTATAGGTTTACGTCTGAAAAAAGGTGCTCTAAATATTATGAGCACAGAAATATCACATTTACATAAGTATTCAGACCTTTTACTCAGTACTTTGTTGAAGCACCTTTGGCAGTGATTAGTCTTCTTGGGTATGACGCTACAAGCTTGGCACACCTGTATTTGGGGAGTTTCTCCCATTCTTCTCTGCAGATCCTCTTAAGCTCTGTCAGGTTGGATCACTGCACAGCTATTCTCGATCGGGTTCAAGTCCGTGCTCTGGCTGGGCCACTCAAGGACCTTCAGAGACTTGTCCTGAAGCCACTCTTGCGTTGTCTTGTCTGTGTGCTTAGGGTTGTTCTCCTGTTGGAAGGTGAACCTTCGCCCCAGTCTGAGGTCCTGAGCGCTCTGGAGCAGGTTTTCATCAAGGATCTCTCTGTTCATCTTTCCCTCTGTCAGAGTGACCATCGGGTTCTTGAAAACCTCCCTGACCAAGACTCTGGGTCTTCCATTTCTGTGGCGGTCCTCATGAGAACCAGTTTCATCATAGCGCTTGATGGTTTTTGCTACTGCACTTGAAGAAACTTCCCGTATTGACTGACCTTCATGTCTTAAAGTAATGACTTTCGTTTCTCTTTGCTTATTTGAGCTGTTCTTGCCATAATATGGACTTGGTATTTTACCAAATAGGGCTATCTTCTGTATACTCCGGCTGTAGGTGCTTAAGTGTAGAGTGTGCAATCATCAGCATACATAGTCATTTTAGCTGCTTTTGTAAGACATTTGGCATTACTTTGTAAAAATAGAGAAGAGTAATATCCCAAGACAACTGCCCTGAGGGATACCACACTGTACATATCTCATGTTAGAGTAGCTTCCATTGAAGAGTAACTCTCCAACCATGTGATGGCAGGTGATGTAAAGCCATAACAAGTTAGTTTTTTAATAACACATTTTGATCAATAACATCAAAGGCTGCACTGAAATCTAACAATACAACTATAATCTTATTATCAATTTTATTTAGCCAGTCATCAGTCAGTGCAGTACAAGTTGAGTGCCCTTCCCTATATGCATGCTGAAAGTCAGTAGTTCACTTGTTCTTAAAAAAAAATCTCTCCATCAGTTTACTAAGAACAGGCAGAAAACTGATTGGGCGGCTATTAGAGCCAGCAAAGGATGTTTTACTATTGTTTGGTAGTGGAATTACTTTAGCTTCCTTCCACGCCTGTGGACAGACAATCCTTTAGGCTTTGGTAAAAGACATGGCAAATATGGGTGGCAATACAGTCTGCTACCATTCTCAATAGTTTCCCTTCTAGGTTGTCTGTACCTGGTGGCTTATCATTATTGATGGATAACAACCGTTTTTCCACCTCTTCCACAAAAACTTACCAAATTCAAAACGGAAATCCTTCTCTTTCATTATTAGATCTTCAATATACAGATATGATGGTTCACTGTTCAATGTTGTCATTTCACTTCTCAGTTTGTCCACTTTACTGGAGAAATAGTAATTGAAATGATTGGCTATATCAAAAGGTTTGGTCATAAATGACCCATCAACTTCAATAAACGATGGAGATTAATTGGGTTTTCTGCTCATGATATCATTTTAAGGTTTGAGGTCAAAACACACTCTTATGTCTCCATTCGCTTTTGGGGCGACCACCATTCCGGAGCACCATTCTGTGGGCTCTGTCACTTTGTTATGACATCCATGTTCTCCATCCTGCCCAGTTCTTCATAAACTTTTTATCTTGAGCGGAACACGTCGTGGTGCTGAAAGAGCACAGGGTGTGGCTCCATCTTTAAGCTCTATCTTGTATGAATCTTGGGAGTTTCCCCAGTCCTGGAAAGATGGATTCTGTGCAGTAACTGTAGGGCCTCTATGGCTGGTATGCCTAGGAGTGGTTGTGTCAGTCCTGCTACGATGTACACCTCTTGTTCTGTGCTGTACCCTTTTTATTATCAGCTTGCTCTTACAGCAGCCTTTCACGTCAAGCAGATTTAGCCCCGGCCCGTATAGCATCTTGGTTGGTCTCACCAGACTGCCATCTTGTTGTTGTTTGAAGTATTTCTCTGGTATGGCTGTCACAGCTGCTCCTGTGTTGAGTTTGAAGCTGATGATTTCCCCATTCAGATTAATTTTCTCCATCCACAGCTGTGTACCTTGTGAGGACAATAAACCTAGGAAAGCAAAGTCTTGTGATTCGGTGCTGGGCTGTGACTTTGTGTACAACTTGACAGAACGACAGACTGCTGCATAATGTCCCGTTTTGCGACACTTTCTGCACTCAGCCTCCTTGGCTGGACAGTCCTTCCATCCATGCTCTCGTCCTCCACATCTTTTGCACTCCTTTTCAGTTGGATTTCATTTTGTTTTGCCTTTTGTATGGTTTCTGTGCACTTTGTTGGAATTTGTTCCTATTATTAAATTGTGCTTTGGTGGTGTCCATATTTGTTGTGGTTTCTCCTACTACTGCATTACTGTGCAGTAATGTTTGCTGTTTCTTTACAGTTTCACTTTGTCTGACTCTTTGAATAGCTTTTGCAAGTGTCAAGTCTGAGTCTAACTGAAGCTGTTCTGAGTCTGACAGCCTCCTGTCTTTTATTCCAACAATTCTCTCTTATCAGTTCTTCCTTGTGCATTCCAAAGTTACAATGCTCAGCCAGATGTGTACAACTGTGATGAATGCCTCTGCTCTCTCTCCTTTATCTTGACATCTCATGTTGAATTGAGCGCTCTCAAAAATAATATTGTTTTCCTACACAGTGCTTCTCAAATGCTCCTTTTACAGCATCATACTTTTTATCTGCATCAGTCAATAGCAATGCTCCCAGAATGTAATCGGCGGCATCCCCCATAGAATATACAGTAATTCAGAAAGTATTCATACCCTTTGACTTATTCCACATTTTGTGTTACAGCCTGAATTCCAAATTGATTAAATATATTTTTTTTTGTCACCCATCTACACACAATCTCCATAATGAAAAGGCACATTTATTGAAAATGAAATACAGAAATATCTAATTTACATAAGTATTCACACCCGTAAGTCAATACATGTTAGAATCACCTTTGGTAGTGATTATAGCAGTGAGTCTTTCTGGGTAAGTCTCTAAGAGCTTTGCACACCTGGATTGTACAATATTTGCTTTTTTAAATTCTTTAAGCTCTGTCAATTTGTTTGTTGATCATTGCTAGACAGCCATTTTCAAGTTTTGCCATAGATTTACAAGCCGATATATATGTCAACTGTAACTAGGCCACTCAGGAACATTCAATGTTGTCTTGTAAGCAACTCCAGTGTATATTGGCCTTGTGTTTTAGGTTATTGTCCTGCTGAAAGGTGAATTTGTCTCCCAGTGTCTGTTTGAAAGCACTGAACCAGGATTTCCGGGATGCTGACCTTCTAGGCAGAGTTGCAAAGAAAAAGCCATATCTCAGACTGGCCAATAAAAAGAAAGGATTAAGATGGGCAGTCTGAGATATAGCTTTTTCTTTGCAGCTCTGCCTAGAAGGTCAGCATCCCGGAGTCGCCTCATCACTGTTGACGTTGAGACTGGTGTTTTGCGGGTACTATTTAATGAAGTTGCCAGTTGAGGACCTGTGAGGCATCTGCTTCTCAAACTAGACACTGTAATGTATTTGTCCTCTTGCTCTGTTGTGCACTGGGGCCTCCCACTCCTCTTTATATTCTGGTTAGAGCCAGTTTGCACTGTTCTGTGAAGGGAGTAGTACACTGCGTTGTACGAGATCTTCAGTTTCTTGGCAATTTCTTGCATGAAATAGCCTTCATTTCTCAGAACAAGAATAGAGTGATGAGTTAAAGAAGAAAGTTATTTATTTCTGGCCATTTTGAGCCTGTAATCGAACCCACAATTGCTGACGCTCCAGATACTCAACTAGTCTCAAGAAGGCCAGTTTTATTGCTTCTTTAATCAGCACAACAGTTTTAAGCTGTGCTAGCATAATTGCAAAAGGGTTTTCTAATGATCAATTAGCCTTTTAAAATGATAAACTTGGATTAGCAAACACAGCGTGCCATTGGAACACAGGACTGATGGTTGCTAATAATGGGCCTCTGTACGCCTATGTAGATATTCCATAAAAAATCAGCCGTTTCCAGCTACAATAGCCATTTACAACATTAACAATGTCTAAACACTATTTCTGATCAATTTGATGTCATTTTAATGGACAAAAATATTGCTTTTCTTTCGAAAACAAGGACATTTCTAAGTGAACCCAAACTTTTGAACGGTAGTGTGTATATATACAGTGAGGGGAAAAAAGTATTTGATCCCCTGCTGATTTTGTACGTTTGCCCACTGACAAAGAAATGATCAGTCTATAATTTTAATGGTAGGTTTATTTGAACAGTGAGACACAGAATAACAACAACAAAATCCAGAAAAACGCATGTCAAAAATGTTATAAATTGATTTGTATTTTAATGAGGGAAATAAGTATTTGACCCCTCTGCAAAACATGACTTAGTACTTGGTAGCAAAACCCTTGTTGGCAATCACAGAGGTCAGATGTGTCTTGTAGTTGGCCACCAGGTTTGCACACATCTCAGGACGGATTTTGTCCCACTCCTCTTTGCAGATCTTCTCCAAGTCATTAAGGTTTCGAGGCTGACGTTTGGCAACTCGAACCTTCAGCTCCCTCCACAGATTTTCTATGGGATTATGGGCTGGAGACTGGCTAGGCCACTCCAGGACCTTAATGAGCTTCTTCTTGAGCCACTCCTTTGTTGCCTTGGCCATGTGTTTTGGGTAATTGTCATGCTGGAATACCCATCCACGACCCATTTTCAATGCCCTGGCTGAGGGAAGGAGGTTCTCACCGAAGATTTGACGGTATATGGCCCCGTCCATCGTCCCATTGATGCGGTGAAGTTGTCCTGTCCCCTTAGCAGAAAAACACCCCCAAAGCATATTGTTTCCACCTCCATGTTTGACGATGGGGATGGTGTTCTTGGGGTCATAGGCAGCATTCCTCCTTCTCCGAACACGGCGAGTTGAGTTGATGATGCTAAAGAGCTCCATTTTGGTCTCATCTGACCACAACACTTTCACCCAGTTCTCCTCTGAATCATTCAGATGTTCATTGGCAAACTTCAGACGGGCATGTATATGTGCTTTCTTGAGCAAGGGGACCTTGCGGGCGCTGCAGGATTTCAGTCCTTCACGGCGTAGTGTGTTACCAATTGTTTTCTTGGTGACTATGGTCCCAGCTGCCTTGAGATCATTGACAAGATCCTCCCGTGTATTTCTGGGCTGATTCCTCACCGTTCTCATGATCATTGCAACTCCACGAGGTGAGATCTTGCATGGAGCTCCAGGCCGAGGGAGATTGACAGTTATTTTGTTTCTTCCATTTGCGAATAATCGCACCAACTGTTGTCACCTTCTCACCAAGCTGCTTGGCGATGGTCTTGTAGCCCATTCCAGCCTTGTGTAGGTCTACAATCTTGTGTCTGACATCCTTGGAGAGCACTTTGGTCTTGACCATGGTGGAGAGTTTGGAATCTGATTGATTGATTGCTTCTGTGGACAGGTGCCAGAAATCTTTCTGATTGAGAGGGGGTCAACTACTTATTTCCCTCTTTAAAATGCAAATCAATTTATAACATTTTTGACATGCATTTTTCTGGATTTTTTTGTTGTTATTCTGTCTCTCACTGTTCAAATAAACCTAACATTAATATTATAGACTGATTATTTCTTTGTCAGTGGGCAAACGTACAAAATCAGCAGGGGATCAAATACTTGTTTCCCTCAGTGTATATATATATTGGCCAGGGAGACATTGGAAAACCTCCCTGGCCTTTGTTGAATCTGTGTTTGAAATTCACTGCTCAACTGAGATACCTTATAGATAATTGAATGTGTGGGGTACAGAGATGAGGTAGTCATTCAAAAATCATGTCAAACACAATTATTGCATACAGTCCATGAGTCCATGCAACTTATTAAGCACATTTCTACTCCTGAACTTATTTAGGCTTGCCATATCAAAGGGGTTGAATACTTATTGACTCAAGACATTTCAGCTTCTCATTTTTTATGAATTTGTAAACATTTCTAAAAACATAATTCCACTTTGACATTATGGGGAATTGTGTGTAGGCCAGTGAAACTAAATCTCAATTTAATCAATTTTATATTCAGGCTGTAACACAACAAAATGTGGAAAAATTGAAGGGGTGTGAATAGTTTCTCAAGGCACTGTATAAGAGAGTTCAACTGATATTCCTCTGGTTTTGCATTCAGTCCTGATGCCAGACAAAACCTCTCGAAATTCTGATCCATCTGGGCCATTCTGCCATGTTTGAGAAGTCAAAGGGGTCTGGATGAGTTATATGTACAGCTGCCATTTCTATTTCGCTATGTCTCTGCGAAGCCTACACTGCAGATTCTTGTCCAGGCTGTGGGGTTACCTAAATCTACAGCATCACCCACTATCCCAAACAACAAATTAAACTATGTATCCTCATCTATAAGTCTGCAGTCTAAAATGGATGACTATAAAGATATTAAAATAGGTTTAAGAGAGTTAATAGCATACTGCATTACACGCCTAGTGGACAGTAGCTGCACAGTGGCCACAATTCGCATAACCCCTGCCTCTCCTTACACAGTCTCTGGAGCTGAGTTCACCTCTGAACTGAGTTGGAACACAGAGCTGGAATCTAATTTAGAGCTGTGTGCCTGGTGTCCTGGCTCCTTCCTCTGTCTAGATAGGCCCTATCCAGTGTGTCTGCATGCAGTGAACACTGAGAGGATGTGTTTCCCAATTCTGGTCCTTTTGACCCGAAGGGCAAAAACAAAAATTTGCACACTTTTGGTTCCCCAGGACCAGAAATGGGAAACACTTCCTCCCAGTGTTCACTCTATGTGGTTCTGAAGGGACTGGATAGGTCAAGCAGTGTGGCAATGGCTCCACCTTGGTGAAAGAGCTTGGACAGCACACCATAAATAATCTTCAATGATTAATTTATTCCAATGTAGCCTAAGGGCACGTTTATGCCGCAGGCATCCTCAGGCAGTGCACAGGGTAAATCTGAGATGGCACTACCTTGCCTTCCCATAGGCAAAAGGGAGATTTGCCACATTGTTCACACCTGGTTCCTTCAGATCTGGGGAGGTTAGAGTTTAGGTGGGGGAAGGGCTAGGGGTTGATGTCAAGGGGCTATATGGCTACCGATGATCCCAGAGTGGATTGACAGGTTGCCATGTTGGGCATTTATAAGGAGAAGTCCTGATTGCTGGGAAATTCCTTAAAGGGTTTCCAGGTTCGGGTGGTGCCTCTTGGACAAGCACTGATAAATACAATAGAGTGTCTGTTGGACCCTGATAACAAGAGGCCATGGGCTACCGACCAGTCTGTTCACACTAAAACTTCAAAACACTACACTTAAAATATGTAAGTGTAAAACTCCTTCACATAATGAGTAATGATGTGGTCCTCTGTAGCTCAATTGGTAGAGCATGGTGCTTGTAACGCCAGGGTAGTGGGTTCAATCCCCGGGACCACCCATACGTAAAAATGTATGCGCACATGACTGTAAGTCGCTTTGGATAAAAGCGTCTGCTAAATGGCATATTATTATTATTATTATTATTATTATTATTATTATTATTATGATGATAAGGCCTAGGAGAAATTCCTGACTTATTTTATTGACTTCCAGCACCAAGCAGTCTGTCACACCATCTCAAGCCATGCTCAATTAATCATGTAAATCTAGATCAGACAAGGTGTCTACCTTCACCCTGTAAATATAGAGACCAGTTGAACTGAATGGCCTGTTGTCATTTTTGTCAATATTCTTATGCTCCTATGGAAATTATAACAAGCCTTAGCTGAGATCCACTTAGCCTGGTCCCAGATCTGTTTGAGCTGTATAGCCAACTCCTTTTGTCATTGTTATGGCATATACTGTAAATTGGCTATACAGCACAAACAGATCTGGGACCAGGCTACATGAACAGTGGCTTAACATTAAAATCTAAGTCTTTGTGCTTGACTTGTCTGTGCTTTGGCTCAACGTATGGTTATTAACAGTGTTCTCTTTCTTATGTTTCATTGAGAGACAGTAGTATTTCTTGTGGTCAGACTAAATTGCTGTGGATAGCTTAACGGCTGTAGGGAAAGAACTGGGTTTCAGGTGAACTCTCCCTCTGTTTTCAATTGACCTCAGGGTGAAATTGTGTTTCAAAACATCCTGCCACTAATCAGATAAGTTTGATTTCTGCAAGAGGGCGATGTTTCCTTGTTTTGAAAGAACCAAGACCATAATTTGATTAGTGAACATTTTTGGAAACTGATCACAAAGTAAGATAAAAGTTAATAAAATTAGTCTGAGGGAGTTGAGGAGCTCTGGGCGTCTGCAAATCCTGTGCGTCTGAAATGGCACCCTATTCCTTAGTCACTGCTTTTGACCGGAGTTACAGCAATTTCATTCATAATAATATGACATTTAGCAGACGCTTTTATCCAAAGCGACTTAGTCATGCGTGCATACATAATTTTTTTTTGTGTGTGTATGGGTGGTCCCGGGGATCGATACAAGCGCCGTGCTCTACCAGCTGGACCACCTGTAGTATACCAGTAACACCTGTTCTCAACAGCTCCACATATGATCAGCTGTTGTGCCTATTAAAAGGCACAGTGTTGATTTTGTATGCCCTTGTTTTGTATAGCATGCAACTTTGTGGTGTCTCTCCCTTGCCTCAGGTATTGGCTCCACATACTTCCATGCCACCCTCAGTTTCCTGGGTCAGATGCTGGATGAGTTGTCCATCCTGTGGGTGCTCATGTGTGCCATCGGCATGTGGTTCCCCAAGAGATACCTGCCCAAGATGTTCAGGAAGGACAGGTGAGTCAACAGTTTGCCTGGTCTCAATCCTCAATTCACTCCCTTCCCCTTGGCCCTTAAGCGTCGATGTTTGCAGATATGAAGGGTCTGCAGACCTCCCTTTTGGGGGCCTGGTTGGTTTCAGTTCCATTAAACTACATGTTATAAAATTAAAATGTTATTTGTCACATGCTTCGTAAACAGTGATATGCTTACTTATGGGTCCTTTTCCAGAGTTAAAGATACCAAATTAAAATAAATAAATAGTGACACAAGGAATGAATACACAGTGAATAACGAATATGAGTAAAAATAACATGGGTATATACAGGGAGTACCAGTACCGAGTCGATGTGCAGGGGTACGATGGTAATTGAGGTAGCTACAGTACCAGTCAAAAGTTTGGACACACCTACTCATTCAAGTGTTGTTGTTTTTTAAAACTATTTTCTACGTTGTAGAATAATAGCGAAGACATCAAAACTATGAAATAACACATGTAGTAACCCAAAAAGTGTTAAACAAATCAAAATATTTTATATTTGCGATTGTTCAAAGTAGCCACCCCTTGCCTTGATGACGGCTTTGCACACTCTTGGCATTCTCTCAACCAGCTTCACCTGGAATGCTTTTCCAACAGTGTTGAAGGAGTTCCCACATATGTTGAGCACTTGTTGGCTGCTTTTCCTTTGCTCTGTGGTCCAACTCATCCCAAACCATCTCAATTGGGTTGAGGTCGGGTGGTTGTGGAGGCCAGGTCATCTGATGCAGCACTCCATAATTCTCCTTCTTGGTCAAATAGCCCTTACACAGCCTGAAGGTGTGTTGGGTCATTGTCCCGCAGAATGCTGTGGTAGCCATGCTGGTTAAATGTGCCTTGAATTCTAAATAAATCACAGACAGTGTCACCAGCGAAGCACCCCCACACCATCACACCTCCTCCTCCATGCTTCACGGTGGGAACCACATATGCGGAGATCATCCGTTCACCTACTCTGCAGTTGGAACCAAAAATCTCAAATTTGGACTCATCAGACCAAAGGACAGATGTCCACCGGTCTAATGTCCATTGCTCATGTTTCTTCTTCTTCTTAATGTCCTTTGGTAGTGGTTTATTTGCAGCAATTCAACCATGAAGGCCTGATTCACGCAGTCTCCTCTGAACAGTTGATATTGAGATGTCTGTTACTTGAACTCTGTGAAGCATTTATTTGGGCTGCAATCTGAGGTGCAGTTAACTCTAATGAACTTATCGACTGCAGCAGAGGTAACCTTCATGTCTTAAAGTAATGATGGACTGTCGTTTCTCTTTGCTTATTTGAGCTGTTTTTGCCATAATATGGTCTTGGTCTTTTATCAAATAGGGCTATCTTCTGTATACCACCCCTACCTTGTCACAACACAACTGATTGGCTCAAACGCATTAAGAAAATAAATTCCACAAATTAACTTTTAACAAGGCACACCTGTTAATTGTAATGCATTCCAGGTGACTACCTCATGAAGCTGGTTGAGTGAATGCAAAGAGTATGCAAAGCTGTCATCAAGGCAAAGGGTGGCTACTTTGAAGAATTTAAAATCTAAAATAGATTTTGATTTAACACTTTTTTGGTTACTACATTATTCCATATGTGTTATTTCATAGTTTTGATGTCTTCACTATTATTCTGCAATGTAGAAAATAGTAAAAATAAAGAAAAACCCTTGAATGAGTAGGTGTGTCCAAACTTTTGACTGGTACTGTATTCGGAAAGTATTCAGACCCCTTGACCTTTTCCACTTTTTGTTACGTTACAACCTTATTCTAAAATTGATTAAACTGGACTTTTTTTCCCTCATCAATCTACACACAATACCCCATAACGTTGAAGAAAAGGTTTTAGAAATCTTTGCAAATGTTATAGAAATACTAAACTGAAATCACATTTACATAAGTATTCAGACCCTTTACTCAGTACTTTGCTGAAGCACCTTTGTTAGAGATTACAGTCTCGAGTCTTCTTGGGTATGATGCTACAAGCTTGGGACACCTGTATTTGGGGAGTTTCTCCTATTCTTTTCTGCAGATCCTCTCAAGCTCTGTCAGGTTAGTTGGGGAGGGTTGCTGCACAGCTATTTTCAGGTCTCTCCAGAGATGTTCGATCAGATTCAAGTCCTGGCTCTGGCTGGGTCACTGAAGGACATTCAGAGACTTGTCCCGATGCCACTCCTGCATTGTCTTGGCTGTGTGCTTAGGGTCGTTGTCCTGTTGGTAGGTCAACCTTCGCCCCAGTCTGAGGTCCTGAGCGCTCTGGAGCAGGTTTTCATCAAGGATCTCTCTGTACTTTGCTCCGTTAATCTTTTCTTTGATCCTGACTAGTCTCCCAGTCCCTGCCGCTGAAAAACATCCCCACAGTATGATGCTGCCACCGTGCTTCACCGTAGGGATGGGACCAGGTTTCCTCCAGACATGACGCTTGCCATTCAGGCCAAAGAGTTCAATCTTGTTCTGAGAGTCCTTTAGGTACCTTTTGGCAAACTCCAAGCGGGTTGTCATGTGCCTTTTACTGAGGAGTGGCTTCCATCTGGCCACTCTACCATAAAGGCCTGATTTGGTGTAGTGCTGCAGAGATGGTTGTCCTTCTGGAAGGTTCTCCCATCTCCACAGAGGAGCTTTGGAGCTCTGTCAGAGTTACCATCGGGTTCTTGGTCACCTCCCTGACCAAGGCCCTTCTCCCCTTCTTGCTCAGTTTGGCCGGGCGGCCAGCTCTAGGAAGAGTCTTGGTGGTTCCAAACTTCTTCCATTTAAGAATGATGGAGGCCACTGTGTTCTTGGGGACCTTCAATGCTACAGAATTTCTTTTGTACCCAACCCAGATCTGTGCCTTGACACAATCCTGTCTTTGAGCTCTACGGACAATTCCTTCGACCTCATGGCTTTTGCTCTGACATGCACTGTCAACTATGGGACCTTATATAGACAGGTGTGTGCCTTTCCAAATCATGTCCAATCAATTGAATTTACCATAGGTGGACTCCATTCAAGTTGTAGAAACATCTCAAGGATGATCAATGGAAACAGGATGCACCTGAGCTCAATTTCGAGTATCATAGCAAAGGGTCTGAATACTTATGTAAATAAGGTATTTCTGTTTTATTAATTACAATTTGCAAACATTTCTACAAACCAGTTTTCACTCTGTCAATATGTGGTATTGTGTGTAGATTAATACTTTTTTTATTTAATCCATTTTAGAATAAGGTTGTAACGTAACAAAATGTGGAAAAAGTTAAGCAGTCTGAATACTTTCCGAATGCACTGTACATATAGGTAGGGGTAAAGAGACTAGGCAATGGCATATGTAATACACAATAGCTGTAGGCAATGTGGTGAGTGTGAAAGTGTATGTGTGGCGTCAGTATGCGCATGTTATGTGTGTGTGTGGGCGTATGTAGGGTGTGAGTGTGTGGGTAGAGTCCAGTGTTTGTGCATAGAGTCAGTGCAAGAGTAAGTCCAAAAAAGGGTCAATGCAGGTAGTCCGGGTAGCCATTTGATGAGCTATTTAGCGGTCTTGTTTAGCAGTCTCATGGCTTGGGGGCAGAATCTGTTCAGGGTCCTGTTGGTTCCAGACTTGGTGCACTGGTACTGCTTACTGTGCGGTAGCAGATAAAACAGTCTATGGCTTAGAAGGTTGGAGGGTGACAGTTTTTTGGGCCTTCCTCGGACACCTCCTGGTATAGAGGTCCTTGGATATCCTGCAATAATTGGCTGTTAAGGCTGTTCTGTTATTTTTTTTTTTATTCATGGCAATTCACTTCGAAGCTGTATTCTGTAGCGCCTTGCGGTTGGGTGCCTTACAGTTGCCGTACCAAGCGGTGATACAGCCAGTCAAGATGCTCTCAATGGTGCAACTTTTTGAGGATCTGAGGGCCCATGCCAAATTTTTTCAGCCTCCTGATGCCCTCTTCATGACTGTGTGGGTGTGTGTGGACCATGTTAATTCCTTAGTGATGTGGACACAATACCATGCACCCACTAGTGGTCAAAAGGTTTTTGGCGCTCCATAAATATGGTACAGTACTGTATTCTGTCCAACTACAGTACGTCATCAGAGTGTGCTGCTAAACACTGTATGCTGGAAACGTATGGTTGAGAGGGATGAGGCAAAAGGAATGGCAAATAAGTCTGGTTGCATAACGATTTGGCAAACGTATTGCAAATTGAGAAATCATGTGATAAATGACATAAAGAATTATAGTCAAAAGCTTTGGAGCACCTTAAATTAAATTTTGGGAAAAAAGTCATTCATTGAATCCGATGGCTCATTCATCACAAAACCAACTGATATTGCCAACTACTTTAATACTTTTTTTCATTAGCAAGATTAGCAAACTTAGGCATGACATGCCAGCAACAATTGCTGACACTACACATCCAAGTATATCTGACCAAATTATGAAAGACAAGCATTGTAATTTTGAATTCCGTAAAGTGAGTGTGGAAGAGGTGAACAAATTATTGTTGTCTATTAACAATAACAATTCACCGGGGTCTGACAACTTGGATGGGAAATTTGCTGAGGATAATAGCGGACGATATTGCTAGTCCTATTTGCCATATTTTCAATTTAAACCTACTAGAATGTGTGTGCCCCCAGGCTTGGAGGAAAGCAAAAGTAATTCCGCTACTAGAATAGTAAAGCCCCCATTACTGGCTCAAACAGCCGACCAATTAGCCTGTTACCAACCCTTAGTAAACTATTGGAAAAAATTGTGTTTGACCAGATACAATGCTGTTTTACTGTAAACAAATTGACAACAAACTTTCAGCATGCTTATAGAAAAGGACATTCAACAAGCACAGCACTTACACAAATGACTGATGATTGGCTCTCTTCACAGTCCTCAAGTCCAGAACGGACTATGGGAGCCGCACAGTACTACATAGAGCCATGACTACATTTGCTATTTAAGTGTATAGATTACGTATTTTTTTCCCCGCCCCTGTTTCGAGACAGGTGCATGATAATGGTCCATTCTAAATCAAAACAAATTTCACACATATATGTATTAATTTGGGATCTATCGCGCGAATCCCACAACTCTCCCAGACTATGTTCACACAGAATAGAATAGTAGATTGACATAGGCTAGCGCTTTTGCTGTTTGTTAGGCCTACTCATCTTGTTGGCTGACAAAGTAAATGTGGACAGTTCTTCCAATATCTTCAATATGCGCCTCGGAATTGGATAAGAATGCATGCAGTTGCGTACCCGATGTGTCTGTCTTCACTTGTAGCCTGTAAGAAAGACCCGATCACATGACGGAGAGCCATGTGAGTGAGAGGTGCTTCTAAGCACGCAGCCGGGAGAAGGTAATTATAATTATTATATTCAGCCCAAGGGCACAACAGCCACTGGCTGCATAAGGCATAAGGCACACAAAGGGGGCCGTAGATTCTTCAAACAACTTTATTATAAGATTTGCAAAAATGGAGCAGTTAACAATCACTCACTCAATAGTGCAGAGTTAAAAGCCCAACATACAGTGTTGGCTCTCAGCTTTTATAGAAAGTACAACCTCTTTTGTTTACATGGCAGTTTAGCAGATGTGTGGAAACGGGTGGAACATGGTGTGTAAAAGGCGATTAGTTTGTCTGTGCAGATTAAGATAGCCCGAGCTTGATAGCACAAGGGCTCAACCATCTAACTGCGTTCGTTACAGTTCACACATTATAGTAACCACGGGATGTGTCACATGCTGCGGTCCCACCCTAACGGCTCTTAGCTATACAACCATTCTTATGACTAAGTCACACAAAGACACATTTTTATCAGGTTAGAAGAAAACGAACTTAAAACAATTCTCTAAGTAGTAAAACACAGGATAGCATGACACATTTGGTAATATTCCACCACATTTCCTCCTGTTTGAGACTAAGTCTCAACCTAATAGAAAATGATTTCCAAGCATTTTCATCAAACAGTCATTAACATGAGGGGAAAGAGGGAAAAGTAAAGACTTTCTTACACTTAGTACATTACAATTGTAAATTACCTCCGTTGTCATTGAGTTTCAGACCTTCACATCGTACACGCTTCATCACCACACACAAGGCAATTGCTTCGTTGATACTGTCCACATTGCCATGGGAGCAACATTTACATGACCCACGTCATGGGCATGGCCTATGGACATGCTTCACCATTAACTCAATGTTTTTACCTTGGTGTTATGGATTATCATGTAATCAGGCATAGGAAATAAATCAAGTAAATAGGGTTCTGGAGCCTCTCCTTCAGGTGTCAGTAATGTAATGGTGAGAATAGTGTCAACAGTTTTGCTGCACAATTTCTTAACACAAGTTATAATAAGCATTATTGCAAAAAAGATAAAGCAGAGCTCATGCCTTTTCATGTGACTTTTTTCAAATCATCATTAGTCGCATCATGCAGCCTTAGAATGTATTAAAATTCTAAACATATAGCCTGTTTTGTATCATAACTAAAGTTACATAAATAACTCTTAATTAAGCATATAAGAGTACCTGTTTCTTTGTTTAACCGCTCAACACAGAATAGCCGCATGTGCGCACTCCTCAAATTGTTTGGAGAAAATATCCTTTCCATTTTATAAGTTTACAGCGCTGTAGAAGCTGTGTTTATTATGCTCTTTTCTAGGACAATATGGACAATCCGGCGTTCCAATGCGTCAATTGTTTGCTTGCGGAGTATTACAGGAATGAGGTGGCTATCCTTAGCAAGCAAATTTGAAATCTGCGCAAACTTATGGGGAAAACGCAAATTGGAACTTTCTCCTTCTCAACTCCTGTGGCTGGACGCCGCACAGGATTGATGGATCTATCCCCGCCTTGTCATCTGTCCCTATCCGAATGGCCTCAGCTTCCGGGAACTTGCCTGCCAAGGAAGTCATCTCCATCTGCTTCTCCTCCTCCATCTTGTAGTGGAGTAGACAGAGAACAGCAATAGGATTGTTTCAATTAGCGCTGGTCCCTTGTCACAAGTCGTGGAAATCAAAGGCAGCGGCATGCTGCTAAATGGACTAGAGTGTCTGTGAGAGGTCCGGAGCCGATTGACATGAAGAATAGCTTCGCCGCCCTGGTGCCTGATCTGCCTGCGCCTTCATCGCTGGGACTGCCTTTGTCTGCGACAGCTGTGCTGACTCCAACTATGCTGACTCCAACATCGTGTTCATCGTTGAGTTCAGCTCCGTTCCCTCTCTCTGGATCTGACGGGGCTCTGCCTTTTGTGGGATGTCTGGGATCCACCCAAATCATTTGGGTTCCTGGATCCTTTCACAGCATTATAAGGCTGCGCTGAGACAATGACTTATCAATGACCCAAGCCCACCTCAGTTAATCCCTACCATTGTGTCGCTGAGTTGTCATAATGCTTCAGCAAATGTACATTATCCCATGGGCGTTGATAGACAACGGAAAGTAATCAGACCCCTTGACTTTTTCCACATTTTGTTACGCTACAGCCTTATTCTAAAATTGATTAAATGTTTTTTCCCCTCATCAATCTACACACAATAACCCATAATGACAAAGCAAAAACTGGTTTTACATAAGTATTCAGACCCTTTACTCAGTACTTTGTTGAAGCACCTTTGGCAGTGATTACAGCCTTGAGTCTTCTTGGGTATGACGCTGCAAGCTTGGCACACCTGTATTTGGGTAGTTTCTCCCATTCTTCTCTGTACAGATATTTTCAGGTCTCTCCAGAGATGTTCGATTGGGTTCAAGTCTGGGCTCTAGCTGGGCCATTCAAGGACGTTCAGAGAAGGGATGTTGTCCTGTTGGAAGGTGAACCTTGACCCACAGTCTGAGGTCCTGCGCACTCTGGAGCTGGATTCCATCAAGGATCTCTCTGTACTTTGCTCCGTTAATCTTTCCCTCGATCCTGGCTAGTATCCCAGTCCCTGCCGCTGAAAAACAACCCCACAGCATGATGCTGCCACCACCATGCTTCACCGTAAGGATGGTGCCAGGTTTCCTCCAGACGTGACGCTTGGTATTCAGGCCAAAGAGTTAAATCTTGGTTTCGTCAGACCAGAGAATCTTGTTTCTCATGGTCTGAGAGTCCTTTAGGTGCCTTTTGGCAAACTCCAAGCGGGCTGTCATGTGCCTTTTACTGAGGCCTGATTGGTGTAGTACTGCAGAGATGGTTGTCCTTCTGGAAGGTTCTCCCATCTCCACAGAGGAACTCTAGAGCTCTGTCAGAGTGACCATTGGGTTCTTGGTCATCTCCCTGACCAAGAACCTTCTACCCCGATTGCTCAATTTGACCGGGTGGCCAGCTCTAGGAAGAGTATTGGTGGTTCCAAATTCTTCCTTTTAAGAATGATGGAGGCCACTGTGTTCTTGGGGACCTTCAATGCTGCAGAAATGTGTTGGTACCCTTCCCATATTGGTGCCTCGACACAATCCTGTCTCGGAGCTCTACGGACAATTCTTGGCTTGGTTTTTTTCTCTGACATGCACTGTCAACTGTGGGACCTTATATAGACAGATGTGTGCCTTTCCAAATCATGTCCAATCAATTGAATTTAACACAGGTGGACACAAATCAAGTTGTAGAAACATCTCAAGGATGATCAATGGAAACAGGATGCACCTGAGCTCAATTTCGAGTCTCATAGGAAGTTGTCTGAATACTTATGTAAGGTATTTCAGTTTTTTATTTTTTTAATACATTTTCTAAATTTTCTAAAAACCTGTTTTGGCTCTGTCATTATGGGGTATTGTGTGTAGATTGCGGGGAAAACCCCCAAAATAATCAATTTTAGAATAAGGCTGTAATGTCACAAAATGTGGAAAAAGTCAAGGGGTCTGAATACTTTCCAAATGCACTGTATGCCCCTCTAACTGCACTGAATGCCTCTGCTGATCCTACAGCTATTGTATGCAGTAATCATGTGCCCGTGAACAAGAGTTATACTGTTAGCACTGAGGCGGTGTGCCCTAGTAGCAAGTCCACTGTGCAGCTCACCCTGCACTAACATAAATAACATGAGCATGTCTACTTCTGGTAAGCTTCCCAGTAAAGCAATGAAAACAATCAAGCATCCCAGAAAAGTGATAAAAATAGCCCACGTTAACATATGTAACATAAGAAACAAGGTTCGTGAAATCAATAATTTGTTAGTAACAGATGACATTCATATTCTGACAATCTCTGAAACTCACTTAGATAATATCTTTGATACAGTGGGAGCAATACATGGTTATAACATCTACAGAAAATACAGAAATGCCAATGGTGGAGGTGTTGCTGTTTATATTCAGAACCACATTCCTGTGAAGCTTAGAGGATCTCATGTTAAATACTGTTGAAGTAATATGGACATGAAGTAAGCTGCCCACTAAAGAAAAAGCTTCAAACTGCAACCAGTGCCTGCAACCTGGTTGAGGTTATCAGTCAACCTACCACGGTAGTTACAAACAGCACAGGAATGAAATCATCAAAACGTATTGATCACATCTTTACTAATGCTGCAGAAATTTCCTTTAAAGCAGTATCCAAATCCATCAGATGTAGTGATCACAATATAGTAGCCAAATCTAGGAAAACCAAAGTTCCAAGGGCCAAATATAGTGTATGAGGTCATACAATAACTTTTGTAGTGATTCATATGTTGTTGATGAAAATATATTTGTTAGTGTATGGTGTGTAATGAGGAGCAACCAGACGCTGTACTTGACACATTTATGAAAATGACTGTAAAAACCTTTAAATCCCTGTGTATTGATGAGGAACTGAACCATTGTATGGTTGAGAGGGATGAGGCAAAAGGAATGGCAAATGACTGGCTGCACAACCGATTGGCAAACTTACTGCAAATTGAGAAATCATGTGACTAAACTGAATAAAAAGAAGAAGAAGCTGTACTATGAAACAAAGATAAAATATATAAAGAATGATAGTAAAAAAGCTTTGGAGCACCTTTAAAGGACATTTTGGGCAAAAAGGCTAACTTAGCTCCATTATTCATTGAATCAGATTGCTCATTCATCACAAAACCCGCTGATATTGCCAACTATTTTAATACTTTTTTCATTGGCAAGATTAGGAACCTTAAGCATCACATGCCAGCAACAAACGCTGACACTACACATCCAAGTATAACTGATCAAATTATGAAAGACAAGCATTGTAATATTGAATTCCGTAAATTGAGTGTGGAAGAGGTGAACAAATTATTGTTGTCTATTAACAATTACAAGCCACCGGGGTCTGACAACTTGGATGGAAAATTACTGAGGATAATAGCGGACGATATTGCCACTCCTATTTATCATATCTTCAATCTAAGCCTACAGTAAAGTGTGTGTGCCTTCAGGCCTGGAGGGAAGCTGCAGTTCGTTTCAGAATTGGTGGCAAGGATTAAGTTAGTCCTAAATATTTCAAAAACTTAAAGCATTGTATTTGGGACAAATCATTCATTAAACCCTAAACATCAACTAAATCTTGTAATAAATAATGTGGAAATTGAGCAAGCTGAGGTGACTAAACTGCTTGGAGTAACCCTGGATAGTAAATTGTCATGGTCAAAACATGTTGATATAGCAAAGATGGGGAGAAGTCTGTCCATATTAAGGCGCTGCTCTGCCGCCTTAACGACACTATCAACAAGGCAGGTCCTACAGGCCCTAGTTTTGTCGCAACTGGACTACTGTTCAGTCGTGTGGTCAGGTACCACAAATTACAATTAGCTCAGCAGCACGGCTGGCCCTTAAAGGTACACAGAGAGCCATGTAAATCTCTCATGGCTCAAAGTGGAGTAGAGATTGACTTCATCACTACTAAGTGTTGCCATGCTGAATGCCCCGAGGTGTCTGTTTTTAAACTACTAGCACACAGCTCAGACACCCATGCATACCCCACAAGACATGCCACCAAAGGTCTCTTCACAATCCCCAAGTCAAGAACAGACTATGGGAGGCGCACAGTGCTACATTTTTAATTTTTTTTAAAGATAAAAATACATCTTATGGAACAGCCGGGACTTTATAGAGACACACACACACATGATAAGACACGCACTCTACAAACACAAATTTTGAATTGTAGATATGTGATAGTAGAGTAGTGGCCTGAGGGAACACACTTAATGTGTTGTGAAAAGTGATATGAAATGTAATGTCATGTAATATTTAAAATTTTATGTAACTGCCTTAATTTTGCTGGACCCCAGGAATGGGGATCCTTAATAAATAAATACAAATACTATAAAATAATGACACGGAATTCTAAGCAAGTCTTGACTGCTAAATTAACTAGTGTAGCCCCGTATGGCATAGCCAGATCAGGGCCTAACATAAGGACAACTCAGAGTATGCTATTCTGTTCTTCTGAAATAGACAACATCTGAATCAGTGGCTTGTAGGCTATGCGTGGAAACCAGGATATGCTAAGTGTGTTTATGTTAATTAGCGGTCAATTAGTTATTTGCTTGACAATCACCAGGGTGATGAAATTTCATGACCGCCACAGCCCTAGTTGTGTTACAGCCTCAATTCAAAAGTGATTTCTTACCCATCTACACACAGTTCCCCATAATGACAGTTAAAACATGTTTTCAGAAATACATTTTCTGTCAATTAGGTTAGTATTGTGGAGTAACGGGGCTCTACTGCAAATGAGAAAATATCCCAATGCACCAGGGCAGTGATTGGGGACATTGCCCTGTGTAGGGCGCCATCTTTCGGATGGGCCGTTAAAACGTGTGTCCTGACTCTCTCTGTGGTCACTTAAGATCCCATGGCACTTATCGTATGAGTAGGGGTGTTAACCTCAGTGCCCTGGCTAAATTCCCATTGGCGTTGGAAAACAGTTGAATCTGTGTTTGAAATTCACTGAGGTTGAATACTTGACTCAAGACATTTCAGCTTTTCAGTTTTAATTAATTTGTAAACATTTCTAAAAACATATTTCCACTTTGACATTATGGGGTGTTGTGTGTAGGCCAGTGACAATCTGAATTTAATCAATTTTAAATTCAGGCTGTAACACAACAAAATGTGGAAAAAGTCAAGGAGTGTGAATACTTTCTGAAGGCACTGTATGTCCTTCTTTGTAACCAAACCAATCACGTGTCTGAACTCCAGCCTGTGCTTGCACTTTACTGAACTTTTTTGACCTGCCATTGTACACTGCATTTTGATCCAGTGCATTTGGATTGATGTGATGCGTTTCCTGTGTTGCTGTTTTTGGACTGGTATCCAGGCTAAACTATCGGACATCAAAATAAAATATTTTTCAAATCCTCAGGTAAAATGCATCTCTTTCAATCGTCAATATACAGCTGTTTTTGGTTATTTTATACTGTTTGTCTGTTTGTTTGTGCACTATACTCCCATGTTGCATTCTTCCCAGTGCTCATCACATTCTAAATAAAGTGCTCTGTGGTCATATAGGTATCTTTGCCTTCCAGGTCAAGGTTCAAAGTGGTCATTGGCATCTTGTCCGGGATCACCACTGGTTTGGCCTTCGTTAAGCCCGTCGTCAACTCTGTGTCTCTGATGACTCTGGGTATCCCCTGCACTGTTCTGCTCATTACTGAGCTCAAAAGGTGAGAATGATTCACTGTTTACTTCAACAGGCGGGTTATTGAGAACAAACACCAACAAATATCACATGCAATAGACTAGCTGGTACATCCTCTGGCAGAGGTGGGACCAAGTCACTATTATTAGTCACAAGCAAGTCTTAAGTCACGAGGTCCAAGTCTCAAGTCAAGTCCCAAGTAGAACAGGTTGAGTCTCGAGTTGAGTGCCTGCCCCCGTCCCCGCAGGAGGCTTTTTGCTTCTTGGTAGGCCGTCATTGTAAATAAGAATGAGTTTTTAACTGACTTGCCTAGTTAAATAAAGGTCCAAGTCAGGCATTCTAAGAGCAAGTCAATTCGAGTCGAGTTAAGTTTTTTAAATTTGTGTCTCAAGTGAAGTAAAGAGAAAATCTATACATGCAATGACTTGTTCAACTACAAATCTTTGTCTATTTATTGAGGCTACCAGACAGTCATTTTCATTAGTTTGTCTACAACATGTTTTGATTATAATTGTAAAGTAGGGACCTTGTAGCAGTCGTAAGGGCATGAAATCAGCAGAAGGCAAGACAGGTTGACGTGCTCAGAGTGTATATGTGACCGACTGCCTTGATTCGGTCTTATGTAGCAACATTTGAAAATGTGTTTTTTACATTGGATAAAATCAGAGACACAGAGCGACAAAATGGTATATCATACACTGCATGAAAGTAATTTTGCTTTGAAAGTTGATAAACTTGTAACCCCACTTTTGAGAAAATGGCACTTGAATGTTTTGGTACACTGGAGAGCTCTTCTTTGTCTACACCCATTCAGCATTGTTCACACCCTCTTAAGCCAGCCCCACCCATCTCTTTAAGGATTCACATGTGAGGTCATGTGCTAAACAGTGAGTAGTGTAGTAAAGATTAAGACTAAAAGTGGTAGCCTACAATAAGGAAATATTCCAGGTAAACAGAAAGTGTCCAGATAAAAATATTTTATAAATATTAGATGAAGCTTACCCAGACACACTTGTCTAAATTCATGGGTCATGTGAAAGAAATGCTATAACCCCCAGCCACATCTTGCTAAGTGGATGGGTCTCTACAGAAGATGTAAATGGTACAGCGAAATGGTTACTTGCATAGTAGCAATATCAAAAATAGATAGTGTCAATATAAAGAAAAAAATAACAAGTGTCAAAGCCAGTAGAGAAAGAACAAAATAATATACAGTATGTACAAGAACAATAACGATATCAGTGATACTGGTGATAGATGAGGTAGTTATATGCATACAAATCAGGGGTAAAGTGGCTGAGCAGCAGGATAAAAAAAACAAAATAGTAGCGGCAACGTATGGCGTGTGTGTTAGGAGAGAGTCATGTGAATAGAGGCACTGCAGGTAGTGCTGATGACTGGGAATTCGCCCCCAGTGATGAACTGGTCCGTCCAAACCACGCGTGAACAAGTGAATCTATATTCGGAGAACCTGTTTCTGTCCTGCCCTTGACTTTGGTGCAGGGCATGTGATGTCCATAGACTCTTCGTTGCAAAACTCCCTGATCTTCTCAAAAATAAAAGTTTGTCAAGCTGTGTCCAGTCCAGGTGGTCCTTCTACAGGCAGACCATCTATGGGAGGGAGGATGTCAGCGTTGCGCAGCAGCTGAAATCTGGTCCCGACTAAGTCAGTGACAACAACGCCAGGCTCCAGAGCATCGAAGCTGTAAAACAGGAAATAACAAAACACATTGAGAAGACATTACAACCTTGCATAACATCAATTCACCTCCCAAGTTTAGATAAGAAGAATAACCTTAAACAATGCAATGAAAATGATATTCACCTGAAGTGCTGGTACTGCTTGATCTGTGGCAGCGGCCTGAAGTATGGAGTCAGGTGTTGCTGCCAGCCATAGCTTTCCACCAGCACCGTACCATCCTCCGGTCCAACTAGCTGTGGGATGTTGACCACTGTCACAGTGCTGTCCTTCACAACACCAGCAATCTAAGTGCTTGAGATGTGGGGCAGCAATTTTCTCCACAGATTCCTGAAGGAAGACAGCCCGACTACACGTGCCTCTGGAAAATACACAAATAATGTAGTGCCAATCATGTTGGAGGTAAATTAAATAATCAAAACGTGTTGTTTATGCGTTACATACCAAGTGTTGTCATCAATTCCTTGTAGAGACGCCACACCACTGCTTTTGTCACATGAGATGGGAGCAACTTTCCACCAAAGTGTTTGTGTCCTGGGTGGCGTCCTGGTAATACTATTGCATTATCCTCTGCGTTGTTGTTGAAGTTCACAACTCGCTGCAAGTCATGCTTCAGGTGTAACCTGTGCTTGCTTGGGCCAGCTCTCTTTTTGATGGGAGGCATTAGACCATTCTCCTTGTATGACTGGTGGAGGAGAGTCAGGCGTGTTCTACTGATGCTGAAAGATAAATTCCAGATACAAATATTTTAGCATTATTAAACAATAGATGGCCGTAATCACAGTCAGACACACCTGGCTAACTTGATGGGTCATGTAATCATCTGGCCAATTGGAGTCTTTTGTTTAGACATGCACTAAACAATGAACCATAATCCCAATCCATAGAGTACTAGCAATACAAACCGATTGTCATAGCTAACTAAAGTTAACCAAATAGGTTCAATGTTAGCTAGCTAACATTAGGCTATAACTGGCATTGCAAATGGCTTTCTGAGATAATATTACTACAAAGATCATACACGTTATGTTAGCTAGCGAGCCAGCCACCTAACATCAGCTAGCTAGCTAACAGTACGCTTTAACTTGGGGTCTTTTGTTTAGACATGTAGCTAGCTAGATAGCTACAGAATTAACCATAATCCCAATCCATAGAGTACTAGCAATACAAACCAATTGTCATAGCTAGCTAAAGTTAACCAAATAGGTTCAATGTTAGCTAGCTAACATTAGGCTATAACTAACAATGCAAATGGATTTCTGAGATAATATTACTACACAGATCATACACGTAATGTTAGCTAGAGAGCCAGCCACCTAACGTTAGCTAGCTAGCTAACAGCAAGCTTTAACTTGCAATGAAATCAACTTTCAGACAAAGTTAGAAACTTATAATATCTAAATCTGTAGCTAGACTCTTACCCGTATACATGGATGAATGCTTCACGGCAAACTGCAACCCCTTTCATTGTTTGTACAGCTTGCTTGGCCCGTTGTCAAGTCACTCTGGATCACACTGACCGTGTGCAATGCCATAAGAATCATCCTCTTGAAAGTAGTCCATCACAACTTTTTCCCACTGACCTTTGTCGATAGCGCCTGATAAATTCAGGGCAGCAATGTTATTGAGCGCACATTTGCAGTTCTCCATGGCTAACGTTATATCTTTCTAAAAAAACTGCAGTAGAAAGGATTACACATAACGAGCAGCTCATTTTATAGACAGAAGATGCTACACAGCAGACCAATCCGAAACTCATCTCTCGGCATGTCCAGCCCATTCATTATCTCAGCCAATCATGGCTAGCGGGAAGGTTCCTGTCTTTTTCTGTGGCTAAACAAACTAGGCTCGTAATTTAACCATTTTATTCGTATTTACAGATGACGTACAACTTTGTTATTAAGGCACATGAAAGTTCAAATGTTTCAGAAGGCATTTCTGCCAAAAAACACATTTTGATCAAAAATAAAATAAACGTCCAAATGCCTCTCCTGTGAAGTCGTGACTTGCGACATACGCCTAGTTTCCTGAAACTAGTCACACATTTATTCACAGGTCTTGGTGATCCAATGGTGAAAGTGCCATATCATACAAAATATAGAAGTAGATTTACCAAATATAGATGGGGAATAGCCCAAAAGAAATAGCCTCTGTATCAGGCTTAACCTGTGCTATCTGAACAGACACAGGTAGAGGGCAGTTGAGAAACCAAATCGATATTTCCTCACCATTCATACATGGAACAATAATTTTCTCTATTCAACGTACTGACTCCAAATCGTAGCACGCAAGTCAATAAGCCTATTCATAGGCACACACTCTCCTATTACGCACAACCAGAATTACAGAGACATATGACACATACGGAACAACAACAACAACCCGGAAATTATTAAGGAAACCATACATTTAATTAAATAAACAGAACTTCTACATGAGTCTTACGAACGTTCATGTGCACAATAAACATCGCACCCACTCAAAGGGTAAGAAATGGTAAATTAAAATGTCAAATCAAACATAAATCAAATGTCTAAGTGTTGCAATAAACAGTACAGGGATGGAATGATGAAACGCTAGCAATTCTTGTAGGGTTAGATCGAATGTAGATTTACCACATAGGCATTTAAACGTGTGAAAGCAACATCAAACATTTCAACAAGAGAACAAAGCGCTCTCCACTGGCGGGAGTGTGGTGTGTCTTCACCACAGTTATTATTAATTTTAACAATAAAGTCCAAATGCAAGCTTCATAAGTACAGTTGAAGTCGGAAGTTTACATACACCTTAGCCAAATACATTTAAACTCTGTTTTTCACAATTCCTGACATTTAATCCTAGTAAAAATTCCCAGTCTTAGGTCAGTTAGGATCACCACTTTATTTTAAGAATGTGAAATGTCAGAATAATAGTAGAGATAATTATTTATTTCAGCTTTTATTTCTTTCATCATATTCCCAGTGGGTCAGAAGTTTACATACACTCAATTAGTATTTGGTAGCATTGCCTTTAAATTGTTTAACTTGGGTCAAACGTTTCGGGTAGCCTTCCACAAGCTTCCGACAATAAGTTGGGTGAAGTTTGGCCCATTCCTCCTGACAGAGCTGGTCTAACTGAGTCAGGTTTGTAGGCCTCCTTGCTCGCACATGCTTTTTCAGTTCTGCCTACACATTTTCTATAGGATTGAGGTCAGGGCTTTGTGATGGCCACTCCAATACCTTTACTTTGTTGTCCTTAAGCCATTTTGCCACATCTTTGGAAGTATGCTTGGGGTCATTGTCCATTTGGAAGACCCATTTGCGACCAAGCTTTAACTTCCTGAATGATGTCTTGAGATGTTGCTTCAATATATCCACATAATTTTCCTTCCTCATGATGCAATCTATTTTCTGAAGTGCACCAGTCCCTCCTGCAGCAAAGCAACCCCACAGCATGATGCTGCCACCCCCGTGCTTCACGGTTGGGATGGTGTTCTTCGGCTTGCAAGCGTACCCCTTTTTCCTCCAAACATAACGATGGTCATTATGGCCAAACAGTTCTATTTTTGTTTCATCAGACCAGAGGACATTTCTCCAAAAAGTAAGATCTTTGTCCCCATGTGCAGTTGCAAACCGTAGTATGGCTTTTTTATGGCGGTTTTGGAGCAGTGGCTTCTTCCTTGCTGAGCGGCCTTTCAGGTTATGTCGATATAGGACTCGTTTTACTGTGGATATAGATACTTTTGTACCTGTTTCCTCCAGCATCTTCACAAGGTCCTTTGCTGTTGTTCTGGAATTGATTTGCACTTTTCGCATCAAAGTACATTCATCTGTAGGAGACAGAACGCGTCTCATTCCTGAGCGGTATGACGGCTGCATGGTCCCATGGTGTTTATACTTGCATACTATTGTTTGTGTCATGCACAAAGTAGATGTCCTAACCGACTTGCCAAAACTATAGTTTGTTAACAAGAAATTTGTGGAGTGGTTGAAAATCAAGTTTTAATGACTCCAACCTAAGTGTATGTAAACTTCAGACTTCAACTGTAAATTAACAATTTCAAGCAATTTTGACATATCAAAAGACTGATAGGCATATGCTAGTAATTGTTGCTTGATGTCCCATTGCTTGTGAGCTTGCAAAGTAGGCTAAACAGTTAATCTTCTTAATCACCAATTTTTTGAGCTGCATATTTATTTATGGCAATCCTCTCTCCCTACAATTTGACGTTTGTGCTGCACACAATCCTATAGCTGTACAGCAAATCAGCAATCTGTTTGCTAGCTCACCCAACCTGTGTTGATTGATTGTTTACTGGTCCAATCAGAGGCTGAGTGTGTGTTTCACTAGCCAATCTGTTGCACGTGCGATTCTGTGGCTACTGTCTCTGACTGCGTGGAGAGTAATCCACAGATACTCTGCCACAAAATGAGTGACAAAATGTTACAAAACATGGCCAGATAATTTCAAATCATCAGTCTCAAGTCAAAGTCGAGCCCCGAGTCTTGAGGCAGCAAGTCCACCAAGTCAAGTCTCCAGTTATTTTATTTTCTATCAAGTCGAGTCTCAAGTCATCAAATTTGTGACTCGAATCGGTCTTGAGTCCAAGTCATGTGACTTGAGTCCACAACTCTGTCCTATTGTATGGGGCCTACAGCTAGTTGAGTTTGCTGTCCAGCTAAATTATGCTTGAGAAGCCACCACAGATTAAATCATTGAGATCATTATGAATCCATTAAATAACAGATGGCACATTGACATTGGGTCGTTAGTTCTCTCTGAGGGGCTACTGTAGGCCTATGTAGAAACCAGGGTTGGGGTCAAGCCCATTTCAGGAAGAGCGTTGAAATGTAATGAATGAATTGGAGAAAAATATCTTCTCGATTTGAATGTCAATTCATCTCCTGAATTGGAATGTAATGAACCTGAATGAAAGAATACACCCTCAAATGTAAGGATAATTATTTTTATGAAAGACTTTGTGGCCTGTTGCTGAGTGAATGAGAAATGCATCTGAATGTTTTGACAGCTGTATCTATTGAGGCAGCCACAAGGTGTGTTTGGGTGTGTGTGCACATGCGACGGTGGACCTGTGTGTGTGTGTCCTCTCACTCGCATTGAAAATAGCGATTCACCTCACTTTGAGGATTCTATATCAAAACCTTATCTCAATGAATATGATTTACAAAAGTGACGAGTGTAATGTTATAGTAATGTCACAAGTTTCATGGCAAGTAAACAACACATGAAGTGGACTTAATGAAGTCTTAATGTTGGAAATAAACAGCCTTATTTTGTCACCCAGAGGCACATTTTATTTCCAAGCTAAGCACACAATATGTGACCTAAAGCAGGTTGTTAAAGGACCATGGAGTTCAGTCTGCTTCCTGTTTCATAATACTGGTGTCGTGACAACACTATAATGTTATACTTGGTGTAGTAATTTTCAACCAGTAAAGGGCAAGACTGAAAGAGTTAAAAGTGCATTTAGAAAAGTTTTTTTTTCCTCCAAGGTCAGAGAGGCAGGCATGAGTGTAGTAGCAGTTAACACAAAGAAAACCATTTAGACACAGAAAGCAAGTGAGTCACATTTTGGAGAGTCCACATATTTTACTATGGTTATGTGTCACCTATTTGAATTGAGATATTTTGTGCCATTCAATAGTTTGTTGCTGTCAATGTTGAAGGAACTAACATTCTTCCAAATAACAGCACAAGGGCCATTCCTGTCGTGTGCTGGTTTGTCTATATGCAAGTGTGTGGAAGCAGGGTGGATGCTGTTTTTTCATTTTTTCCTATAAGACTGACTCACTTCTTAAAGCATTTAGCCTTGATTCATCCATTGTTCTACCTGTTTCTAATTCTTGATATAGCTCACACGGCCAGTCATTGATATTGTTGTTTTGTTTTCGTAGTTCTGATAAGTGGGTGAGAGTTCCTGCAGTAGACCCTTTGAAACATGGCCTGCTGCCTTCTAGTACATCACAATTGATTTTGCAACTCCATTGACATTTCCCTCTAGTTTTGCAACTGAGCCAATAGTTTAGCATATTACCCACTCTCATTGAACTAAAACAGTTAGCGCTCATGTCAAATGCTAAGTGCATTTGTTATTTACAATTTGAAGTCCTTCCTATTGTTCAGGATGAAGGACTCATCTGTTATGTACACAATACATTTCAAACCAATTATGGGGCTTTTTCATTATCTCGCTAAGTGGGTAAATTTTACATTTTAAATGCCTGGTTTATGTTCTCTCATAGAGCCCAGTTTAGAATGGCCGCATCCTGAATTAAAGGAACATATAGGATCTCTGACTATTCCTGGTTGTAACTTCAGGGAAGCACTTGAAAAGGGAACCATTTAATCTATGTGCTGCATCTTACTTTGCTTCTATTATCTTTGGGTGTGTCTTCCTTTTTATCCCTTGGGGTGAGAGTAGCTTCATCAGACAGACAGTAAATGAGGGATACAAAGTAAACACTGCATTGGGAATGTATTCAAACCCCTTCCCCTTTTCCACATTTTTGTCACTTTACAGTCTTATTCTAAAATTGATTAAATTATATTTTTCCCTCATCAATTTACACACAATACCCCATAATGACAAAGCCAAAACAGGTTTTTAGAAAATGTATTAAACATAAAAACCAGAAATACCTTATTTACATTAGTATTCAGACTTTTTGCTATGAGACTCGAAATTGAGCTCAGGTGCATCCTGTTTCCATTGATCATCCTTGAGATGTTTCTAGAACTTCATTGGAGTCCACCTGTGGTAAATTCAATTGATTGGACATGATTTGGAAAGGCACACACCTATCTATATAAGGTCCCACAGTTGACAGTGCATGTCAGAGCAAAAACCAAGCCATGAGGTTGAAGGAATTGTCCGTAGAACTCTGAGACAGGATTGTGTCAAGGCACAAATATGGGAAGGGTACCAAAACATTTCTGCAGCATTGAAGGTCTCCAAGAACACAGTGGCCTCCATCATTCTTAAATGGAAGAAATGTGGAACCACCAAGACTCTTCCTAGAGCCAAACTGAGCAATCGTGGAAGAAGGGCCTTGGTCAGGGAGGTGACCAAGAACCCGATTGTCACTCTGACAGAGCTCCGCTGTTCCTCTGTGGAGATTAGAGAACCTTCCAGAAGGACAAACATCTCTGCAGCACTCCACCAATCAGGCCATTATGGTCGAGTGGCCAGACGGAAGCCACTCCTCAGTAAAAGGCATATGACAGCCCGCTTTGAGTTCACCAAAATGTACCTAAAGGACTCAGACCATAAGAAACAAGATTCTATGGTCTGATGAAACCAATATTGAACTCTTTGGCCTGAATGCCAAGCGTCACGTCTGGAGGAAATCTGGCACCCTCCCTACGGTGAAGCATTGTGGTGGCAGCATCATGCTGTGGGGATGTTTTTCAGTGGCAGGTACTGGGAGACTAATCAGGATCGAGGTAAAGATGAACGGATTACAGAGAGATCCTTGATGAAAACCTGCTCCAGAGTGCTCAGGACCTCAGACTGGGGTGAAGGTTCACCTTCCAACAGGACAACGACCCTAGGCACACAGCCAAGACAACGCAGGAGTGGCTTTGGGACAAGTCTCTGAATGTCCTTGAGTGGCCCAGCCGAGCCCAGACTTGAACCTGATCGAACATCTCTGGAGAGACCTGAAAATAGCTGTGCAGCGAAGCTCCCCATCCAACCTGACAGAGCTTGAGAGGATCTGCAGAGAAGAATGGGAGAAACTTCCCAAATACAGGTAAGCCAAGCTTGTAGCGTCATACCCAAGGAGAATCGAGGCTGTAATGGCTGCCAAAGGTGCTTCAACAAAGTACTGAGTAAATGGTCTGAATACTTATGTAAATGTAATATTTCATTTTTAATTTTTTATTTTCAAAGATTTTGAAAAACTTGTTTTTGCTTTGTCATTATGGGTTATTGTGTGTAGATTTATGTGAATAAAAAAAAAAAAAAACATCAATTTTAGAATAAGGCTGTAACAAAATGTGGAAAAAGTCAAGGGGTCTGAATACTTTCCGAATGCACTGTATTGAAAGCAGGTGCTTGCACACAGGTGTGGAATTACAATCCCATCATGCTTAGAGTGATGTATAAAAATGCTGGGCAGACCCAGTTGCCCATTATTTTGGCTACAATCGCTAGAAGAAGAGATCTCAGTGACTTTGAAAGAGGAGTGATTGTAGGGGCATGTTTGGCAGGAGCTTCAGTGACGAAGACCGCTCAACTTGCTGATGTTTCACAATATGCCATGGCCGCCTCAGTCACCAGATCTCAACCAAATTGAACACTTATGCGAGATTCTGGAGTGGCGCCTGAGGCCAGCGTTTTCCACCAACATCAACATAACACCAAATAATGGAATTCCTTGTGGAAGGATGGTATCGCATCCCTCCAATAGAGTTCCAGAGACTTGTAGAATCTATGCCAAGGCACATTGAAGCTGTTCCAACTCCCTATTAAGACACTATGTTGGTATTTCCTTTATTTTGGCAGTTACCTGTACATTAGAGTTCACATCGCATTGGAGATTAGTCTTTTGTCTGTGAATTAATTGGCTTAGACTGGTACCTGTGTAGGTAGCAGGTGGGTCGTTCCACGAAATGAGTCCCTTTGATTTTTTAAGTAGAGATTGTGCACCAATATTTCATTTAAAAAGCCTGTTAAATTAAATGAAGTGCCCTTTAATATAGACCACATGAAAAATTCTATAAGTCAGATTTTTGAGTATTGACCAGATACTCAAGTGGCCGGTCTAACAATTAAAATACTTTTCTTAAAAAATGGAAGGCAGTTAGCCTGGGTACCAGTCTCTTCAGCTAATCCACTCCCTGTACCTGATGTCAAATGCCCCCCAAAAAACGCCACCTGTTGGAGAAAACAGATTTTGGTCCCAGTTATCCCTCTCGCTTCGCCTCTTCCTGTCTGGTGTGACTCACACATTTCAGTTAATTACTATAGCTCATGCCTTGAGCCAATCAGTGTAATTTTGTAAATGCCGGAGCTCTATGGCAAGACGCATCATTCACCCAAGTTTCATCAATATCGGGCCGGTGCTGTCTGATATATCGCGTGTGACTAACATAAGGACAGACGGAAGGATGGAGAACGATCCACAGTCCCCTCCCCGATTTCATCATGGGGGACAAAGACTTGCTAAAGTGCAAAAATTCAGCATTTTGACATGTCCCTTGTGCACTCGCTGTGACTTCTAAGAAGATTTTAACCCACTTACCACCAACATTTCTCCATGTTTTCACCATCATTGGAATGCCCTAGTTATTTTGTTGCTTTGACAGTCATTTATGAAGATTATTATTTATTTCATGTGATTTAGTGATACATTCTTTTGCAACTGCACAAAGATCGTACTTTTTGGAGAAATGTCCTCTGGCCTATAGAAAATGTGTGGGCAGAACTGAAAAAGCATGTGCAAGCAAGGAGGCCTACAAACCTGACTCGGTTACACCAGCTCTGTCAGGAGGAATGGGCCAAAATTCACCCAACTTATTGTGGGAAGCTTGTGGAAGGCTACACAAAACGTTTGACCTAAGTTAAACAATTTAAAGGCAATGCTACCAAATACTATTTGAGTGTATGTAAACTTTTGACCCACTGGGAATGTGATGAAAGAAATAAAAGCTTAAATAAATAATTCTCTCTACTATTATTCTGGCATTTCACATTCTTAAAATAAAGTGGTGATCCTAACTGACCTATGACAGGGAATTTTTACTCAGATCAAATGTCAGGAATTGTGAAAAACTGAGATTAAATGTATTTGGCTAAGGTGTATGTTAACTTCCGACTTCAACTGTACATCTAAACAAACATTGAACATCTAATAGTCAAATCATAGTGTCAAATCAGGTGAGCTGGTTCTAATGTTTTTTTGCAATTTTCTGTTTTGTGGTGGAAAACGTAGTGGGTCAAGCATAACACATCAACCCTGTTACCCATAGATAGACAGGCTCTGATAAAAAATAATAATAATGAAGCTTGCATTCAATTGGCCCTCCCTGTTGCACGCAATAAGCTTCCATTCCCCCTGTCACAAGGGGATTTATGGCTGATGTAAGCTGAAATCGTCAACCCTGTTACGGTCAATGCTGTAACTTTATTTGGCACTAAATAGCCACTTACTATAGGCCAATTTTAACATGTTGAGACGGGACATCAAGTTTTTTTATGACGTTGAACATGTGCTTTTCATGACAATGTTAAAATCAAGTGTTTTTTTCAACAAGTTACACTCATTTCGTGGAACGACGCCATTGTCATTTCACTACCCATAGTCCCTGTGGTTTTTTAACATGTGTGTGTCTCCTTCAAGCTCAAAGTTGCATGGAAATGCGCTAATATGAGTTAATAGTTCTACCACAGTTCTTCTGACATTCTATTTCCTGACACTGTCTTTTTCCCCCGTCTCTTTATTTTTGCACTTCTTCTTTACTGCTTGTTCTCTCGTGCATGCGTTTCTCCCTCTCGGTGCTTAATTAGCCAGTTGTACAGACTAGAGCTATGCGATATAAAAAACAAAATCCATATCGCGATACATTGCCTGAATTGATGCGATAACAATAAGTAGAACAAAAAATGTATAACAATGTGCACCACAGTTTTTTTAAATTATCCTTTAAACTACTACTACTAATAGTTTGGTTGTAGCCATCAATTGTCCCATTAACAATCACCCATATTAGCAACCTTATTTCATTTAAAACTTCACATTTCTCTAGTATAGGCTGCTTATTGTAATGAACAATATCAGCAAAATGCCTGCGATAAGTGATCGGTATGGTCGGTGTCGATGACTAATGGTATATTGTCCCAGTACAGACTGCTTGTCACAACACAGCCCATCGCCACACTTAATTTCCCCTGTCAGGGCGAGTCGCCCGTCAATGTGACACCGGACTGAGGCTCAGTTAAATACTGCTCATGCTATTTACAAATATAAACTACTGTCAGTGCACACGTGTCTGACTGACTGAACTGGAAGCATTTACCTGAGGGGAGTCTACCTGTGTCACGCCCTGGCGACTCTTAAATGTTGAGCCAGGGTGTGTAGTTTCTATGTTTAGTTTTCTATGTTGAGTTTCTAGATCGTGTAGATCTATGTTGGCCAGGGTGGTTCCCAATCAGAAGCAGCTGTAGCTCGTTTGGCACCAGTCTGTGTGGGATCTTGTTCTGTATAGGTTTGTGTTGTGTAGCCTTTAGACTTCACGTATCGTTTGTTTGTTGTTTTGTCGTGTTCAGTACGTGAATAAATATGTACGCTTATCACGCTGCGCCTTGGTCCGTCTCATCCGTAAACAATCGTGACAACCTGCTTGTTATTATTTTTATACCAGATTCAAAATCTGTATGGGGATTTTAGTTGACTATGGCGGCAGGTAGCCTAGTGGTTAAGAGCATTAGGCCAGTAACCGAAAAGCTGCTGGTTCGAATCCCCGAACAGACTAGGTGAAACATCTCTGTGGCCTTGAGCAAGGCACTTAACCCTAATTGCTCCTGTAAGTCACTCTGGATAAGAGCGTTTGCTAAATGTGATATTTCATTGCCCATTGCTTTTTACATGCATGGCTTCCTATCGTTTTAAGCTCTTATTTGAAATGCAATGAAAAGTAATATGTATGGGCATTTACTGGAAGTTGTGCTGGCATTTGCTTGTGGTTTTGTGTTTTCTGTAGTTCTTGTCAATATAGAACCTACATTAACAACAGCAAGCCGTGAAGTCACTGGGGAATGCAAGGTGTGTGATTGTATATGTCTTTGTGTGGGGACTTATGCATTGCCAATATGTTATTGTGTTGTGTTTGCAGGTGTGAGAACCCACGTGTACTCAAGCTGGGGCTGATCTCGGGGATCTGGTGGGCTCTGGCTCTCCTCTGCTGGATCAGTGACAAGATCTTCTGTGAGATGTGGTCCTCTGTCAACTTTCCCTACCTACACTGTGCTTGGTGAGCTTGAAACTGCATGAGAAGTCATTGAGAGAATTTGCATTTACATTTTGGTCATTTAGCAGACACTGTTATCCAGAGTGACTTACAGTCAGTGAATTCAACTAGGATAAATAAAAGAAATGAAACATTTAATGTTTCCAGACCTCAAAAGTGGTCTAATGGTGAGATGAGTCCATGCACCACGCTGTCTGATGTGTTGATCCAGCTACTTTATATGCCTCAATCTCAAATGAGTGGGAAAGATGGGTAGCTACCATTTTAATGTCATCCTTTTAAATGGGGTCACCTTGATATGTTCCATCACACATGGTGAACGCATGATGATCACAAATATTCTTATGACACTGACTTTCAGAATTACTTTCCCTTGTGGTATTTTTAAGAGGCTTGAAATATTTTATTAATCACTCTCTAATGTAGGGATATTCCATTCTAAGCCTAGGGGGATGAAACCTGCAACGCCTCTGTTTTGAATTCTCTCCTTCTAATCAGGGACTGATACTGATCTGTGTCACCAGATGACTCAAGCCAATTGGATGAAATTGCACCTGTTGTTTTTAAGAGGGAAAAAATACATACAGTGGGGAGAACAAGTATTTGATACACTGCCGATTTTGCAGGTTTTCCTACTTACAAAGCATGTAGAGGTCTGTAATTTATTATGCAATAAAATGCAAATTAATTACTTAAAAATCATACAATGTGATTTTCTAGATTTTTGTTTTAGATTCTGTCTCTCACAGTTGAAGTGTACCTATGATAAAAATTACAGACCTCTACATGCTTTGTAAGTAGGAAAACCTGCAAAATCAGCAGTGTATCAAATACTTGTTCTCCACACTGTACATTGTCTTCACACTTTCTGTATTAAGAAATGTCCTCCTTCCTGACACACAGCAGGCAAAACTAGTTGAAATGATGTTGTTATAACCAGAAGTTGGTTTAAATTATGTCATTATGAACGTCCTTTCAACCATTTTTGCCCACTGGGCCAGATCTTTCACATCAGTGCAGATGAAAGAAAGGAGACGAGGAAAGGAAGCCACTCAAGTCTGTTGAGATACACCATTAGGGCCAGTTTCTCAGCTAGTTTTCAGAGAAACTGGCCCTAAATGTTTGAGGTCCTGACCCCATGACTCTCTTGTTATCACAGGCACATCCTTATCTGCCTGGCCTCCTACCTGGGCTGTGTGTGCTTCGCCTACTTCGACGTGGCAACAGAGGCCCCTGAACGAGGCCCGGTCATCATGTTCTGGCCCAATGAGAAATGGGCCTTCATCGGAGTGCCCTATGTCACCCTACTCTGTGAAACCAAGAAATCTGACTCTGTCAAGGTGACATAAGGTGTCATAACCTCCTCAGGGCCCACTGTGCTTGGAAAATCCCTCACTATGAGGTGTTCCCAAACACGAACACAAAATATGCCCTAATGTCAGACATTTGGAACAATGCATGTAGAATGTAATAAAAGGAAGTACCTCTAAAGTACTTCTCTGACATGGGTGACATAAAGGCGACATAATTTGTCCGTTATCGCCTCAAAATGTAATCCCCTCACTCACTCTCTCCCTTGTTACATATGCAATAATGTTTATGCAACTTAGTGTCAAAGCACAATCGTCTATTACAGTGACATAAGTGACGTAACCTCTATGCTAACCTCTATGCTAAGAAACTTGCCAAGTTGTATTCATTAATCAACCCTGAATGTAATTCTCAGGCTTTGTTGAGGTGATTGGGAATAATTCAATTTCGAGTGAACCAGTAATATTTATAGGTATATTGCGGTGTTTCTCACAGAAATATGTTTTGAAATGATATTTTTCAGCTCTGGATCTACTATTCAAAATGCTCACTGTCCTTGTATTTTCAGGCAACTTAGCACAAATGGGGAGGACCTTGCCAATGGTGTATGTTGTGCCGTATTTAAATTTACAGCGTGGCTGACTGATTGTTTATACTGTTATAGATGTGTATTAATTAACCACTTACACTCATGGGAATTGACCTATGTGGATAGGGCTAAATTACAGAAGAAATATGGAAAGCATAGGCATAACCATGGTAGTAATTAAAAGGGAACAGTTTGGAGATTATTGGAAAATTATCAGACTAAAGCTGAGGACACAACAGTTCTCCTGACACAAGACTGAATCCAAACATTACATTGTTGATTTTATGTGCATTTGACTTTCAATGTACTTTTCACCGCATTTGTTGATAACGAAAACAAAAAATACTCTGGATACATTCAGGAATCTGATAAGAATATTCTTGGAAAATGTGGGGTAGGTGCAACATAAGACAAGAAAATGGCAAGTGAGATATATATATTGTGTTTCCAAGTGGCCACACACGTCTCCAAAGTGTGCACAGTTCCTAAGTAATTTCAATACACTTTTATGACTCAAAGAAAAATCTTCAACTATAAGCAGCTTTTTTTTTCTTCTCCTAGCTGCGCCGTTGAGGAACTAGAACAAGCACAATTGTAGTTTTTTTGTTTGGAACACAGCCCTGCATCCCCGTCTTTACACAATTACTGTTGTTTACGCAATCCAAAAACAGTCCATTATAAATCGCAATCTGGGTCATCATTTGAAAGATTGTTCTATTGCCAACATGACTAGCTAAATTATAAAATATGATCTTACAGTGTTAGGCCTTCACAAGGCAATTCAGAGAAGCAGATAATAATTTTGGTGCGCATAGAATGGAGTCATGAGTGCATTCAGATGCGTGGTCCGCTGCAAATTTTCATCACAATACAACAAACATAGGCTCATTCTGTTCAGGACAACCCAGGGTATAACACCATTTTCATCTGTACATCAAACATGTAATATACACGTTGACACTGTATATTACGTGAGTTGATATGGAAATGTGAAGTGCACATTTGGACTCACAGGTTTTTGGCTTGCTTGTATGACATCAGAGTGGTATTTATTATTATCCTCAATGTCTCATCTTTCAAAATACATTGAGTCCTCATAATTTACAGCATTTCCCTCACTCAGACAACAAAACATTTGCAAAAGTTGCCCAATTAGCAGGAGGGATGGAGGCAACTCCTTGTCACGCGTGGTGCTCAAGTTCAGAACGGCTGTCAGTCAAAGCCCATACAGAGCTGTGAAGCGGAGATCCTGAACTCTGACGTCATGTATAGCATGTTACTGCACAGCCACTGCGTTCGAATTTAGGCTCTTAGCAGTATCCAAATCTGCCATTTTCCACCCGTATACGGGTACGAATGTAAAGGGTTAACAGACTTCCTGTATATACAGTATTATCTCAGTTATTGCATTATCTACAACTATATTTAAAAGCATTTGTATTATATATATTTTAAAATGTAAAGGAAAAGTGAAAGCAAACAAATGTTCTCCCTGTTGAAGCCTCTGGAACACACGGGTACCTTTTTGAAGTAAGGTGTTTAGCTGAGTCTTATTTTAAACACTCAACCCCCCCACCCCTAGTCTTTACTGAATGTGGAGTATTAGAAGGGAAATGTAAGTCAAGTCTCAGATTGTCAGTTGTCATGAAAATGAGAGTAACAGAACTGAAATGTAAAATACTGTCTTAACTGTTCATGATAGTGAATTGCAACAATATATACTCGCATAGGCATAAAAGGGATAGGTCTGTTACCATAGTTATTGTTTGCTGTTCATGTAACCGTACCTCTTTAAGGAATACCTGGGATAGGATAAAGTAATCCTTCTACCCCTCCCTTACCCCAACCCCCCCCCCCCCCCCCCCCCCCCCCCCCCCCCCCAAAAAAAAACATTAAAAAAAAACAAAAAACATTGTAAAGTGGTTATCCCACTGGCTATAAGGTGAATGCACCAATTTGTAAGTCGCTCTGGATAAGAGCGTCTGCTAAATTACGTAAATGTAATGTCTTTATGACGCCTTGACAGCAATATTAAGGCATTCAAAGCCTATCCAATTAAGAGGCACTGTGTGTGTATAGTGGCAAGCCTTGAGTGAACCTGGTTTGCTTTTTCAGTATGCCATGATCTGGCCTATCAGTTAGCCACCCTTTGCCTTTGACAGCTTTGCACACTCTTGGCATTCTCTCAACCAGCTTCACCTGGAATGCTTTTCCAACCGCCTTGAAGGCGTTCCCACATATGCTGAGCACTTGTTGGCTGCTTTTCCTTCACTCTGCCGTCCGACTCATCCCAAATGCAGCACTCCATCACTCTCCTTCTTGATAAAATAGCCCTTACACAGCCTGGAGGTGTGTTGGGTTATTGTCCTGTTGAAAAACAAATGATAGTCCCACTAACTCCAAACCAGATGGGATGGCGTATCGCTGCAGAATGCTGTGGTAGCCATGCTGGTTAAGTGTGCCTTGAATTCTAAATAAGTCACAGGCAGTGTCACCAGCAAAGCACCCTCACACCATAACACCTCCTCCTCCATGCTTTACGTCGGGAAATACACATGCGGAGATCATCCGTTCACCTACACCGCGTCTCACAAAGACACGGCGGTTGCAAACAAAAATCTCCAATTTGGACTCCAGACCAAAGGACAAATTTCCACCGGTCTAATGTCCATTGCTGGTGTTTCTTGGCCCAAGCAAGCAAGTCTCTTCTTCTTATTGGTGTCCTTTAGTAGTGGTTTCTTTGCAGCAATTCGACCATGAAGGCCTGATTCACACAGTCCCCACTGAACAGTTGATATTGAGATGTGTCTGTTACTTGAACTCTGCAATTTCTGAGGCTGGTAACTCCAATGAACTTATCCTCAGCAGCAGAGGTAACTCTGGGTCTTCTAAGGCAAAGGGTGGCTATTTGAAGAATCCCAAATATAAAATATATTTTGATTTGTTTAACACTTTTTTGGTTACTACATGATTCCATATGTGTTATTTCATAGTTTTGATGTCTTCACTATTGTTCTACAATGTAGAAAATAGTAAAAATAAAGAAAAACCCTTGAATGAGTAGGTGTTCTAAAACTTTTGACCGGTAGTGTAAGTGAATTGAAATTTAGTAATTGAATAAAAGTGCTCAACTTTTGTACACTACCATTTGAAAGGGAAGGTTGTTGGTTGGAGGAGGCATAGCAAAACACTATTGAGACGTCAATAATAGAGTTTTACCACAAGCCATTTAATCTCATATCAATTACCTTTTTGTGGATTCCGTTTAGAACTGTTCTGTTTAATACTAAGCTATACTATTATTTCTTTACAGTCAATTTATTTTGTATACAATTTGTTGTGTTGTGTGGTGTCAAAGTATAGGAGCAACATTTTACAAACAAGTGCAGGAAACAACTCTATCCAGTGGTATGTTTTGTTAGTACAGTATCTGAAGTATTTTGTTTAGCCAAAAAGTATATATTTTCCTAAATGTAGAGCACAACCAAATTCAAGACATGTTGTTTAAAAGGATGCATGACAAAAAAAAAACTCCTGAAGTATTATTAGTTTGTATTGTCAACCATTGTAGTGAGTAGATGTCTCAATGACTTTTAAGGTATTGTATGGGAATGGAATACCGTAACATGCAGCGCACTGTTATGACAATGGCAAAAAAAAATAACTGTGCTAGTGTCTACAAACCTTGATACTCCCTACTTGGTTTTCTTTAAAAACCTGCAGACATGCAGCATGGTAACTGTTTTTAGAATATGACTGTGTAGAATCAAGAATCACCATTCTGTCACGTAACTGTTACTTTCCAAGTATGAGTGATTTGACAAAGCGCAAAGCTTTTTTACTTGTCAAAATATGTGTCTTGATTCCTATGACAGCCTACTACAGATGTTTACATAGGCTAACCAATACCCCTTTCACACTATTGTGCAGACCCAAACAATTTTTTGCTGACTTCACATTGTCCTATTAAAGCAAGGTTCCAGCAACTAGTAGATGTGTAACTGGGTCAACTGAGTTCGGCTTGGCTCAGTAGTGTGAAAAAACGTAGGACCTGTTTGAATGCTTTAACTTAAACAATGCAATCTTATTTCCCTTTTCAAAGTAATCACAGATGTGAGAGGGTTGAATTGGTAAAAGCAGTGGGGTTTAAACTTTACTTTTACTTATCCAATCACATGCATGTCAGTGATGGCCTCAAGGTTAGGGCGGAAAGAATGATGCATTTTCTATTCAAACGGCCTTGAGCTAGCCAACCTAAAGCCTACATAATTGTAACTCAGTTCAGGTGAAGTTTAATCTATAAAAAGAGTATTCTTGATCCGTCTCTCTACCTGCAATGACAATACATACAATTTGCACAGTAATATTTATTTTAATATTTTATCCTGTTTTGTAGACAAATATTTTGAATGTGATTGAAGCATTTATAACATTAATTTTTATTTTATGCAATAAAATATAAAATATTACAAAAAAATGCACATCCTGGCATTATTCGTTTTGAGGAATTGATTAAGTTGGTTAGATTTGGACATCAAACACATATTAGAACATCGAACACATAATGGAACATAATAGCGAGTCTGTCAAAATCCTGCCAAAATATGAGTTTATGTTTGATCACCATCATACAACTATGGCTCGCTTTAAAACATGTTGGCTGGAATTGTAGCCTATTTTCATTGTACAGTGAAGTTGATATGTTAAGCAATTAGCAGCTGTATATTAGGCCAAGGACAATGGGCTGATCTCAACTAAGACTACCTGTTGATCAGTGTTTATGCCACCAGGGGGGAGTGTTACAACAAAAACTAACCGACCACTGAAGCACAGATGAAGGAAGGTTCATTACCTTGTATCTTTTGACTGAGGTGTCAACAACAGAACTCTGTCACCTCCATGTCATTGGAAAACCTTCATACACAGTGGGTTGTGAATTTGTCTGAAAGCTGTCTGTATGGGATCAATTTGTGAAGTTATTCTTTATTTTTATGTTTTATTTTTACATGTAGCTACATTCCAAACTTCATGTGAGATTGATTTGCAAACGTTTACCTGATTAGAATGCTGAACTTGAACTATTTAAACAATGACAGAAGAGCAGCGCTGCTTTGTGGAATTGGCAACTTCAACACAAACAATAACCACTAAAGAATAACATTTCATAGAATTCAAAATGTCCATGTGTTAGAAATGAGGGCATACTATCCATGCCCACCTCATCTTGTTTGTAGATCAGAGATATAGTGCCAAATGTGTATGCCTATCGGGCATGTTTCTCAAGTTATTCCTTCTCTACTGTATAATAGTTAAGTTACTTTCTTATCATTGTTTGTACTTTATGTACAGTACATGCAACATTCCACTGCTGTACAATTGCTACAGAATAGAGTTGATAGGCTACACTTCAGCGTCAGACTCCTCACACCCCAGCCTGGTCTCATAGACTAGATGTAACCAGTGGCGTAAAAATACTTGAAAGTACTACTTAAGTATTTTTGGGGGGTATCTGTACTTTACTATATATATTTTTGAGAACTTTTACTTCACTACATTCCTAAAGAAAATTATGTAATTTTTATTACATACATTTTCCCTGACACCCAAAAGTACTCGTTACATTTTGAATGTAACCTCCCCCCCCAAAAAAATAAAAAAATAAAAAAATATATATATATTGTAAAGTGGTTGTCCCACTGGCTATCATAAGGTGAATGCACCAATTTGTAAATCGCTCTGGATAAGAGCATCTGCTAAATGACGAAAATGTCAATGTAAATGAATGCTTAGCAGGACAGGAAAATTGTTTAATTCACACACATCATGAGAACATCGCTGGTCATCCCTACTGCCTCTGATCTGACGGACTCAATAAACACATGCTAGGTTGGATCATGCCCCTGGCTATTCATACATTTAAAAAAATTATAATAATGGTGCTGCCTGGTTTGCTATATATAAGGAATTTGACTTTGACTTCTGATACTTAACTATATTTTAGCAATTACATTTACTTTTGATACTTAAGTATATTTAAAACCAAATACTTTTAGACTTTTACTCAAGTAGTATTTTACTGGGTGATTTTCACTTTTACTTGAGTCATTTTCTATGAAGGTATATTTACTTTTACTCAACTATGACAATTGACTACTTTTTTTCACCACTGGATTTAACATAGTAAATGTAAATCAGGGACACTCAAATGAGTATGATATGTTAGGTTTGGTATGATTATGTAAGACAAAGTTACTTAAGGCAAAAACAAAAGAAGGGTGGTTGGTCAGGGTGGCTGGATGGATGGATGGGTGGGTGTATAACGTGAACGTCTAGCAACCAAAATGTTGCGTGTTCGAATCTCATCATGGACAACTTTAGCATTTTAGCTAATAAGAAACTTTGCAACTACTTTTTAGCTACTTTGCAACTACTTAGCATGTTAGCTAACCCTTCCCCTAACCTTAACCCTTTTACCTAACCCTAACCCCTAACCAAGCTAGCTAACGTTAGCAACAACAAATTGGAATTTGTAACATATCATACATTTTAGCAAATTCGTAACAGTGTATGTTTAGCATATTCGTAGCATATCATACGAAATGGATGATGGACATCCACAAATTAATAATAATAAATAATAATAATATGCCATTTAGCAGACGCTTTTATCCAAAGCGACTAACAGTCATGTGCGCATACATTTTTACGTATGGGTGGTCCCGGGGATCGAATCCACTACCCTGGCGTTACAATCGCCATGCTCTACCAATTGAGCTACCATGCAAAACGTAACCTATGAATGGAGTGTCTCTGATTTTTGTACAGAATAATATGAAATGCTCTGAGACCAGGTTACACATCCATACTGAATCTCCTTCATGGTATGTTTCAAATTAAGATTGGATCAAAAAGAGAGGGTCCTTGGCGGCTGTGGGAGCACAGTCCTTTCTTCAATTTGCACTGACAGTCCTCCAACACCGTCACCACTTTAGTTACCTGAGTGTTGTTCTTGCATTTCAACTGCACAGACTTGGTCAATTTGACTGGTGAGCAGTGAACGCAAGAAGCGTGGTCGCCGTCTTCGCTGTTGGTATTGCGCTCTGGACAACTACATTTCCCAAAGCAAATGTTGTCTTCCAGCACCAGGGTCTCGCAGTCGTCATGATGAACCCTCTAAAAAAGAAACAAATGATAATTGACTCATCCCAGTACAAATAAATTATAATACCTGTTGGGGTATTTGGTTGTATTCTTACCTGTGACGTTGGTAACGCGCGACATATCTGCTGGTTGATCTCATTGTGTCTTATAGGTATTATAGACAATAACTCAGATCTTCTTCGTAGCAAAAAGCTCTTCCAGAACGCTTTGGCATTCTTTTGACGAGAGTAATTGATCTGGCCTGGAAGGGATGTCTGTTTGAAGATTGAAGCAACCGCGGTGAGTTGGCTAACCAATGGCAAATGTCCATTATACGTGGGATCATTACGCGTACCATTATGCATCTCTTCCATTTCCTTTTTCAGATTCTCATGCTTGGAGACTTCACCCTGTCGCATTGGCCTAAACCACCCGCTCCTCCCTAGTTCTCCAAATGGTCTTCCAAAACGCGTCTGAAATGTATATCCACATACTTATGTTTGCAGAACGCAAATGGATATGAAAGTTGAGAAAAATATATGCATCGTCTCTACTTACAAGTTACAACTGATCACAACCTTTGGCAGCCTGCAAGCAATGCTCCTGGATGAAAAAGCACAGGCCAAACGCGGAGGAAATGGATGTCACCGTTTTTTTTTAGGACCGGCCAAATGAAGTGCCCCCCCTAGACCGAACTTAACAGAGAACCTTGAGGTATTTAGTAGGTTACTAAAAAGCACGTGGTAAAATTGTCAGCAAACTGCCTCCTCAAGTTCCTGTTGACATATTGTCTTTTGATGTCTTCTCACTTCAGAAGTAAAATCGTATTGTTAGTCTGTCTGTGTGTATTAACGGAATAGACATTACAATACATACGTAAAAATGTATACACATGACTGTAAGTCGCTTTGGATAAAAGCGTCTGCTAAATGGCTTATTATTATTATTATTATTACAATTACACATCGTTTAGGGATGCAATTACAAATGGCATATGCTTTACATGTAATAATGGTATTATAACGATAATTTTCCTGAATGATTTTTTGTTATTTTATTCATTGTTTTGTATTTGTCCGAGCAAATAGCCTATGAATCTATTTACTCAATATGTTGCATATAAGGTTATTATACAGTATTTTTTTAAGCTATGCTACAAATGCCACACCTTTCAGTAAAAAAATGTATACTTGAAGGGAAGTATGTATTAGGCCAAAACAAATATGAGCCTATTGTTGTTATTATGAATTATTAGTATTAGTATTATGCAAAGTTTTACTAACAAAATACAAGAAGCCTCATATTGAGAGACTGTTTCAGACCTTAATAGAGGGCTCTAATGATACACAACTGGCTATTGGACCATATGAGAGGGAAGATAATGGATCCATTCACAACTGTGAAAAATGTCCTTAGTGCATTTGTACATTTGTTGCCTCCTGTGCCTGAATCATACTGCTATTTTCACTTTGAAGTTACACCTGTTAGCTATATACAGTGGGGAAAAAAAGTATTTAGTCAGCCACCAATTGTGCAAGTTCTCCCACTTAAAAAGATGAGAGAGGCCTGTAATTTTCATCATAGGTACACGTCAACTATGACAGACAAAATGAGGAAAAAAAATCCAGAAAATCACATTGTAGGATTTTTAATGAATTTATTGGCATATGATGGTGGAAAATAAGTATTTGGTCAATAACAAAAGTTTCTCAATACTTTGTTATATACCCTTTGTTGGCAATGACACAGGTCAAACGTTTTCTGTAAGTCTTCACAAGGTTTTCACACACTGTTGCTGGTATTTTGGCCCATTCCTCCATGCAGATCTCCTCTAGAGCAGTGATGTTTTGGGGCTGTCGCTGGGCAACACAGACTTTCAACTCCCTCCAAAGATTTTCTATGGGGTTGAGATCTGGAGACTGGCTAGGCCACTCCAGGACCTTGAAATGCTTCTTACGAAGCCACTCCTTCGTTGCCCGGGCGGTGTGTGTTTGGGATCATTGTCATGCTGAAAGACCCAGCCACGTTTCATCTTCAATGCCCTTGCTGATGGAAGGAGGGTTTCACTCAAAATCTCACGATACATGGCCCCATTCATTCTTTCCTTTACACGGATCAGTCGTCCTGGTCCCTTTGCAGAAAAACAGCCCCAAAGCATGATGTTTCCAACCCCATGCTTCACAGTAGGTATGGTGTTCTTTGGATGCAACTCAGCATTCTTTGTCCTCCAAACATGACGAGTTGAGTTTTTACCAAAAAGTTATATTTTGGTTTCATCTGACCATATGACATTCTCCCAATCCTCTTCTGGATCATCCAAATGCACTTCAGACGGGCCTGGACATGTACTGGCTTTAGCAGGGGGACACGTCTCGCACTGCAGGATTTGAGTCCCTGGCGGCGTAGTGTGTTACTGATGGTTGGCTTTGTTACTTTGGTCCCAGCTCTCTGCAGGTCATTCACTAGGTCCCCCCGTGTGGTTCTGGGATTTTTGCTCACCGTTCTTGTGATCATTTTGACCCCACGGGGTGAGATCTTGCGTGGAGCCCCAGATCGAGGGAGATTATCAGTGGTCTTGTATGTCTTCCATTTCCTAATAATTGCTCCCACAGTTGATTTCTTCAAACCAAGCTGCTTACCTATTGCAGATTCAGTCTTCCCAGCCTGGTGCAGGTCTACAATTTTGTTTCTGGTGTCCTTTGACAGCTCTTTGGTCTTGGCCATAGTGGAGTTTGGAGTGTGACTGTTTGAGGTTGTGGACAGGTGTCTTTTATACTGATAACAAGTTCAAACAGGTGCCATTAATACAGGTAACGAGTGGAGGACAGAGGAGCCTCTTAAAGAAGAAGTTACAGGTCTGTGAGAGCCAGAAATCTTGCTTGTTTGTAGGTGACCAAATACTTATTTTCCACCATAATTTGCAAATAAATTAATAAAAAATCCTACAATGGGATTTTCTGGATTTTTTTCCCTAAATTTGTCTGTCATAGTTGACGTGTACCTATGATGAAAATTACAGGCCTCTCTCATCTTTTTAAGTGGGAGAACTTGCACAATTGGTGGCTGACTAAATCCTTTTTTCCCCACTGTATGTGTTTAAACAATTTTGCCTTTTCATTTTTATATACAATCATGTGAGTCCCATTGCAAACAACTAACTGTATTTTCATAATACACATCAAATGCAATGACAATAACAACAAACATAAAAACAAGAGTGTTACATTTAGTCTTTCAGATCTTGTCTGATGGAACATAAGAAATTAGAACAAATAATTTAGTAGAATACTGTATGTGTCACGTTCGTTGAATACAGGATTGGACCAAGGTGCAGCGTGGAATGCATACATGTTTATTAACGAAGTTAACACATGACAAAACCACAAAAGCAACGTAATGTGAAGCTCACAATGGCTACACACAAACAAGCCAAACAAGAGTCATGATCCCACAACATAGGTAGGCAAAATGGCTACCTAAGTATGATCCCCAATCAGAGACAACGATCGACAGCTGCCTCTGATTGGGAACCACACCCGGCCAACATAGAAATACACAACATAGATCTTCACATACATAGATATTCACACCCTGACCAAATCATCTAGCGAACTCTATGTCAGGGCGTGACAGTACCCCCCCAAAGGTGCGTACTCCGGCCGCACCAACCTGACTCATTAAGGGAGGGTCCGGGTGGGCATTCCGCTTCGGTGGCGGCTCCGGCTCCGGGCGTGACGTCCTCTCCCTTACTGCCTCCCCGTTGAATCCCTGGTCCGATGCTTCCCCTCTCAGTCCTCCCACGATGCACCAAGCCCTGTCTGGACCCTGGTGTGGGAGGCCCCGACCCTGGAGAGGGGCTGACGTCTGGGCCTGGACCGGCAATCCTCCCGTGATGCACCAAGCCCTGTCTGGACCCTGGTGTGGGAGGCCCCGACCCTGGAGAGGGGCTGACGTCTGGTTCTGGAGTGGAGCCGCTGACCGGAGCTGAACTGGACCCCGGTGGAGCGGACTGCTCTGGCTCTGGACTGGAGCAGCTGACCAGAGCTGGACTAGGCACCGGTGGAGCGGACTGCTCTGGCACCAGCCGTACCGGGCTGGGGACACGCACCACTGGTCTGGTGCGAGGAACAGGCATGGGCCGCACCGGGCTGGGAACACGCACCACTGGTCTGGTGCGAGGAGCAGGCACGGGCCGTGCCGGACTGGAGACGCGCACCACTGGTTTGGTGCGAGGAGCTGGCACGGGCTGTGCCGGACTGGGAACACGCACCACTGGTCTGGTGCGAGGAGCAGGCACGGGCCGTACCGGACTGGATACACGCACCACTGGTTTGGTGCGGGGAGCAGGTATGGGGTGTACCGGGCTGGCGACACGCACCACTGGTTTGGTGCGGGGAGCAGGTACGGTCCGTACTGGACTGGATACATGCACCACTGGTTTGGTGCGGGGAGCAGGTACGGGGCGTACCGGGCTGGCGACACGCACCATTGGTTTGGTGCGGGGAGCAGGTACGGGTTGTACCGGACTGGATACACGCACCACTGGTTTGGTGCGGGGAGCAGGTACGCGGCGTACCGGTCTGGGGAGGCGCACTGGTAACCCAGTGCGTAGAACCGGAGCAGGATATACTGGACCGTGGAGGAGCAGTGGAGGTCTGGAGTGTAAAGCTGGCACAACCCGTCCTGGCTGGATGCCCACTTTCGCACGGCACGTGTGGGGCGCTGGCACAGGACGCACTGGGCTGTGAAGGCGCACAGGTGACACAGTGCGTATCTCCGCATAACTTGGTTCCTCAATGAACACACGCTTCTTCTGTTGCCTGGCCAGCTCCTCTCTCCGTGCATCCACTAATTCCTTCTCCCTTTGGGTCTCCTGCAGCGCCTCCTTCTGAAGTGAGAGCTCCTGCTCCCTCTTCTCTAACAGCCCCCGTAATATGGTGGTCTCCTCTCTCAAACTGCTGATCCGCAGGTCTTGGAGGACCTCTACAATAGTGGCCTCCTCCTCCACAGTCAGCCCTTTCACGGCCTCATGCTGCTTCGTCGACCACCCTGTGTGCCCCCCAAATGTTTTTTCTTGGGGTTGCCTCTCGGGTCTCCTTCGTCGTTTCACATTTTGGAGTCGCCGTCAATTCTCCCTCGCTGCCACTGTTTGCTCCCAAGGTAGGCGATCCATACCATCCTGGATCTCTTCCCACGTCCATGATCCTTTTCCTTCCAGTATCTCCTCCCATGTCCAGGCTTTTTGCTTTTCCTGGGCACGCTGCTTGGTCCATTGGTGTTGGGATCTTCTGTCACGTTCGTTGAATACAGGATTGGACCAAGGTGCAGCGTGGAATGTATACATGTTTATTAACGAAGTTAACACACGACAAAACCACAAAAGCAACGTAACGTGAAGCTCACAATGGCTACACACAAACAAGCCAAACAAGAGTCAAGATCCCACAACATAGGTAGGCAAAATGGCTACCTAAGTATGATCCCCAATCAGAGACAACGATCGACAGCTGCCTCTGATTGGGAACCACACCCGGCCAACATAGAAATACACAACATAGATCTTCACATAAATAGATATTCACACCCTGACCAAACCAACTAGCGAACTCTATGTCAGGGCATGACAGTATGTCTATTCAGTAATAGGATGTTCGTTTTTGAATAATCGACAGGCTGGTTCAGTGGGCAAGAAAATTGAAGCAATAAAGCCAGTAAGTGACAAAATGAGACCAACAGCTGTTTATTTTGCCATGCCATTTGCTGTGGGTAAAGTTCCTATCTGATTTGGTGACACTATCTGATTACTGCATAGGCTAATTATTCTTGTGAGTACAGTCTAACAAGTATTGTTATTAGTCATTTTTACACTGTACTTACAGCAGTAACCCTAAACCTTCATAATAACAATGAGTAATTGCAATGCTACATTTTCCTTACAGGAATAATTACACAGTAATAATTGCACTGTGAGTGTTACTGAGCTGTGTGACTATAGACTGGGGTGCCAATTTAGTTAGATGGCCATGACAGTATGAGGGTCCGGAGTAGGACTTTAGTTTGGACATTTGGGATAAAGCCCTTCAGCTCTTGCATCTTAAGTGCCCTGGGACAGGCACGTGCACAGATAGAGAGGCCTAACTGTGCCTGAGCACCTCACTCTTTTCCCTCCCACTCACCAAGTGCCCTTTGGGTCGTTGTATGGTCGTCGTCACGTCGTCAAGTTCGCCACCCCCCACCCCGTTCATTGGTTGCGCCTTTTGGTCTGCCCTGGGTCTCGCGCACGATCGGTTGCGCCTGTTTCCCGGTGTCCACGGAGATTGCGCGCGCCCGGTATCCAAACTTGCATGTCTTGCGATGCGTGAGTGTGTGTGTGTGTAGCAAGCTACCTATTTTAAATATGAACGGTACTGCCACAGCAGTGTAACGTGATTAACACTTTATAACATTTAATTTACATCATCATCAATATTCGGTCTGGTTGGCTGATACGTGCAGCAGTGAGACGCAGAAAGAGAGGAGAGGCGCGCTGCATCAACGACCCTCTGACCTAACTCCATCCTTTCCTCAGTCGGGAGTTGCACATGTGTCATCAGCAATAGAGGTAGTTGATTCTAGCTAACCACAACATAATAAAATATCCACACAGGCCACTAGCCAGCCAGACATATCATGAGAGAATATTATACTATGAAGTTATTATTTAGGAGAATTGAAGATAAATCACAATCAGTAAAAAAAAACGATTGAGCTAGCTAACTAGCAGATTTACATCATTCATCAACATCAATGATCAGTTGATAGCCCACCCTCTTTTACCGATCTCAATCATGTCTTTAGGAGGCAACTAGCTTGCTTACCATTTGTGATGAGTGAGTATGTTGTTGCAGAAATATATAGGCATATTCTAAAAATAACAATTCTCTACAGAGGCGGTTATGTTATGAATTTCGAGATATTATTTCAGCACCTGCCCCCTGAAATGTCTATGCACAGCCCTGCCCTGGGATACTTGTCCTCAGTCTGGGCATCAGTTTACAGTTTTAGCAAGGATGGCACCCTTTGAGAACAGTATCCTCATCACAGTAGAAACGTCTTCCAAAGCCCAACCTGGTGAAACCCTAGACAGCCGAAGAATGCCAGGTGATATGGCTGCTGACGGTACTTATCAATAACATATCAAATTGCAGTTCCCCCCATTCACGAACACACACATAAACACACACGTCCCCAAACAACAATTTGACAATTGTCCCGATTACATATTTCCTAAACAATTAAACTAATTTTGTCCATTTATCATCACAAGGAGTGTTCCGCTTTTCTTGAATATGCAACTCGGCCGGGCTGCTTGCAAGTCACAACAAAAGCACTGCTGCGCTTTGTTATAGGCATAGACATTAAAACCAGGTTATAGGCACAGATAGAACAATGAGGCAGATATTTCACCAGATGTATAAATGTGAAGCATCCGCTTGGCGTTGCCACTCACTATCAAATATGGTGGTGAGAGGAAGCCCAGTGGCCGGCAGTGGGAGAAGATAGAACGAGATGGATTTTGGCCAACATTCTGCAAATGTTCTCATCGATTAAACATTTGATCTCAACACAGTTTTCTGTTCCCAAAATTTGAATCTGTTAAGAACAGAGTGGACTAAGTTTAGTAGACTTTACCCTTTGCCAAAAAATAAAATAAATGCGTTGTTTAGACGGAGTGCAAGGGCGAATTGAGTAGGCATACCCTTACGGAAATATGCAAATACTAGAACGCTCCAATAGGATCTCGCTAGCTCGGGTTAGTTATAAACATCTTTGGTATAGGTCTATTGCCGCGTTAAAAACAACTGGGAACTCGGAAAAATAGGAGGTCAAATCATGACGTCAGTGAGCTTCAGGTCGGAAAGTCGGATCTCTAGAAAAATAAATTCCGAGTTGGATCACCGATCAAATCCATTTTCCCAGTTGTTTTGAACGCACTGAAGTCGGAAGTCGTAGATTTCCGAGTTCCATGTTCCGAGTTCCCGGTTGTTTTGAACGTGGCATATATAGTATTGCAGGAATTCCTTTCTAGTCATGACAGAAAAAGCTCTCATTGGTAGGCAGACACGTCCATCAAATAAAGCCATGTCAAGATCATGGACCAGATAGACGAAAGGTTTTAATTGGTCTGGCTCATATACTGTAGGGTGAAAAATAAAATAAAAAAGGATACGACATTCGATATTTGTTTTAAAGCAGATAGTTTGTGACCCTACGCATGTCAAAGAGGAAGCAAGATGTTGAACGTTATTACACGCTGAACAATTTTTGGAACATTTCTACTGGTTGAACCGTTAACTGCGGGTTTTTTTTTTTTTTCCGAAACGATCTGCCGAACCCAAACCAGATTGGATGTGATTTAGCCCTATTCTGGTGGGCGACATTTGTAAATACGAGCCAAATGATGTCCGGAAAGCATTTCAAGGCTCATGAAGTCAGTTGCTGTATCAAATACTTCATATTTGGATTCAATATAATATTTTGGGTAAGTAAGTCTGCTATATGACGTTTTCGGTGTCTATCATGGTTTTATAGACTAGCCTACATCATATTGAAATGCTTTTCAACCTTGGCCTGCGTTTCACATATGGGGGAAAATGGGCAAGGAATTTGTGTCATTAATGTTTTTTTATGTCTTACATCAAGGGATGCAATACATAAGATCATTGAACGAATTGAAATCTGAATGCAGTGCACATTAGGTTATTGGTCGACCATTATTAACATATTGAATAGGTGCTTTATCAGGAGACCAACGTACGCGACTCCAATAATAGCCGAATCGGTGGTAAGTGCGGCAATGTTGAACTGAAATAGCAGAATTATGGTTTATTTTGATAAAAGCGCGGTCCGGACCTAGATAAGCAGCTTTCCCCTTCCTGGTCGTTGTCATTATAAGTATCCATCTGTGATTACGTCATACTGTCATTTATTTTTTCTGTCATTAAATCTGTAGGCCTACTGCTCATGGCACTCCTTAAATTAAATGCAAGCTATAGCAGTTTACATCCGATAATATTATCTATTGTTTCTATTTTGTAACATCTTGGCATCATTGTGCATGACAATTATGTCAACATGCAGGCTATTGAGAAAAATAACTTTGATCTAATACAATGTTTCCTTCTGGCCTTACATCAAATCAATTGCCAATAGGCTGTAGAATGCATGAACTGAGGCCTTGCCTCCAAATCTGTGAAAATGAATGGCATTCTCCACTGAACCCTATAGCCATACTGCATAGGGGCCTATATGTAATTATGGCCTATAGTAGATATACACTCACTGACCAGTTTATTAGGTACACCCCGTTCATGACAATTGATTGCTCCTACAGACAGTGAGTCAAGTGGCTGTGGCTTGCTATATAAGGCAGGCAGACAGGCATCGAGGCATTCAGTTACTGTTGGATTGAATGTTAGAATGGGCAAAACAAGCAGCTTTGAGTGTGGTATGTCATTGCCAGGCGTGCCGGATCCAGTATCTCAGAAACGGCCGCCCTCCTGGGCTTTTCGCGCAAGACAGTGTCTAGGGTTTACAGAGAATGGTGCGACAAACAGAAAACATCCAGTCAGCTGCAGTCCTGTGGGTGAAAACAGCTTGTTGATGAGAGAGGTCGAAGGAGAATTGCAAGAATCGTGCAAGCTAACAGGGGTGCCACAAATAGACAAATAACGGTATTTCAATGCCAGGCGTGCCGGATCCAGTATCTCAGAAACGGCCGCCCTCCTGGGCTTTTCGCGCAAGACAGTGTCTAGGGTTTACCGAGAATGGTGCGACAAACAGTAAACATCCAGTTAGCTGCAGTCCTGTGGGTGAAAACAGCTTGTTGATGAGAGAGGTCGAAGGAGAATTGCAAGAATCGTGCAAGCTAACAGGGGTGCCACAAACAGACAAATAACGGCGCAGTACAACAGTGGTGTGCAGAACAGCATCTCGGAACGCACAACTCGTCGATGCTTGTCACGGATGGGCTATTGCAGCAAATTACCACACCGGGTTCCACTCCTATCAGCTAAAAACAAGAAGAAGCAGCTCCAGCGGGCATGCAATCACCAACACTGGACAATTGAGGAGTGGAAAAACATTGCCTGGTTCTATGAATCATGGTTCCTGTTGCGTCATGCTGATGGCAGAGTCAGGATTTGGCGTAAACAGCATGAGTCCATGGACCCATCCTGCCTAGTGTCAACGGAACAGGCTAATGGCGGTGGTGTACCGCCGGTGGTGTACCCCCTGTGGAACGTTTCCGACTTATAGAATCCATGCCCCGAAGAATTCAGGCTGATCTGGAGGCAAAGGGGTCCGACCCGGTACTAGATGGGTGTACCTAATCAACTGGCAGGTGAGTGTAGGTAAGCTACAGTGTAACTGCAGTCTAGGTAGGTTTGCTTGTTCAACGTACATGTTTGCGACATGCAGAATTTCAAGGATTTAGCTGAGTTTACAAATGTAATGTTAAAATGTAAACATGTAATTACTCAAGTTGTAGCCTAAGTAGTCTACTGTCACAATACTGTATTATCATATTAATATTTATCTCTACGGTAATTGCATTGTGCCTGCCTACATTGCGGCAGGTTGCCTAGTTGGACCAGTAGCTGGAAGGTTGCTGGTTCAAG
>JAGTTL010000062.1:122500-206733 GCA_036851935.1 Coregonus suidteri | reverse complement strand
ATCTGGGGTCCACGATATCCCTTTCTCTTCCTCCCCGCAAAAGGGGGGGGGGGGTTTCTGGGCCTTGTTGGGGTCTTTTAGAAATCCTTCGCGAACCCCTCTTTGAAAAAAAAAGTATTGGGCCAAGCGAGGGGGGTAATCCTGTCCTGATATCCAGAAGCTCTTTTTGGGGGTTATAAGAGACGTTTGGCAAAAAAAAAACATTATGTAAAAAATAAATTACAAATAACGCGGAAAAACAAAAAAATAATAGTAAAATTGGGTTTAAAAGGGCTTTTTTAAAAACGGCAGCCATTTTCCCCGGCGCTTTTTCAGAGTTTTTTTAGAAAATCAAATAACTTTTGATTTAAAAACCCCCAGAGATTTTTTTTATATTTTTTAAAACCTTTATTTAACTGGGGCAAGTCATTTTGAGAACAAATTCTTATTGCCCAATGACTGCCACCCCGGGCCCAAAAGGAACCGGACGAGGGGGGGGCCCAAATTTTGTGCGCCCCCCCTATGGGATTTCCCAATAACGGGGGGTTGGAACAGTTGGAATCGAACCGGGGGGGGTCGGGTAGGGCCCCCTTTTAAGAAAGAGATGCGGGTTCCTTGGGACCACTCGGGACCCCAAAGGGCCCCAAATTTCCCGAAAAAGTCTAAAAGGGAAAACGGGAAGCTCCCAAAAATTCCACCAAATTTCCCCACCTTTTCAAACAATCAAATCCCCCTCTTTTGTTTTAAACCCAGTGACAACTAAAAAAAATACCAGAAAAAATTTAGTCCAACAACATAACCCTTAAAAATGATGTGGCTGTCCAGGGTTTTCCTGTTTTTCCTGTGTGTTTTTGTAGTAAAAAAAAAAATTTTGTAAACCCCCCTTTGTAGATAAATCCCAACCCCCCTCCTCTCTTTCTTTGTTGGGGAAACGGCTATCACTCTGTAAATCAAAAACACGCTTTATTTTTTTGTTGCCCGAGGCTACCGGGCCCCTTAAAACCCTACCCAAAGCTAGCCTAATTTCCCTTTCCCAGGGGACAACTTTAAAGCTATTTTAACTTTCCCCTTTTTCAACTCTAGCTACTCTGAAGGGCCATCCTCTCGGGCCCCGGGGGCAAAAACAAGTAAAATTTTAAGGGTTGGGATCAGAATCGCCGTTAAATAATTTTTGGCCAATACAAGAAAAGGGGAAAAACCACAATTTCCAAAAAATCCCATCTCCGCCCCATTCCCAATGAGGAAAGGGCCCAATTTAGCTAGCGGGCTAGCCCCCCCCAGGGACCAAACCCGGGGGGAAAAACCAACAATCCAGTTGCTTATTTTGGGTTCTTTTAATGAGGGTTTGCTTCGGTATGAGGTAAATTGGTTGAACCCAAATCCAACCGGGGTTTCCCAACCATTTATTTTTGGGTTTTCCTCCCAGGGACCATTCAAAAGTTTGAGCTAAATGGGTTTAACCCAAGGGCTGTTGGGCCCTTATTATTGTATCTTTTTTTTTATCAAGGGGGGCCCCCAAAATACTCGCTGGTTTCCCCATTGAACCCAAGGGTATAAACCAAATAATGCCCTTTTTGACCAGACAGCATAAGTTTAGGTGGGTTTCCCACATACAGAGCCAAAAGGGGGGGGGCGTTTCCCGTTTTTCCCCTCGGGAGTTTTCTTGTGATACTTTCGGGCCTTTTGAAAAATTGAAGGACAATATGAAACCCCAGGGACGAAAGAAAAATTAATTTTTTTTTAAAAATTTGGTCATTTTTTTGGAACCCTTTTGGTTTTCCCTTTGGGTTTATCCAGAAAAAACACCCCACTGCTTAGCATAGGGAAGATCATAACATTCCTCAAAATCCCTTTTCGGAAAAACAAACCCAAAAATTTTAAATTCCTTTTTTATTTTAACAACATTGCTTGCATAGCCAAACCCGGAAAAAAAAACCAGATTTGCTTTATAATTGGGAAGTGTTTTTGGGGACGCCTTAGACGGGGTTTTGGGGGCCCCCAGATCGTTTTGTTTTCCCTCTTTAATAAAAATTTTCTTTTTTCCGGGATGTAAACCACACTTGTTTAAAAAAAAAAATTTCATTTGAATTGGGTTTTTTAGAAACTTTTTCAGTTTAAGGACCCCCCAAAATAACGTCAGCAGAGTTTTAAAACTCTGAAACCCACGTGTTAAACGTGCTCCCCTATCAAAAAGCAACAGGCTTTCTCTACCTGTCTGGGGACCGCTCAAAGCCCAAATAAAAAATTTCTGGCGGGGCCAAAAAAAGGGTTATGAAAAAAAGTCCTTGATAGTATCACACTGAAAAACACTCACAGGGGAAACAACGGCAACAAAATAGGAATGGGTGTTGGAAAGCAAAAGGTGAACCCCCTTGTGGTTTTAAAAATTGGGGAAAAGGTCCTTCCACAGTGATGTTAGAGCTGATTGAAAAAGGGCCCCCTTGATATGCCTTTGACCTTTGCTTAGGGTTTCCAACCCACATTCAGGGGGGAGAAAAAGTATCGGCAGTGTATAAAATACTTGTTTCCCCCACTGTTACACTACAAACGGGTTTTTTTCCCGCGGGGATGGGGTGGGGGGGGGTCAAAAAAAAATCTGAACTAATCATGGGGGGCACCCAAAAAGGTTTGCATTTTTTAATCTGAGTGAGATGACTAAAAAAATAAATGGGGCCCGGGAAATTTTTGGACTATGATTGTAAGTTAGCTGGCCGGCCTAGATAACACGGGCTAATTAAGTGACATTAGTGAGTCGACATAATGAGAAACTGCTGATGCACCACATTGTAGATCATCAGCTTGTGTATTCTAATATTCTAACAGCAACAGTAAGTGAGATGCCAGACGTTCCATTCCTGATGCTACTGTATATACTGTAAACACTATGCCAACATAACCACTTTGCAATATGAGAGGTTACCTGTTTTTGCTGTTCAAAACAATTTTGAGCATAGTATTCTAAATATAAATTACATGATCTATATACTATTTTCCGATCAACGTATGTGGTCTGTGATTCTTGCATTTTGATAAGTACAAAAATAGATTTGTTTTTCCAAAACCACCCCCCGGTTGAATTGGGCTTCATGACTTTAGCATTGAGGCTACATCACAGCCATCCAGGCTACCACACACCCGCTCCCTAGTTCCCAGTCACAGGACACTCAGTCGTCTGCGACTAAACGTGCAGGGCTGAAAGGGCAAGAATGGAAGCAAACGCAAGCCAGCCATCTATGTGAAGTGCTGGTGAAAGCATTTGAGCAGAAATATAGCATGTGATACTCCATGTGGTATTTTTAACCATAGTATTGAATCCATCTAAATACACTTATGCAGGCAGCTTCCTGGTCTGCTCTACTGTGCTACTGCTCTGAGTTCGTCTCTCTCCATCTCTCTCTCTCTCCTACTCTGCTCCTATACTCTCTCTCTCGTCTCTGCGCTCTCTCCGCTGATCTTCTATCTCTTCTCTAGCTCTCTCTCTATCTCGCTCTCTCTCATCTGTCTATCTATCTCTCTTCTATAACTCTCTCTCTTACTTCCTCTTCTCTCTCTCTCTACTGATATACTCCTCCTCTAGTCTGCTCTCTCTCTCTCATCTCGAGATTCTCTCTCGCTCAGCTATATCATAGCTAGCGACCAGCTCTCTCGCTCTATAGATCTCTCTCTCTAGCTAACCTATAGCTCCTAGCTGCTCTCTCTACTCTTCTCTACTCTATCTATATGTGTCTCTAGATACTCTATCTACTCGCGTCGCTAGTCGCGCGCGTCTATATCGTAGTAGCGATAGCGTCTAAGAGCAGCTCGCTGACATCTCGAGAGCAGCGCTAGAGATATAACGAGCTCCCACATATACTCTCGCTCGCTATCTCGCGCTGCGATAGCGCGATGCTACGTCGCTCGCTAGCTATCTCGCGTCTGCGAGCGCTATCGATGCTCGAACTATCTCTCTATAACGTCTCATCTCGCTGCTCTCTCTCTCTATCCTCTCTAAACTAGTAGTACTCTTAACTCTCGATCCTCTCTCTATCGTCTCTCTCTGATCTCGATAACTCTATCTCTCTATACTGTCTCTCTACTCATCGCTCAGAACTCTATCGCTCTCGATAGCGGCTCTCAGAGCTCTGCAGCGCGCGAACTCGCTCTCTCTCTCTCTCTCCCTCTCCTCTCTCTCTCTTCTCTATCTCTTCTCTCTTCTCTCTCTCTCTCTCTCTCTCTCTCTCTCTCTCTCTCTCTCTCTCTCTCTCTCTCTCTCTCTCTCTCTAGTCTCTCTTCTACCTCCTCTCTCTCTCTCCTCTATCTCTATCTCTACTCTCTCTCTCTCTCTCTCGCTCTCTCTTACCTCTCTCTCTCTCTCTCTCTCTTCTGCTCTCTCTCTCTCTCTCTCTCTCCCTCATCCTCTCTCTCTCTCTCTCTTCTTCTAAACTCTCATGAGAGGACTTCTCATGCGACTAGAATCTCAACCACACGGCAAGTGTGGCCATCGCATGAGAGGAGAAGCTCATAAAACCCCCCATAATGAAGTTACGGAGAACTCCATACAAATCTCATTAGGTCTTCTAGATTACCTCAGAAAAGGAAGTCAGGGCCCTCCTGAGGATTGGTGTAATTAGGACGTGGGTGAGTAGGATGTCTGCTTACAAGCTACAGGATTCCAGCTGTGTCATCCAGCATGCTGGAGACAATGAAAGCCTGTTATGTAAGTGGACGTAATAACCAGACACCAGCAGGTCACATGACCTAAACGGGCTTGGACAGCAGCTTTACTCTGAATCAAAACCTGAAAAATCACAGCTCCGTATACAAAGCATCCTCCAACAGAGAAAACTAGCTCCTAACCTTTACAAATGACTTGTATATAAATTAATGTGCATTTACACACCTTACACAAACGTCTTCACAAAAAAGCTGTTGTTTGGAGAATGGAGCAGACAACATATATAGCAACCGCTTTATATCACATTGAAAAACAAGTAGAAATGCAACATGCAACAATTTCAAAAAGATTTTACTGAGTTACAGTTCATTATAAAGGAAATCAGTCAAATGAAATATAGTTAATTAGGCCCTAATATATCGGATTTCACATGACTGGGAATACAGAATATGCATCTTGTTAGCACAGATTACCTACAAAAAAAAAGGTAGGGGCGTGGAATCAGAAAGCAAGTCAGCTACTGGTGTGACCACCGTTTGCCTCATTGCAGCGTGACACAGTGTTGATTGTGGCTGTTTTCTGTGAATGTTGGCACACTCCTCTTCAAAGCTCTGGGACTGTGCGGAAGATGCTGGACATTGGCGGGAAAGTGGAATTGTCTTGGACGTAACATGTCGATCCAGAAGCATCCCAAACATGCTCACATGAGGTGACATGTATGGTGAGTATGCAGGCCATGGAAGAACTGGGATATTTTCAGCTTCCAGGAATGTGTGTACGGATCCTTGCGACATTGGGCCGTGCATAATTCATGCTGAAAACTGAGGTGATGGCGGCGGATGAATGGCACGACAATGGGCCTCAGGATCTCGTCACGTTGATCTCCAGTGCATTCCATACATGCTGTACTGCCATCTGCCTGGGTACAGTTGAAAACGGGATTCATCTGGTGAATTGAAACGCTTCTACAGCGTGACATGTGGCACATCGAAGGTGAGCATTTGCCCACTGATAGTCGGTTACGACGCCAACACTGCAGTCAGGTCAAGACATAGGTGAGGACAGATGAGCACGCAGACGAGCTTCCTGACGACGGTTTCTGGACAGTTTTGTGCAGAAAGTATCTGGTTGTTTAAACCCACAGTGTGCATCAGCTGTATCCGGGTCGGCCGGTCTACAGATGATCCCACAGGTCCTGGGCTGTCGTGGTCTACACACATTGGTTCTAGCGATTGAGTGAGAACGGTGTTTAGGACGTATACAAGACTCCAATTACTCATAACAATGACATTGGACGGCGGCTTATGGTAGAGAAAGGAAACAGTATATTGCTGTCAACAAGCTCTGGTGGACTTTCCTGCAGTCAGCATGCCAATTGCACGACTCCCTCAATTACTTGAGAGCTCTGTGGGATTGTGTTGTGTGACAAAACTGCACATTTTAGAGTGGCCTTTGGATTGGTACACAGCACAAGGTGCACCTGTGTAATGATCATGATGTTTTAATTCAGCTTCTTGATTATGGCCACACACTGTCAGGTGGATGTATTTATCTTGGCAAAGAAGAAAATGCTAACAGGGATGTAAACAAATTTGTGCAGAACATTTTTGAGAAAATAGCTTTTTTTTCGAGCGTGTATGGAACCATTTATGGGATATATATGTTTTCAGCCTCATGAAACATTGGACCACCACTGTTACATGCTCGGATATGTTTATATTTGTGTTCAGTAGATAATATAAAAATTAGTTAAATTACTACATTTAAAATGTATTTTTATCCTGATAGGAGCAGCTAGTTAGGAGATGAAAATCACCACTCATCTCTGAAGGATTCTGGGAACCAAACGTGACAGAACTAACACTGAGCCTAAGACTACGAAGCATTGCTGAGAATCACTATTGTACTGAAACCCCAAAAATGATGAAATAATGACAGTCCTTGAGAGAAGCTTTACACTAATCCAAACATCCATTATAAATCTATTACCAGGCTTTTCATATTCATCATTGCACCAGCTATTTCTCATGCTTCAGAGGCATTATCACTTAATATTAATATTAAGCTGTGTTCAGAATAGTGAGTGCTCTACCTGAGAGGGAGGTGTGTGTTGGACATCAGTGAGGACTGGCCAACAGTTCAGAAGTGGCAGGCTGCAGAATGACACTACCAACAGACCCTAAAGCTTCAGCCTCTCAGACTGACACTACAACAGACCCTAAAGCTTCAGCCTCTCAGAATGACACTACAACAGACCCTAAAGCTTCAGCCTCTCAGACTGACACTACAACAGACCTTAAAGCTTCAGCCCTCTCAGACTGACACTACAACAGACCCATAAAGCTTCAGCCTCTCAGACTGGACACTACAACAGACCTTAAAGCTTCAGTCTCTCAGACTGACACTACAACAGACCCTAAAGCTTCAGCCTCTCAGACTGACACTACAACAGACCGTAAAGTTCAGCCTCTCAGACTGACACTACAACAGACCAAGCTTAAGCCTCTCAGACTCTTCAGCCTCTCAGCCTGACACTACAACAGACCCTAAATCTTCAGCCTTCAGCCTCTCTTAAAGCTTCAGGAGATGACACTACAACAGACCGTAAAGCTTCAGCCTCTCAGCCTGACACTACAACAGACCCTAAAGCTTCAGCCTCTCAGACTGACACTAACAACAGACCTTAAAGCTTCAGCCTCTCAGACTGACACTACAAACAGACCTTAAAGCTTCAGCTTCTCAGACTGACACTACAACAGACCGTAAAGCTTCAGCCTCTCAGCACTGACACTACAACAGACCCTAACAGCTTCAGCCTCTCAGCCTGACACTACAACAGACCTTAAAGCTTCAGTCTCTCAGCCTGACACTACAACAGACCTTAAAGCTTCAGCCTCTCAGAGTGACACTACAACAGACCGTTAAAGCTTCAGCCTCTCAGACTGACCACTACAACAGACCTTAAAGCTTCAGCCTCTCAGACTGACCACTACAACAGACCTTAAAGCTTCAGCCTCTCAGACTGACACTACAACAGACCATAAAGCTTCAGCCTCTCAGCCTGACACTACAACAGACCCTAAAGCTTCAGCCTCTCAGACTGACACTACAACAGACCTTAAAGCTCAGCCTCTCAGACTGACACTACAACAGACCTTAAAGCTTCAGCCTCTCAGACTGACACTACAACAGGACCTTAAAGCTTCAGCCTCTCAGACTGACACTACAACCAGACCGTAAAGCTTCAGCCTCTGTTGATCTATGAATTATGCGTCCACTAAATGGAACTATATACATTCTTAGAGGAAATAAGTCAAAGGATGAATAGGAGTGAAGTCATGAAATAAAAGGATGATAATGTCTTTCAGAATATGTTTTCAGAGTAAGGAGTACTGTGCTATTTACTAAGTTTGCATATTAAAATATACAGTGGGTAAATCTAAATGGTATTCTGAATCCACATAAATACGGCTGTAGGCATTACTGTCGGGGGGGAGGAGAGGTATTCAGACATTAATTCAATCATACTTGATTCATGGTAATATTTAAAAGGTGACCTGTTGAGAATTATAATCAGGTTCACTTGATTACAGGTGAAATGGGTAACCGGGGACCTGATGAGAATTATAATCAGGTTGGAAATTCCATCAATAACATCAGAATTACATCTTTATGTCCATAACATCAGAATGACATGTTTATGTCTGTCAATAACATCAGAATGACATGTTTATGTTCTGTCCATAAACATCAGAATGACATCTTTGTCTGTCCATAACATCAGAATGGCATCTTTATGTCTGTCCATGACATCAGAATGACATGTTTATGTCCATAACATCAGAATGACATCTTTGTCCGTCCATAAAATCATAATGACATCTATGTCCGTCCATAACATCAGAATACATTTTGGCCGTCCATAACATCAGAAAACGACATTCTTTATGTCCGTCAATAACATTAAATGACATCTTTGTCCGTCTATAACATCAGAATGACATATTTGTCCGTCCATAAACATCAGAATGACATCTTTGTCCGTCTATACATCAGAAATACATGTTTATGTCCATAACATCAGAATGACATCTTTGTCCGTCTATAACATCAGAATGACATCTTTGTCCGTCCATAACATCAGAATGACATCTTTGTCCGTCTATAACATCAGAATGGCATCTTTGTCTGTCCATAACATCAGAATGGCATCTTTGTCTGTCCATAACATCAGAATGGCATCTTTGTCTGTCCATATCTTCAGAATTACATATTTGTCCGTCTATAACATTAGAATGGCATCTTTGTCCGTCCATATCTTCAGAATTACATATTTGTCCGTCTATAACATCAGAATGGCATCTTTGTCCGTCCATAACATCAGAATGACATCTTTGTCCGTCTATAACATCAGAATGACATCTTTGTCCGTCTATAAACATCAGAAATACATGTTTATGTCCATAACATCAGAATGACATCTTTGTCCGTCTATAACATCAGAATGGCATCTTTGTCTGTCCATAACATCAGAATGGCATCTTTGTCTGTCCATAACATCAGAATGGCATCTTTGTCCGTCCATATCTTCAGAATTACATCTTTGTCCGTCTATAACATCAGAATGGCATCTTTGTCCGTCCATAACATCAGAATGACATCTTTGTCCGTCTATAACATCAGAATGACATCTTTGTCCGTCCATAACATCAGAAATTGTCACACCCTGGTCGGGGGGACTCATTATGTTGAGCCAGGGTGTTGTGTGCAGTCTATGTGGTTTTGTTTCTATGTTGGGTGTCAAAGTGTTGTATTTCTAGGTTGGTCAATGACTCCCAATCGGAGGGTAACGAGTGTCAGCTGTCGGCTCGTTATCTCTGATTGGGAGCCATATTTATTTCTGTATGTTTTCCTGTGGGGTTGTGGGTTATTGTCCGTGTTTCAGTCGTTGTACTGTGGACTTCACGAGTCGTCTTTTGTTTTGTATTTTTACGTGCTTTACTCTAATTAAAGTCATGTTCGTTCAACGCGCTGCGCTTTGGTCTCCTTCACTCCTAGACGATCGTGACAAGAATGGCATCTTTGTCCGTCCATAACATCAGAATGACATCTTTGTCCGTCCATAACATCAGAATGACATATTTGTCCGTCCATAACATCAGAATGACCATATTTGTCCGTCCATAACATCAGAATGGAATCTTGTGTCCGTTCTATAAACATCAGAAATACACATGTTTATGTCCCATAACATCAGAATGACATCTTTGTCCGTCTATAACATCAGAATGACATCTTTGTCCGTCTATAACATCAGAATGACATCTTTGTCCGTCCATAACATCAGAATGACATATTTGTCCGTCCATAACATCAGAATGACATCTTTGTCCGTCCATAACATCAGAATGACATCTTTGTCCGTCCATAACATCAGAATGACATCTTTGTCCGTCTATAACATCAGAAATACATGTTTATGTCCATAACATCAGAATGACATTCTTTGTCTGTCTATAACATCAGAATGACATCTTTGTCCGTTCTTCATAAACATCAGAATGACATATTTGTCCGGTCTATAAACATCAGAATGACATCTTTGTCCGTCCATAAAATCAGAATGGCATCTTTGTCCCGTCCATAACATCAGAATGAACATCTTTGTCCGTCCATATAACATCAGAATGACATATTTGTCCGTCCATAACATCAGAATGACATATTTGTCCATCCATAGAACATCAGAATGACATCTTTGTCCTTCTATAACATCAGAAATACATTGGTTTATGTCCATAACATCAGAATGACATCTTTGTCCGTCTATAACATCAGAATGACAATCTTGTCCGTCTATAACTTCAGAATGACATCTTTGTCCGTCCATAAACATCAGAATGACATATTTGTCCGTCCCATAACATCAGAATGACATCTTTGTCCGTCCATAACATCAGAATGACATCTTTGTCCGTCCATAACATCAGAATGACATCTTTGTCCGTCTATAACATCAGAAATACATGTTTATGTCCATAACATCAGAATGACATCTTTGTCCGTCTATAACATCAGAATGACATCTTTGTCCGTCTATAACATCAGAATGACATCTTTGTCCGTCCATAACATCAGAATGACATCTTTGTCCGTCTATAACATCAGAATGGCATCTTTGTCCGTCTATAACATCAGAATGACATCTTTGTCCGTCCATAACATCAGAATGACATATTTGTCCTGTCCATAACATCAGAATGACATCTTTGTCCGTCTAGAAACATCTTTGTCCGTCATCAGAATGACATCTTTGTCCGTCCATAACATCAGAATGGCATCTTTGTCCGTCCATAACATCAGAATGACATCTTTGTCCGTCCATAACATCAGAATGACATATTTGTCCGTCCATAACATCAGAATGGCATCTTTGTCCGTCTATAACATCAGAATGGCATCTTTGTCCGTCTATAACATCAGAATGACATCTTTGTCCGTCCATAACATCAAGTCCATAAATGACATCTTTGTCCGTCCATAACATCAGAATGACATCTTTGTCCGTCCATAACATCAGAATGACATCTTTGTCCGTCCATAATATCAGAATGACATCTTTGTCCGTCTATAACATCAGAATGACATCTTTTGTCCGTCCATAACATCAGAATGGCATCTTTGTCCGTCCATAAACATCAGAATGACATCTTTGTCCGTCTATAACATCAGAAATACATGTTTAGTCCATCAGAAACATCAGAATGACATCTTTGTCCATCTATAACATCAGAATGACATCTTTGTCCGTCTATAACATCAGAATGACATCTTTGTCCGTCCATAACTATCTCTCTCTCTCTTTGTCCGTCCATAACTATCTCTCTCTCTCTCTCTCCCATTGCTATCTCTCTCAGAATGACCTTCTTGATCCAAACCAGTCAGGTTTGCAGGACTGGTCATTCAACTGAGACTGCTCTTCTCTGTGTCACGGAGGCTCTCCGCACTGCTAAAGCTAACTCTCTCTCTCTGCTCTTGTCCTTCTAGACCTGTCTGCTGCCCTTGATACTGTGAACCATCAGATCCTCCTCTCCACCCTCTCCGAGCTGGGCATCTCGGCGCGGCTCACTCCTGGATTGCGTCCTACCTGAGCCGGTCGCTCCTACCAAGTGGCGTGGCGAGAAGCTGTCTCCGCACCACGTGCTCTCACCACTGGTGTCCCCCAGGGGATCAGTTCTAGGCCCTCTCCTTTTCTCCCTATACACCAGTCACTTGGCTCTGTCATATCCTCACATGGCCTCTCCTATCATTGCTACGCTGACGATACACAACTAATCTTCTCCTTTCCCCTTCTGATAACCAGGTGGCGAATCGCATCTCTGCATTTTCTGGCAGACATATCAGTATGGATGACGGATCACCACCTCAAGCTGAACCCTGGCAAGACGGAGCTGCTCTTCCTCCCGGGGAAGGACTGCCCGTTCCATGATCTCGCCATACGGTTGACAACTCCGTTGTGTCCTCCTCCCAGAGTGCGAAGAGCCTTGGCGTGACCCTGGACAACACCCTGTCGTTCTCCGCTAACATCAAGGCGGTGATGACCCATCCTGTAGGTTCATGCTCTACAACATTCGGAGAGTACGACCCTGCCTACCACAGGAAGCGGCACAGGTCCTAATCCAGGCACTTGTCATCTCCGGTCTGGATTACTGCAACTCGCTGTTGGCTGGGCTCCCTGCCTGTGCCATTAAACCCCTACAACTCATCCAGAATGCCGCAGCCCGTCTGGTGTTCAACCTTCCCAAGTTCTCTCACGTCACCCCCCTCCTCCGCACACTCCACTGGCTTCCAGTTGAAGCTCGCATCCGTTACAAGACCATGGTGCTTGCCTATGGAGCAGTGAGGGGAACGGCACCTCCGTACCTTCAGGCTCTGATCAGTCCCTACACCCAAACGAGGGCATTGCGTTCATCCACCTCTGGCCTGCTGGGCTCCCTTCCTCTGCGGAAGCATAGTTCCTGCTCAGGCCAGTCAAAAACTGTTCGCTGCTCTGGCACCCCAATGGGTGGAACAAGCTCCCTCACGACGCCAGGACAGCGGAGTCACTCACCACCTTCCGGAGACATTTGAAACCCCCACCTCTTTAAGGAATACCTGGGATAGGATAAAGTAATCCTTCTACCCCCCCCCCCCAAAAAAAATATATATATATATATGATATATATATATATATATATATATATAATTGTAAAGTGGGTATCCCACTGGCTATAGGGTGAATGCACAATTTGTAAGTCGCTCTGGATAAGAGCGTCTGCTAAATGACGTAAATGTAAATGTAAATGTATAACATCAGAATGACATATTTGTCCGTCCATAACATCAGAATGACATATTTGAATGAAATCTGACTCTGTCAAGGTGACATAAGGTGTCATAACCTACTCAGGGCCCACTGTGCTTGGAAAATCCCTCACTATGAGGTGTTCCCAAACACGAACACAAAATATGCCCTAATGTCAGACATTTGGAACAATGCATGTAGAATGTAATAAAAGGAAGTACCTCTAAAGTACTTCTTGACATGGGTGACATAAAGGCGACATCATTTGTCCGTTATCGCCTCAAAATGTAATCCCCTCACTCACTCTCTCCCTTGTTACATATGCAATAATGTTTATGCAACTTAGTGTCAAAGCACAATCGTCCATTACAGTGACATAAGTGACGTAACCTCTATGCTAACCTCTATGCTAAGAAACTTGCCAAGTTGTATTCATTAATCAACCCTGAATGTAATTCTCAGGCTTTGTTGAGGTTTGATTGGGGATTGGGAATATTCAATTTCGAGTGAAACAGTAAATTTATAGGTATATTGCGTGTTTCTCACAGAAATATGTTTGAAATGATATTTTTTCAGCTCTGGATCTACTATTCAAAATGCTCACTGTCCTTGTATTTTCAGGCAACTTAGCACAAAATGGGGAGGACCTTGCCAAGGTGTATGTTGTGCCGTATTTAAATTCACAGCGTGGCTGACTGATTGTTTATACTGTTATAGATGTGTATTGATTAACCCCTTACACTCATGGGAATTGACCTATGTGGATAGGGCTAAATTGAAATGTTTCTTACAGAAGAAATATGGAAAGCATAGGCATTACCATGGTAGTAATTAAAAGGGAACAGTTTGGAGATTATTGGAAAATTATCAGACTAAAGCTGAGGACACAACAGTTCTCCTGACACAAGACTGAATCCAAACATTACATTGTTGATTTTATGTGCATTTGACTTTCAATGTACTTTTCACTGCATTTGTTGATAACGAAAACAAAAAATACTCTGGATACATTCAGGAATCTGATAAGAATATTCTTGGAAAATGTGGGGTAGGTGCAACATAAGACAAGAACATGGCAAGTGAGAGATATATATTGTGTGGCCACACACGTCTCCAAAGTGTGCACAGTTTCTAAGTAATTCCAATACACTTTTATGACTCAAAGAAAAATCTTCAACTATAAGCAGCTTTTTTTTAATTCTCCTAGCTGTGCCGTTGAGGAACTAGAGCAAGCACAATTGTAGTTTTTTTTGTTTGGAACACAGCCCTGCATCCCCGTCTTTACACAATTACTGTTGTTTACGCAATCCAAAAACAGTCCATTATAAATCGCAATCTGGGTCATCATTTGAAAGATTGTTCTATTGCCAACATGACTAGCTAAATTATAAAATATGATCTTACAGTGTTAGGCCTTCATAAGGCAATTCAGAGAAGCAGATAATAATTTTGGTGCGCATAGAATGGAGTCATGAGTGCATTCAGATGCGTGGTCCGCTGCAAATTTTCATCACAATACAACAAACATAGGCTCATTCTGTTCAGGACAACCCAGGGTATAACACCATTTCATCTGTACATCAAACATGTAATATACACGTTCGACACTGTATATTACGTGAGTTGATATGGAAATGTGAAGTGCACATTTGACTCACAGGTGTTTGGCTTGCTTGTATGACATCAGAGTGGTATTTATTATTATCCTCAATGTCTCATCTTTCAAAATACATTGAGTCCTCATAATTTACAGCATTTCCCCCTCACTCAGACAACAAAACATTTGCAAAAGTTGCCCAATTAGCTGGAGGGATGGAGGCAACTCCTTGTCACGCATGGTGCTCAAGTTCAGAACGGCTGTCAGTCAAAGCCCATACAGAGCTGTGAAGCGGAGATCCTGAACTCTGACGTCATGTATAGCATGTTACTGCACAGCCACTGCGTTCCAATTTAGGCTCTTAGCAGTATCCAAATCTGCCATTTTCCACCCGTATACGGGTACGAATGTAAAGGGTTAACAGACTTCCTGTATATACAGTATTATCGCAGTTATTGCATTATCTACAACTATATTTAAAAGCATTTGTATTATACATATTTTAAAATGTAAAGGAAAAGTGAAGCAAACAAACGTGTTCTCCCTGTTGAAGCCTCTGGAACACACGGGTACCTTTTTGAAGTAAGGTGTTTAGCTGAGTCTTATTTTAAACACTCAACCCCCCCCAACCCTAGTCTTTACTGATTGTGGAGTATTAGAAGGGAAATGTAAGTCAAGTCTCAGATTGTCAGTTGTCATGAAAATGAGAGTAACAGAACTGAAATGTAAAATGCTGTCTTAACTGTTCATGATAGTGAATTGCAACAATATATACTCGCATAGGCATAAAAGGGATAGGTCTGTTACCATAGTTATTGTTTGCTGTTCATGTAACCCCACCTCTTTAAGGAATACCTGGGATAGGATAAAGTAATCCTTCTACCCCTCCCTTAATAAAAAAGATTGTAAAGTGGTTATCCCACTGGCTATAAGGTGAATGCACCAATTTGTAAGTCGCTCTGGATAAGAGCGTCTGCTAAATGACGTAAATGTAAATGTAATATTTGTCCGTCCATAACATTAGAATGACATCTTTGTCCATCTATAACATCAGAATGACATCTTTGTCCGTCTATAACATCAGAAATACATGTTTATGTCCATAACATCAGAATGACATCTTTGTCCGTCTATAACATCAGAATGGCATCTTTGTCCGTCCATAACATCAGAATGACATATTTGTCCGTCCATAACATCAGAATGACATCTTTGTCCGTCTATAACATCAGAATGACATCTTTGTCCGTCCATAACATCAGAATGGCATCTTTGTCCGTCTATAACATCAGAATGACATCTTTGTCCCGTCCATAAACATCAGAATGACATCTTTGTCCGTCCATAACATCAGAATGACATCTTTGTCCGTCTATAACATCAGAATGACATCTTTGTCCGTCCATAACATCAGAATGACATCTTTGTCCGTCCATAACATCAGAATGACATCTTTGTCCGTCCATAACATCAGAATGACATCTTTGTCTGTCCATAACATCAGAAATACATGTTTATGTCCATAACATCAGAATGACATCTTTGTCCGTCTATAACATCAGAATGACATCTTTGTCCGTCTATAACATCAGAATGACATATTTGTCCGTCCATAACATCAGAATGACATCTTTGTCCGTCTATAACATCAGAATGACATCTTTGTCCGTCCATAACATTAGAATGACATCTTTGTCCGTCCATAACATCAGAATGACATCTTTGTCCGTCCATAACATCAGAATGACATCTTTGTCCGTCCATAACATCAGAAATACATGTTTATGTCCATAACATCAGAATGACATCTTTGTCCGTCTATAACATCAGAATGACATCTTTGTCCGTCTATAACATCAGAATGACATTTTTGTCCGTCCATAACATCAGAATGACATCTTTGTCCGTCTATAACATCAGAATGGCATCTTTAAGTGTGAACCTGAACACCATTTAATGAACAACACGTTCATTATACAGAAGCTCTCTGCTGTTTATTTGGCATAAATCACAATAGTTTATGGTAATGGGAAACCTGGATGCAGACTAGATGTTAATATAGTGATTGGGTTTAAATATGCAGTGCATGTCTGACCCTCTGGAGACGGGAAAGGAGCTATCTAAGATTTATAAGGCGTCTATAGCGGCTGATTGACTAAAACACCAGGGATCGTTTAAACATCCTGCAGTTACTGCACACTCCACAGACTGACATGCTAGTGTCACAAAGTCAAATAACTCCAATAACTCACATCTCTGCTGCTCAAGTGTTTTTTAATCTTTCATATAGCTTGTTTACTTTTTCCAGGAATGCGATCCGATGTTCCATTTTTGTGACCTAAAACTAAGAAGGCCTGGTCTGGACTGGCAATCTGGATAGCAGAGATAACAAGTGAAGAATGTTGGTCCCAATCTGTAGAGCCAGGAGTCGTCAGGAGTAAGACCTCTCCTCACCCTATCCCAATCTGTAGAGCCAGGAGTCGTCAGGAGTAAGACCTCTCCTCACCCTATCCAATCTGTAGAGCCAGGAGTCGTCAGGAGTAAGACCTCTCCTCACCCTATCCCAATCTGTAGAGCCAGGAGTCGTCAGGAGTAAGACCTCTCCTCACCCTATCCCCAATCTGTAGAGCCAGGAGTCGTCAGGAGTAAGACCTCTCCTCACCCTATCCCATCTGTGTAGAGCCAGGAGTCGTCAGGAGTAAGACCTCTCCTCACCCTATCCCAATCTGTAGAGCCAGGAGTCGTCAGGAGTAAGACCTCTCCTCACCCTATCCCAATCTGTAGAGCCAGGAGTCGTCAGGAGTAAGACCTCTCCTCACCCTATCCCAATCTGTAGAGCCAGGAGTCGTCAGGAGTAAGACCAAGCTCTCCTCACCCTATCCCAATCTGTAGAGCCAGGAGTCGTCAGGAGTAAGACCTCTCCTCACCCTATCCCAATCTGTAGAGCCAGGAGTCGTCAGGAGTAAGACCTCTCCTCACCCTATCCCAATCTGTAGAAGCCAGGAGTCGTCAGGAGTAAGACCTCTCCTCACCCTATCCCAATCTGTAGAGCCAGGAGTCGTCAGGAGTAAGACCTCTCCTCACCCTATCCCAATCTGTAGAGCCAGGAGTCGTCAGGAGTAAGACCTCTCCTCACCCCTATCCCAATCTGTAGAGCCCAGGAGTCTGTCAGGAGTAAGACCTCTCCTCACCCTATCCCAATCTGTAGAGCCAGGAGAGTCGTCAGGAGTTTAGAACCTCTCCTCACCCCTATCCCAATCTGTAGAAGCCAGGAGTCGTCAGGAGTAAGACCTCTCCTCACCCTATCCCAATCTGTAGAGCCAGGAGTCGTCAGGAGTAAAGACCTCTCCTCACCCTATCCCAATCTGTAGAGCCAGGAGAGTCGTCAGGAGTAAGACCTCTTCCTCACCCTATCCCAATCTGTAGAGCCAGGAGTCGTCCAGGAGTAAGACCTCTCCTCACCCTATCCCAATCTGTAGAGCCAGGAGTCGTCAGGAGTAAGACTCTCCTCACCCTATCCCAATCTGTAGAGCCAGGAGTCGTCAGGAGTAAGACCTCTCCTCACCCTATCCCAATCTGTAGAGCCAGGAGTCGTCAGGAGTAAGACCTCTCCTCAACCCTATCCCAATCTGTGTAGAGCCAGGAGTCGTCAGGAGTAAGACCTCTCCTCACCCTATCCCAATCTGTAGAGCCAGGAGTCGTCAGGAGTAAGACCTCTCCTCACCCTATCCCAATCTGTAGAGCCAGGAGTCGTCAGGGAGTAAGACCTCTCCTCACCCTATCCCAATCTGTAGAGCCAGGAGTCGTCAGGAGTAAGACCTCTCCCTCACCCCCCTATCCCAATCTGTAGAGCCAGGAGTCGTCAGGAGTAAGACCTCTCCTCACCCTATCCCAATCTGTAGAGCCAGGAAGTCGTCAGGAGTAAGACATCTCCTCCTCACCCTATCCCCCCCCCCAATCTGTAGAGCCAGGAGTCGTCAGGAGTAAGACCTCTCCTCACCTATCCCAATCTGTAGAGCCAGGAGTCGTCAGGAGTAAGACCTCTCCTCACCCTATCCCAATCTGTAGAGCCAGGAGAGTCGTCAGGAGTAAGACCTCTCCTCACCCTATCCCAATCTGTAGAGCCAGGAGTCGTCAGGAGTAAGACCTCTCCTCACCCTATCCCAATCTGTAGAGCCAGGAGTCGTCAGAGTAAGACCTCTCCTCACCCTATCCCAATCTGTAGAGCCAGGAGTCGTCAGGAGTAAAGACCTCTCCTCACCCTATCCCAATCTGTAGAGCCAGGAGTCGTCAGGAGTAAGACCTCTCCTCACCCTATCCCAATCTGTAGAGCCAGGAGTCGTCAGGAGTAAGACCTCTCCTCACCCTATCCCAATCTGTAGAGCCAGGAGTCGTCAGGAGTAAGACCTCTCCTCACCCTATCCCAATCTGTAGAGCCAGGAGTCGTCAGGAGTAAGACCTCTCCTCTCACCCTATCCCAATCTGTAGAGCCAGGAGTCGTCAGGAGTAAGACCTCTCCTCACCCTATCCCAATCTGTAGAGCCAGGAGTCGTCAGGAGTAAGACCTCTCCTCACCCTATCCCAATCTGTAGAGCCAGGAGTCGTCAGGAGTAAGACCTCTCCTCACCCTATCCCAATCTGTAGAGCCAGGAGTCGTCAGGAGTAAGACCTCTCCTCACCCTATCCCAATCTGTAGAGCCAGGAGTCGTCAGGAGTAAGACCTCTCCTCACCCTATCCCAAATCTGAGAGCCAGGAGTCGTCAGGAGTAAGACCTCTCCTCACCCTATCCCAATCTGTAGAGCCAGGAGTCGTCAGGAGTAAGACCTCTCCTCACCCTATCCCAATCTGTAGAGCCAGGAGTCGTCAGGAGTAAGACCTCTCCTCACCCTATCCCAATCTGTAGAGCCAGGAGTCGTCAGGAGTAAGACCTCTCCTCACCCTATCCCAATCTGTAGAGCCAGGAGTCGTCAGGAGTAAGACCTCTCCTCACCCTATCCCAATCTGTAGAGCCAGAGTCGTCAGGAGTAAGACCTCTCCTCACCCTATCCCAATCTGTAGAGCCAGGAGTCGTCAGGAGTAAGACCTCTCCTCACCCTATCCCAATCTGTAAGAGCCAGGAGTCGTCAGGAGTAAGACCTCTCCTCACCCTATCCCAATCTGTAGAGCCAGGAGTCGTCAGGAGTAAGACCTCTCCTCACCCTATCCCAATCTGTAGAGCCAGGAGTCGTCAGGAGTAAGACCTCTCCTCACCCTATCCCAATCTGTAGAGCCAGGAGTCGTCAGGAGTAAGACCTCTCCTCACCCTAGCCCAATCTGTAGAGCCAGGAGTCGTCAGGAGTAAGACCTCTCCTCACCCTATCCCAATCTGTAGAGCCAGGAGTCGTCAGGAGTAAGACCTCTCCTCACCCTATCCCAATCTGTAGAGCCAGGAGTCGTCAGGAGTAAGACCTCTCCTCACCCTATCCCAATCTGTAGAGCCAGGAGTCGTCAGGAGTAAGACCTCTCCTCACCCTACTCTTCATTAGGAAGTGTCTAATCTCGCCTCTCTCCCAGCCTGATAAGGACCAGCGCTAATGCAGACTGAGTCAAAGTTCAAACAGCCTTCGATGTTTTGACGCTTAACTTACTAAAGTTCCTGTATGTTCATTAGACAGCTTTATCAGCAAATTCTTCTCTTACATTCTCCAATACCCCAAAAGATGTGGAAGTGCTGGAGAGCCGCGGCTGAGAGGAGATAAGGGAAGGCTGTTGTGGTACCAGGGCCTCTTCCGCTCCATCAAGCCTTTAGCCCTGACTAGAGAGCCAAGTGGAAAGCCTCTGTGGGATGAGACCGGCTTTAAGTTTTCTTCTACTGAGCAGGAGAGGAGGAAGGAGGAGAGAGGGGGGATGAGGAGAGGAGAGAAGGAGGGAGGGAGGACAGGAGGAGAAGCCTCTCAGAGATCTGTGTCTGCTGGCCTCGATTTCCTCATGCAGTCCTCCCTCCGCCCGACAACACGGTCCCTGTTCTCGTAAATGTTGCATCGCTATTTAAAAAGCCTACTACCAGTCTCACGTCACTTTCCATTGGCCCAAGGCACACATTAAAGGAACTATTTATACAAATCCCTTTCCCTGAGATTATTTTTCAAAGGGAAGATATTATTTTGTCCTCTTCTGGAATCAAAGGCTGATCTCTCTGGAGAAACGGACATCAAACTAACGCAGGAGCAAGAGGACCAGAGAGAGAGGAACATTCTGCATGAACTACTTACCATGTTGGCTCTTATTTTTCTTGACTTGTTTACTCGTCCCAAAATTGTCACATGATGTTTGGTGACATCTAGACTGCTACTAATTGGTCCTGGCATGTGTCTTTATAACTCGATCGATGTAAATACCCTATTTTTTTTTTTATCACTGATGTTGTGAAAATATTGTTTACATGCTCCAAAGTGACTAAACCAAAGATTACAAAATGTTAAGAGATTGGTTGGGTGTTGGGGTTAAATTGTATTTGTCACATGCAGGTGTAGACTAACAGCGACATGCTTCCTGACGGGCCCTATCCAGCAGGTGTAGACTAACAGCGACATGCTTCCTGACGGGCCCTATCCAGTAGGTGCAGACTAACAGCGACATGCTTCCTGACAGGCCCTTCCCAGCAGGTGTAGACTAACAGCGACATGCTTCCTGACGGGCCCTTCCCAGCAGGTGTAGACTAACAGCGACATGCTTCCTGACGGGCCCTTCCCAGCAGGTGTAGACTAACAGCGACATGCTTCCTGACGGACCCTATCCAGCAGGTGTAGACTAACAGCGACATGCTTCCTGACGGGCCCTTCCCAGCAGGTGTAGACTAACAGTGACATGCTTCCTGACGGACCCCTATCCAGCAGGTGTAGACTAACAGCGACATGCTTCCTGACGGGCCCTATCCAGCAGGTGTAGACTAACAGCGACATGCTTCCTGACGGGCCCTTCCCAGCAGGTGTAGACTAACAGCGACATGCTTCCTGACGGGCCCTATCCAGCAGGTGTAGACTAACAGCGACATGCTTCCTGACGGGCCCTTCCCAGCAGGTGTAGACTAACAGCGACATGCTTCCTGACGGGCCCTATCCAGCAGGTGTAGACTAACAGCGACATGCTTCCTGACGGGCCCTATCCAGCAGGTGTAGACTAACAGCGACATGCTTCCTGACGGGCCCTATCCAGCAGGTGTAGACTAACAGCGACATGCTTCCTGACGGGCCCTCCCAGCAGGTGTAGACTAACAGCGACATGCTTCCTGACGGGCCCTATCCAGCAGGTGTAGACTAACAGCGACATGCTTCCTGACGGGCCCTTCCCAGCAGGTGTAGACTAACAGCGACATGCTTCCTGACGGGCCCTATCCCAGCAGGTGTAGACTAACAGCGACATGCTCCTGACAGGCTTCCTGCAGGTGGACTAACAGCGACCCTTCCCAGCAGGTGTAGACTAACAGCGACACAGCGGTGCGCTCCTGACGGGCCCTATCCAGCAGGTGTAGACTAACAGCGACATGCTTCCTGACGGGCCCTATCCAGCAGGTGTAGACTAACAGCGACATGCTTCCTGACGGGCCCTTCCAGCAGGTGTAGGACTAACAGGTGCTTAGATCTAAACAGCGACATGCTTCCTGACGGGCCCTATCCAGCAGGTGTAGACTAACAGCGACATGCTTCCTGACGGGCCCTATCCAGCAGGTGTAGACTAACAGCGACATGCTTCCTGACGGACTAAACAAGACATGCTTCCTGACGGGCCCTTCCAGCAGGTGTAGACTAACAGCGACATGCTTCCTGACGGGCCCTATCCAGCAGGTGTAGACTAACAGCGACATGCTTCCTGACGGGCCCTATCCAGCAGGTGTAGACTAACAGCGACATGCTTCCTGACGGGCCCTATCCAGCAGGTGTAGACTAACAGCGACATGCTTCCTGACGGGCCCTATCCAGCAGGTGTAGACTAACAGCGACATGCTTCCTGACGGGCCCTATCCAGCAGGTGTAGACTAACAGCGACATGCTTCCTGACGGGCCCTATCCAGCAGGTGTAGACTAACAGCGACATGCTTCCTGACGGGCCCTATCCAGCAGGTGTAGACTAACAGCGACATGCTTCCTGACGGCCCCTATCCAGCAGGTGTAGACTAACAGCGACATGCTTCCTGACGGGCCCTTCCCAGCAGGTGTAGACTAACAGCGACATGCTTCCTGACGGGCCCTATCCAGCAGGTGTAGACTAACAGCGACATGCTTCCTGACGGGCCCTATCCAGCAGGTGTAGACTAACAGCGACATGCTTCCTGACGGGCCCTATCCAGCAGGTGTAGACTAACAGCGACATGCCTTCCTGACGGGCCCTTGACGGGGCCCCAGCAGGTGTAGACTAACAGCGACATGCTTCCTGACGGGCCCTTCCAGCAGGTGTAGACTAACAGCGACTGACGTCCCAGCCTGACATGCAGGTTCTAACAGCGACGGGCCCTTCCAGCAGGTGTAACAGACATGCTTCCTGAAGTAGACAGCGACATGCTTCCTGACGGGCCCTTCCCAGCAGGGTAGACTAACAGCGACATGCTTCCTGACGGGCCCTATCCAGCAGGTGTAGACTAACAGCGACATGCTTCCTGACGGGCCCTTCCCAGCAGGTGTAGACTAACAGCGACATGCTTCCTGACGGGCCCTATCCAGCAGGTGTAGACTAACAGCGACATGCTTCCTGACGGGCCCTATCCAGCAGGTGTAGACTAACAGCGACATGCTTCCTGACGGGCCCTTCCCAGCAGGTGTAGACTAACAGCGACATGCTTCCTGACGGGCCCTATCCAGCAGGTGTAGACTAACAGCGACATGCTTCCTGACGGGCCCTTCCCAGCAGGTGTAGACTAACAGCGACATTGCTTCCTGACGGGCCCTTCCCCAGCAGGTGTAGACTAACAGCGACATGCTTCCTGACGGGCCCTTCCCAGCAGGTTGTAGACTAACAGCGACATGCTTCCTGACGGGCCCTATCCAGCAGGTGTAGACTAACAGCGACATGCTTCCTGACGGGCCCTTCCCAGCAGGGTGTAGACTAACAGCGACTAACAGCGACATGCTTCCTGACGGGCCCTCCCCAGCAGGTGTAGACTAACAGCGACATGCTTCCTGACGGGCCCTATCCAGCAGGTGTAGACTAACAGCGACATGCTTCCTGACGGGCCCTGATCCAGCAGGTGTAGACTAACAGCGACATGCTTCCTGACGGGCCCTATCCAGCAGGTGTAGACTAACAGCGACATGCTTCCTGACGGGCCCTTCCCAGCAGGTGTAGACTAACAGCGACATGCTTCCTGACGGGCCCTATCCAGCAGGTGTAGACTAACAGCGACATGCTTCCTGACGGGGCCCTATCCAGCAGGTGTAGACTAACAGCGACATGCTTCCTGACGGGCCCTTCCAGCAGGTGTAGACTAACAGCGACATGCTTCCTGACGGGCCCTTCCCAGCAGGTGTAGACTAACAGCGACATGCTTCCTGACGGGCCCTTCCCAGCAGGTGTAGACTAACAGCGACATGCTTCCTGACGGGCCCTATCCAGCAGGTGTAGACTAACAGCGACATGCTTCCTGACGGGCCTATCCAGCAGGTGTAGACTAACAGCGACATGCTTCCTGACGGGCCCTATCCAGCAGGTGTAGACTAACAGCGACATGCTTCCACGGGCCCTTCCAGCAGGTGTAGACTAACAGCGACATGCTTCCTGACGGGCCTATCCAGCAGGTGTAGACTAACAGCGACATGCTTCCTGACGGGCCCTTCCCAGCAGGTGTAGACTAACAGCGACATGCTTCCTGACGGGCCCTTCCCAGCAGGTGTAGACTAACAGCGACATGCTTCCTGACGGGCCCTTCCCAGCAGGTGTAGACTAACAGCGACATGCTTCCTGACGGGCCCTATCCAGCAGGTGTAGACTAACAGCGACATGCTTCCTGACGGGCCCTATCCAGCAGGTGTAGACTAACAGCGACATGCTTCCTGACGGGCCCTGACGGGCCCTTCCCAGCAGGTGTAGACTAACAGCGACATGCTTCCTGACGGGCCCTAACAGCAGGTGTAGACTAACAGCGACGGCTCCCTTCCCAGCAGGTGTAGACTAACAGCGACATGCTTCCTGACGGGCCCTTCCCAGCAGGTGTAGACTAACAGCGACATGCTTCCTTCCTGACGTGGCGACCTTATGACGGGCCAGCAGGTGTAGACTAACAGCGACATGCTTCCTGACGGGCCCTTCCCAGCAGGTGTAGACTAACAGCGACATGCTTCCTGACGGGCCCTTCCCAGCAGGTGTAGACTAACAGCTTCTGACGGGCCCTCCCTTCCTGACTGGTAGGACCAGCAGGTGTAGACTAACAGCGACATGCTTCCTGACGGGCCCTTCCAGCAGGTGTAGACTAACAGCGACATGCTTCCTGACGGGCCCTATCCAGCAGGTGTAGACTAACAGCGACATGACTGACGGGCCCTTCCAGAGGTGGGCCAGCGACATGCTTCCTGACGGGCCCTTCCCAGCAGGTGTAGACTAACAGCGACATGCTTCCTGACGGGCCCTTCCCACGTGGCCCTTCCCAGCAGGTGTAGACTAACAGCGACAGCTTCCTGACGGGCCCTATCCAGCAGGTGTGACTAACAGCGACATGCTTGGGCCCTATCCAGCAGGTGTAGACTAACAGCGACATGCTTCCTGACGGGCCCTTCCCAGCAGGTGTAGACTAACAGCGACATGCTTCCTGACGGGCCCTTCCCAGCAGGTGTAGACTAACAGCGACATGCTTCCTGACGGGCCCTTCCAGCAGGTGTAGACTAACAGCGACATGCTTCCTGACGGGCCCTTCCCAGCAGGTGTAGACTAACAGCGACATGCTTCCTGACGGGCCCTATCCAGCAGGTGTAGACTAACAGCGACATGCTTCCTGACGGGCCCTTCCCAGCAGGTGTAGACTAACAGCGACATGCTTCCTGCGGGCCCTTCCAGCAGGTGTAGACTAACAGGCCCTGACGGGCCCTACCTTCCTGACGGGCCCTTCCAGCAGGTGTAGACTAACAGCGACATGCTAACTGACGACATGCTTCCTGACGGGCCCTATCCAGCAGGTGTAGACTAACAGCGACATGCTTCCTGACGGGCCCTATCCAGCAGGTGTAGACTAACAGCGACATGCTTCCTGACGGGCCCTATCCAGCAGGTGTAGACTAACAGCGACATGCTTCCTGACGGGCCCTTCCAGCAGGTGTAGACTAACAGCGACATGCTTCCTGACGGGCCCTATCCAGCAGGTGTAGACTAACAGCGACATGCTTCCTGACGGGCCCTATCCAGCAGGTGTAGACTAACAGCGACATGCTTCCGACGGGCCCTATCCAGCAGGTGTAGACTAACAGCGACATGCTTCCTGACGGGCCCTATCCCAGCAGGTGTAGACTAACAGCGACATGCTTCCTGACGGGCCCTATACAGCCAGCAGCAGGTGTAGACTAACAGCGACATGCTTCCTGACGGGGCCCTTCCAGCAGGTGTAGACTAACAGCGACATGCTTCCTGACGGGCCCTTCCCAGCAGGTGTAGACTAACAGCGACATGCTTCCTGACGGGCCTTCTTCCCAGCAGGTGTAGACTAACAGCGACATGCTTCCTGACGCAGGGGGCCCTTCCCCAGCAGGGTGTAGACTAACCGACATGCTTCCTGACGGGCCCCCAGCAGGTGTAGACTAACAGCGACATGCTTCCTGACGGGCCCCTTCCCAGCAGGTGTAGACTAACAGCGACATGCTTCCTGACGGGCCCTTCCCAGCAGGTGTAGACTAACAGCGACATGCTTCCTGACGGGCCCTCCCAGCAGGTGTAGACTAACAGCGACATGCTTCCTGACGGGCCCTTCCCAGCAGGTGTAGACTAACAGCGACATGCTTCCTGACGGGCCCTATCCAGCAGGTGTAGACTAACAGCGACATGCTTCCTGACGGGCCCTTCCCAGCAGGTGTAGACATGCTTCCTGACGGGCCCTATCCAGCAGGTGTAGACTAACAGCGACATGCTTTCCTGACGGGCCCTTCCCAGCAGGTGTAGACTAACTAACATGCTTCCTGACGGGCCCTTCCCAGCAGGTGTAGACTAACAGCGACATGCTTCCTGGGCCCTTCCCAGCAGGTGTAGACTAACAGCGACATGCTTCCTGACGGGCCCTTCCAGCAGGTGTAGACTAACAGCGACATGCTTCCTGACGGGCCTATCAGCAGGTGTAGACTAACAGCGACATGCTTCCTGACGGGCCCTTCCAGCAGGTGTAGACTAACAGCGACATGCTTCCTGACGGGCCCTTCCCAGCAGGTGTAGACTAACAGCGACATGCTTCCTGACGGGCCCTTCCCAGCAGGTGTAGACTAACAGCGACATGCTTCCTGACGGGCCCTATCCAGCAGGTGTAGACTAACAGCGACATGCTTCCTGACGGGCCCTTCCCAGCAGGTGTAGACTAACAGCGACATGCTTCCTGACGGGCCCTTCCAGCAGGTGTAGACTAACAGCGACATGCTTCCTGACGGGCCCTTCCCAGCAGGTGTAGACTAACAGCGACATGCTTCCTGACGGGCCCTTCCCAGCAGGGTGTAGACTAACAGCGACATGCTTCCTGACGGGCCCTATCCAGCAGGTGTAGACTAACAGCGACATGCTTCCTGACGGGCCCTTCCCAGCAGGTGTAGACTAACAGCGACATGCTTCCTGACGGGCCCTTCCCAGCAGGTGTAGACTAACAGCGACATGCTTCCTGACGGGCCCTATCCCAGCAGGTGTAGACTAACAGCGACATGCTTCCTGACGGGCCCTTCCCAGCAGGTGTAGACTAACAGCGACATGCTTCCTGACGGGCCCTATCCAGCAGGTGTAGACTAACAGCGACATGCTTCCTGACGGGCCCTATCCAGCAGGTGTAGACTAACAGCGACATGCTTCCTGACGGGCCCTATCCAGCAGGTGTAGACTAACAGCGACATGCTTCCTGACGGGCCCTTCCCAGCAGGTGTAGACTAACAGCGACATGCTTCCTGACGGGCCCTTCCCAGCAGGTGTAGACTAACAGCGACATGCTTCCTGACGGGCCCTTCCCAGCAGGTGTAGACTAACAGCGACATGCTTCCTGACGGGCCCTTCCAGCAGGTGTAGACTAACAGCGACATGCTTCCTGACGGGCCCTATCCAGCAGGTGTAGACTAACAGCGACATGCTTCCTGACGGGCCCTATCCAGCAGGTGTAGACTAACAGCGACATGCTTCCTGACGGGCCCTATCCAGCAGGTGTAGACTAACAGCGACATGCTTCCTGACGGGCCCTTCCCAGCAGGTGTAGACTAACAGCGACATGCTTCCTGACGGGCCCTTCCCAGCAGGTGTAGACTAACAGCGACATGCTTCCTGACGGGCCCTTCCCAGCAGGTGTAGACTAACAGCGACATGCTTCCTGACGGGCCCTATCCAGCAGGTGTGTAGACTAACAGCGACATGCTTCCTGACGGGCCCTTCCCAGCAGGTGTAGACTAACAGCGACATGCTTCCTGACGGGCCCTTCCCAGCAGGTGTAGACTAACAGCGACATGCTTCCTGACGGGCCCTTCCCAGCAGGTGTAGACTAACAGCGACATGCTTCCTGACGGGCCCTTCCCAGCAGGTGTAGACTAACAGCGACATGCTTCCTGACGGGCCCTTCCCAGCAGGTGTAGACTAACAGCGACATGCTTCCTGACGGGCCCTTCCAGCAGGTGTAGACTAACAGCGACATGCTTCCTGACGGGCCCTTTCCAGCAGGTGTAGACTAAACAGCGACATGCTTTCCTGACGGGCCCTTCCCAGCAGGTGTAGACTAACAGCGACATGCTTCCTGACGGGCCCTATCCAGCAGGTGTAGACTAACAGCGACATGCTTCCTGACGGGCCCTTCCCAGCAGGTGTAGACTAACAGCGACATGCTTCCTGACGGGAGCAGGTGGGCCCTTCTGACATCCCAGCAGGTGTAGACTAACAGCGACATGCTTCCTGACGGGCCCTATCCCAGCAGGTGTAGACTAACAGCGACATGCTTCCTGACGGGCCCTTCCCAGCAGGTGTAGACTAACTAACAGCGACATGCTTCCTGACGGGCCCTTCCCAGCAGGTGTAGACTAACAGCGACATGCTTTCTGACGGGCCCTTCCAGCAGGTGTAGACTAACAGCGACATGCTTCCTGACGGGCCCTATCCAGCAGGTGTAGACTAACAGCGACATGCTTCCTGACGGGCCCTATCCAGCAGGTGTAGACTAACAGCGACATGCTTCCTGACGGGCCCTTCCCAGCAGGTGTAGACTAACAGCGACATGCTTCCTGACGGGCCCTATCCAGCAGGTGTAGACTAACAGCGACATGCTTCCTGACGGGCCCTTTCCCAGCAGGTGTAGACTAACAGCGACATGCTTCCTGACGGGCCCTTCCCAGCAGGTGTAGACTAACAGCGACATGCTTCCTGACGGGCCCTTCCCAGCAGGTGTAGACTAACAGCGACATGCTTCCTGACGGGCCTATCCAGCAGGTGTAGACTAACAGCGACATGCTTCCTGACGGGCCCTTCCCAGCAGGTGTAGACTAACAGCGACATGCTTCCTGACGGGCCCTTCCAGCAGGTGTAGACTAACAGCGACATGCTTCCTGACGGGCCCTATCCAGCAGGTGTAGACTAACAGCGACATGCTTCCTGACGGGCCCTTCCCAGCAGGTGTAGACTAACAGCGACATGCTTCCTGACGGGCCCCTTCCAGCAGGTGTAGACTAACAGCGACATGCTTCCTGACGGGCCCTTCCCAGCAGGTGTAGACTAACAGCGACATGCTTCCTGACGGGCCCCTATCCAGCAGGTGTAGACTAACAGCGACATGCTTCCTGACGGGCCCTTCCCAGCAGGTGTAGACTAACAGCGACATGCTTCCTGACGGGCCCTTCCCAGCAGGTGTAGACTAACAGCGACATGCTTCCTGACGGGCCCTATCCCAGCAGGTGTAGACTAACAGCGACATGCTTCCTGACGGGCTTCCCAGCAGGTGTAGACTAACAGCGACATGCTTCCTGACGGGCCCTTCCAGCAGGTGTAGACTAACAGCGACATGCTTCCTGACGGGCCCTATCCAGCAGGTGTAGACTAACAGCGACATGCTTCCTGACGGGCCCTTCCCAGCAGGTGTAGACTAACAGCGACATGCTTCCTGACGGGCCCTTCCAGCAGGTGTAGACTAACAGCGACATGCTTCCTGACGGGCCCTTCCCAGCAGGTGTAGACTAACAGCGACATGCTTCCTGACGGGCCCTATCCAGCAGGTGTAGACTAACAGCGACATGCTTCCTGACGGGCCCTTCCCAGCAGGTGTAGACTAACAGCGACATGCTTCCTGACGGGCCCTTCCCAGCAGGTGTAGACTAACAGCGACATGCTTCCTGACGGGCCCTTCCCAGCAGGTGTAGACTAACAGCGACATGCTTCCTGACGGGCCCTTCCCAGCAGGTGTAGACTAACAGCGACATGCTTCCTGACGGGCCCTTCCCAGCAGGTGTAGACTAACAGCGACATGCTTCCTGACGGGCCCTTCCCAGCAGGTGTAGACTAACAGCGACATGCTTCCTGACGGGCCCTTCCAGCAGGTGTAGACTAACAGCGACATGCTTCCTGACGGGCCCTTCCCAGCAGGTGTAGACTAACAGCGACATGCTTCCTGACGGGCCCCTCCCAGCAGGTGTAGACTAACAGCGACATGCTTCCTGACGGGCCCTTCCCAGCAGGTGTAGACTAACAGCGACATGCTTCCTGACGGGCCCTTCCCAGCAGGTGTAGACTAACAGCGACATGCTTCCTGACGGGCCCTTCCCAGCAGGTGTAGACTAACAGCGACATGCTTCCTGACGGGCCCTTCCCAGCAGGTGTAGACTAACAGCGACATGCTTCCTGACGGGCCCTTCCCAGCAGGTGTAGACTAACAGCGACATGCTTCCTGACGGGCCCTTCCCAGCAGGTGTAGACTAACAGCGACATGCTTCCTGACGGGCCCTTCCAGCAGGTGTAGACTAACAGCGACATGCTTCCTGACGGGCCCTTCCCAGCAGGTGTAGACTAACAGCGACATGCTTCCTGACGGGCCCTTCCCAGCAGGTGTAGACTAACAGCGACATGCTTCCTGACGGGCCCTTCCCAGCAGGTGTAGACTAACAGCGACATGCTTCCTGACGGGCCCTTCCCAGCAGGTGTAGACTAACAGCGACATGCTTCCTGACGGGCCCTTCCCAGCAGGTGTAGACTAACAGCGACATGCTTCCTGACGGGCCCTTCCCAGCAGGTGTAGACTAACAGCGACATGCTTCCTGACGGGCCCTTCCCAGCAGGTGTAGACTAACAGCGACATGCTTCCTGACGGGCCCTATCCAGCAGGTGTAGACTAACAGCGACATGCTTCCTGACGGGCCCTTCCAGCAGGTGTAGACTAACAGCGACATGCTTCCTGACGGGCCCTATCCAGCAGGTGTAGACTAACAGCGACATGCTTCCTGACGGGCCCCTTCCCAGCAGGTGTAGACTAACAGCGACATGCTTCCTGACGGGCCCTATCCAGCAGGTGTAGACTAACAGCGACATGCTTCCTGACGGGCCCTCTGACGGGCCCCCCAGCAGGTGTAGACTAACAGCGACATGCTTCCTGACGGGCCCTTCCAGCAGGTGTAGACTAACAGCGACATGCTTCCTGACGGGCCCTTCCCAGCAGGTGTAGACTAACAGCGACATGCTTCCTGACGGGCCCTATCCAGCAGGTGTAGACTAACAGCGACATGCTTCCTGACGGGCCCTATCCAGCAGGTGTAGACTAACAGCGACATGCTTCCTGACGGGCCCTTCCCAGCAGGTGTAGACTAACAGCGACATGCTTCCTGACGGGCCCTATCCAGCAGGTGTAGACTAACAGCGACATGCTTCCTGACGGGCCCTATCCAGCAGGTGTAGACTAACAGCGACATGCTTCCTGACGGGCCCTTCCCAGCAGGTGTAGACTAACAGCGACATGCTTCCTGACGGGCCCTATCCAGCAGGTGTAGACTAACAGCGACATGCTTCCTGACGGGCCCTATCCAGCAGGTGTAGACTAACAGCGACATGCTTCCTGACGGGCCCTATCCAGCAGGTGTAGACTAACAGCGACATGCTTCCTGACAGCAGGGTAGACTAACAGCACATGCTTCCCTTCCCAGCAGGTGTAGACTAACAGCGACATGCTTCCTGACGGGCCCTATCCAGCAGGTGTAGACTAACAGCGACATGCTTCCTGACGGGCCCTATCCAGCAGGTGTAGACTAACAGCGACATGCTTCCTGACGGGCCCTTCCCAGCAGGTGTAGACTAACAGCGACATGCTTCCTGACGGGCCCTATCCAGCAGGTGTAGACTAACAGCGACATGCTTCCTGACGGGCCCATGCTTCCTGACGGGCCCCAGCAGGTGTAGACTAACAGCGACATGCTTCCTGACGGGCCCTATCCAGCAGGTGTAGACTAACAGCGACATGCTTCCTGACAGGCCCTATCCAGCAGGTGTAGACTAACAGCGACATGCTTCCTGACGGGCCCTATCCAGCAGGTGTGACTAACAGCGACATGCTTCCTGACGGGCCCTATCCAGCAGGTGTAGACTAACAGCGACATGCTTCCTGACGGGCCCTATCCAGCAGGTGTAGACTAACAGCGACATGCTTCCTGACGGGCCCTTCCCAGCAGGTGTAGACTAACAGCGACATGCTTCCTGACGGGCCCTTCCCAGCAGGTGTAGACTAACAGCGACATGCTTCCTGACGGGCCCTATCCAGCAGGTGTAGACTACAGCGACATGCTTCCTGACGGGCCCTTCCCAGCAGGTGTAGACTAACAGCGACATGCTTCCTGACGGGCCCTATCCAGCAGGTGTAGACTAACAGCGACATGCTTCCTGACGGGCCCTATCCAGCAGGTGTAGACTAACAGCGACATGCTTCCTGACGGGCCCTTCCCTGCAGGTGTAGACTAACAGCGACATGCTTCCTGACGGGGCCCTTCCCAGCAGGTGTAGACTAACAGCGACATGCTTCCTGACGGGCCCTTCCCAGCAGGTGTAGACTAACAGCGACATGCTTCCTGACGGGCCCTATCCAGCAGGTGTAGACTAACAGCGACATGCTTCCTGACGGGCCCTACCCAGCAGGTGTAGACTAACAGCGACATGCTTCCTGACGGGCCCTTCCCAGCAGGTGTAGACTAACAGCAACATGCTTCCCAACAATACAGAGAGACAAAGAGACAAGATTAGAAAAACAATAATAATAAATACACAACGAGTAACGATAACATGGCTATATACACGAGGTACCAGTACTGAGTCGATGTACAGGGGTACCAGGTAATAACTTGGATATATACATGAGGTACCAGTACTGAGTCGATGTACAGGGGTACGAGGTAATAACATGACTATATACACAGGGTAGCAGTACCGAAAAAATATTCAATTTTATTTGGAATGGCAAGCCAGACAAAATTAAATTGGCCTATTTATATAATGAATATGAATTCGGAGGACAGAAATTATTAAATATGAAAGCATTAGACCTCTCACTAAAGGCTTCAGTCATACAAAAGATATACTAAATCCGAACTGGTTCTCTAGCAAATTAGTAAGATTGTCTCACCCCATGTTCAAGAAGGGCCTTTTTCCCTTTATTCAGATTACAACCTCTCACTTTCGGTCATTTGAAAAGGAAATAATCTCCCAAATATCACTATTTCTAAAACAAGCCATAGAAAGTTGGTTGCAATTTCAATTTAATCCTCCAGAAACTACAGAACAAATAATGCAACAAATATTGTGGTTAAACTCAAATATACTAATTGATTTTAAAAAATCATTATTTTTTTATTAAAAAAAAAAGAACGTAAAATCTCTACCCAAAATTACAACCAAATAATTGCAGCATTACTGCAAAAATGGAAGAGGAAAGTGGAAGGGGGAGAAAGTAAGGAACTTGTCTGTCGGCCCTGCATTGAAGACCAAAATTGGTTAAAGAAAATTGTGATAAATAAAAAAGTATACCAATTTCATTTTAGGACCAAAGGATTGACAGCCGTCCCCATATAGATTGTAAAATAGTTTGGAAGAGATTTTTGACGTACCGATTCCATGAACTGATACACAAAACGACACCGGATTCAAAACTTAGAATTGTTCAATTTAAATTATTATACAAAATTCTTGCTACCAATAGAGTGTTATATATATGGGGGATACAATCTTCCCAGCTCTGCAGATTTTGCTGCGAAGAGACAGAATCATTAGATCATTTGTTTTGGTACTGTCCATTTGTAGCTTGTTTTTGGACACAGGTCCAGGAATGGCTAAAGGATTGCAATATTTACCTGGAGCTAACCCTGCAGATAGCACTACTGGGTGATCTGAAAAGTCATGGTCAATCGATCAATAATATAATAATACTTTTAGCAAAAATGTTTATTTTCAATTTACAAACTGTAGAAACAATGAGAATAGAAAGGTTCAGAACTTTTATGAAACATCACAGTACAGTTGAAATATATATGGCAAATAGAAATCCTATATGGATGGTGTTAAGAGATAGATGGGAGGTGTTGAATGGAGCTGAAGGATGGGACTAACAACAACTAACAACAAATAATAACAAGATAACTAATAATGTAAGCATACTGTGTCCCTAATAAGTATATAGGTTATAGGTTGAGAGTGTTTGTGAAGGAGCACAGTTAGAAAGATATGGCATATAGAAGCAAACCGGATGGACATCATGAAAATGATCGGAGAGGTTGAGAGTAGAAGAAGTTCAGGAGTAAAAACAAACAAAATAGAATTATTGTAAAATTGACTGTGTCCGTAAAATGTATATAGTATGTATAAGCTGGAAGTAGAGGCCTAAGCGTTGTTGTTCACTAGTTTACTCCAATTAGGGAAGGGGTGTTGGGGTTGGAAAGTAATAAAGGGAAATATATATTTTAAAGGATGTGTATGTATGTATGTATATGTATTTATATGTATGTGTATATGTATGTCAATGTATGTATATATATATATATATATATATATATATATATATATATATATATATGCAATATTAAAGCTGATATACCCCCTAAAATTTTTTTTAAATAAAAACCTTTGCTACATACACGGGGTACCAGTACCAAGTCGATGTACAGGGGTACGAGGTAATTGAGGTAAATGTGTACATATCGGTAGGGATAAAGTGACAAGGCAACAGGATAGATAATAAACAATAACAGCAGCATATGTGATGAGATGTAAAGGGTCAATGCAGATATTTGTATTTGTATTTATTTTATTTCACCTTTATTTAACCAGGAAGCCAGTTGAGAACAAGTTCTCATTTACAACTGCGACCTGGCCAAGATAAAGCAAAGCAGTGCGATAAAAACAACAACACAGAGTTACATATGGGGTAAAACAAAACATAAAGTCAAAAATACAACAGAAAATATATATGCAGTGTGTGCAAATGTAGCAAGTTATGGAGGTAAGGCAATAAATAGGCTATAGTGCAAAATAGTTACAATTTCGTATTAATACGGTAGAGTACCAGGTGAAAGCCGGCTAGTAACAGTGGCTAAGGTTCAGGGCAGGGTGCTGGGTGGAGGCCGGCTAGTAACAGTGGCTAAGGTTCAGGGCAGGGTACTGGGTGGAGGCCGGCTAGTGGCTAAGGTTCAGGGCAGGGTGCTGGGTGGAGGCCGGCTAGTGGCTAAGGTTCAGGGCAGGGTACTGGGTGGAGGCCGGCTAGTGGTTAAGGTTCAGGGCAGGGGACTGGATGGAGGCCGGCTAGTAACAGTGGCTAAGGTTCAGGGCAGGGTACTGGGTGGAGGCCGGCTAGTGGCTAAGGTTCAGGGCAGGGGACTGGGTGGAGGCCGGCTAGTGGCTAAGGTTCAGGGCAGGGTACTGGGTGGAGGCCGGCTAGTGGCTAAGGTTCAGGGCAGGGTACTGGGTGGAGGCCGGCTAGTGGCTAAGGTTCAGGGCAGGGTGCTGGGTGGAGGCCGGCTAGTGGCTAAGGTTCAGGGCAGGGTACTGGGTGGAGGCCGGCTAGTGGCTAAGGTTCAGGGCAGGGTGCTGGGTGGAGGCCGGCTAGTGGCTAAGGTTCAGGGCAGGGTACTGGGTGGAGGCCGGCTAGTAACAGTGGCTAAGGTTCAGGGCAGGGTACTGGGTGGAGGCCGGCTAGTGGCTAAGGTTCAGGGCAGGGGACTGGGTGGAGGCCGGCTAGTGGCTAAGGTTCAGGGCAGGGGACTGGGTGGAGGCCGGCTAGTAACAGTGGCTAAGGTTCAGGGCAGGGTACTGGGAGGAGGCCGGCTAGTGGCTAAGGTTCAGGGCAGGGTGCTGGGTGGAGGCCGGCTAGTAACAGTGGCTAAGGTTCAGGGCAGGGTACTGGGAGGAGGCCGGCTAGTGGCTAAGGTTCAGGGCAGGGTACTGGGTGGAGGCCGGCTAGTAACAGTGGCTAAGGTTCAGGGCAGGGTACTGGGAGGAGGCCGGCTAGTGGCTAAGGTTCAGGGCAGGGTACTGGGTGGAGGCCGGCTAGTGGCTAAGGTTCAGGGCAGGGTGCTGGGTGGAGGCCGGCTAGTGGCTAAGGTTCAGGGCAGGGTACTGGGTGGAGGCCGGCTAGTGGCTAAGGTTCAGGGCAGGGGACTGGGAGGAGGCCGGCTAGTGGCTAAGGTTCAGGGCAGGGGACTGGGTGGAGGCCGGCTAGTAACAGTGGCTAAGGTTCAGGGCAGGGTACTGGGTGGAGGCCGGCTAGTGGCTAAGGTTCAGGGCAGGGTACTGGGTGGAGGCCGGCTAGTGGCTAAGGTTCAGGGCAGGGGACTGGGTGGAGGCCGGCTAGTAACAGTGGCTAAGGTTCAGGGCAGGGTGCTGGGTGGAGGCCGGCTAGTGGCTAAGGTTCAGGGCAGGGTACTGGGTGGAGGCCGGCTAGTAACAGTGGCTAAGGTTCAGGGCAGGGTGCTGGGTGTAGGCCGGCTAGTGGCTAAGGTTCAGGGCAGGGTACTGGGTGGAGGCCGGCTAGTAACAGTGGCTAAGGTTCAGGGCAGGGTGCTGGGTGGAGGCCGGCTAGTGGCTAAGGTTCAGGGCAGGGTGCTGGGTGGAGGCCGGCTAGTGGCTAAGGTTCAGGGCAGGGTGCTGGGTGGAGGCCGGCTAGTAACAGTGGCTAAGGTTCAGGGCAGGGTGCTGGGTGGAGGCCGGCTAGTGGCTAAGGTTCAGGGCAGGGTACTGGGTGGAGGCCGGCTAGTGGCTAAGGTTCAGGGCAGGGTACTGGGTGGAGGCCGGCTAGTAACAGTGGCTAAGGTTCAGGGCAGGGTGCTGGGTGGAGGCCGGCTAGTGGCTAAGGTTCAGGGCAGGGTACTGGGTGGAGGCCGGCTAGTAACAGTGGCTAAGGGTCAGGGCAGGGTGCTGGGTGGAGGCCGGCTAGTGGCTAAGGTTCAGGGCAGGGTGCTGGGTGGAGGCCGGCTAGTGGCTAAGGTTCAGGGCAGGGTGCTGGGTGGAGGCCGGCTAGTGGCTAAGGTTCAGGGCAGGGTACTGGGTGGAGGCCGGCTAGTAACAGTGGCTAAGGTTCAGGGCAGGGTGCTGGGTGGAGGCCGGCTAGTGGCTAAGGTTCAGGGCAGGGTACTGGGTGGAGGCCGGCTAGTGGCTAAGGTTCAGGGCAGGGTGCTGGTTGGAGGCCGGCTAGTGGCTAAGGTTCAGGGCAGGGTACTGGGTGGAGGCCGGCTAGTAACAGTGGCTAAGGTTCAGGGCAGGGTACTGGGTGGAGGCCGGCTAGTGGCTAATGTTCAGGGCAGGGTGCTGGGTGGAGGCCGGCTAGTGGCTAAGGTTCAGGGCAGGGTGCTGGGTGGAGGCCGGCTAGTGGCTAAGGTTCATGGCAGGGTACTGGGTGGAGGCCGGCTAGTAACAGTGGCTAAGGTTCAGGGCAGGGTGCTGGGTGGAGGCCGGCTAGTGGCTAAGGTTCAGGGCAGGGTACTGGGTGGAGGCCGGCTAGTGGCTAAGGTTCAGGGCAGGGTACTGGGTGGAGGCCGGCTAGTGGCTAAGGTTCAGGGCAGGGTACTGGGTGGAGGCCGGCTAGTGGCTAAGGTTCAGGGCAGGGTACTGGGTGGAGGCCGGCTAGTGGCTAAGGTTCAGGGCAGGGTGCTGGGTGGAGGCCGGCTAGTAACAGTGGCTAAGGTTCAGGGCAGGGTACTGGGTGGAGGCCGGCTAGTGGCTAAGGTTCAGGGCAGGGTGCTGGGTGGAGGCCGGCTAGTGGCTAAGGTTCAGGGCAGGGTACTGGGTGGAGGCCGGCTAGTAACAGTGGCTAAGGTTCAGGGCAGGGTGCTGGGTGGAGGCGGCTAGTGGCTAAGGTTCAGGGCAGGGTACTGGGTGGAGGCCGGCTAGTAACAGTGGCTAAGGTTCAGGGCAGGGTGCTGGGTGGAGGGGCGGCTAGTAGTGGCTAAGGTTCAGGGCAGGGTGCTGGGTGGAGGCCGGCTAGTGGCTAAGGTTCAGGGCAGGGTGCTGGGTGGAGGCCGGCTAGTGGCTAAGGTTCAGGGCAGGGTACTGGGTGGAGGCCGGCTAGTAACAGTGGCTAAGGTTCAGGGCAGGGTGCTGGGTGGAGGCCGGCTAGTGGCTAAGGTTCAGGGCAGGGTACTGGGTGGAGGCCGGCTAGTGGCTAAGGTTCAGGGCAGGGTGCTGGGTGGAGGCCGGCTAGTGGCTAAGGTTCAGGGCAGGGTACTGGGTGGAGGCCAGCTAGTAACAGTGGCTAAGGTTCAGGGCAGGGTACTGGGTGGAGGCCGGCTAGTGGCTAATGTTCAGGGCAGGGTGCTGGGTGGAGGCCGGCTAGTGGCTAAGGTTCAGGGCAGGGTGCTGGTTGGAGGCCGGCTAGTGGCTAAGGTTCAGGGCAGGGTACTGGGTGGAGGCCGGCTAGTAACAGTGGCTAAGGTTCAGGGCAGGGTGCTGCTGGGTGGAGGCCGGCTAGTGGCTAAGGTTCAGGGCAGGGTACTGGGTGGAGGCCGGCTAGTGGCTAAGGTTCAGGGCAGGGTACTGGGTGGAGGCCGGCTAGTGGCTAAGGTTCAGGGCAGGGTACTGGGTGGAGGCCGGCTAGTGGCTAAGGTTCAGGGCAGGGTACTGGGTGGAGGCCGGCTAGTGGCTAAGGTTCAGGGCAGGGTGCTGGGTGGAGGCCGGCTAGTAACAGTGGCTAAGGTTCAGGGCAGGGTACTGGGTGGAGGCCGGCTAGTGGCTAAGGTTCAGGGCAGGGTGCTGGGTGGAGGCCGGCTAGTGGCTAAGGTTCAGGGCAGGGTACTGGATGGAGGCCGTCTAGTAACAGTGGCTAAGGTTCAGGGCAGGGTGCTGGGTGGAGGCCGGCTAGTGGCTAAGGTTCAGGGCAGGGTACTGGGTGGAGGCCGGCTAGTAACAGTGGCTAAGGTTCAGGGCAGGGTGCTGGGTGGAGGCCGGCTAGTGGCTAAGGTTCAGGGCAGGGTGCTGGGTGGAGGCCGGCTAGTAACAGTGGCTAAGGTTCAGGGCAAGGTGCTGGGTGGAGGCCGGCTAGTGGCTAAGGTTCAGGGCAGGGTGCTGGGTGGAGGCCGGCTAGTGGCTAAGGTTCAGGGCAGGGTACTGGGTGGAGGCCGGCTAGTGGCTAAGGTTCAGGGCAGGGTGCTGGGTGGAGGCCGGCTAGTGGCTAAGGTTCAGGGCAGGGTGCTGGGTGGAGGCCGGCTAGTAACAGTGGCTAAGGTTCAGGGCAGGGTGCTGGGTGGAGGCCGGCTAGTGGCTAAGGTTCAGGGCAGGGTGCTGGGTGGAGGCCGGCTAGTGGCTAAGGTTCAGGGCAGGGTGCTGGGTGGAGGCCGGCTAGTAACAGTGGCTAAGGTTCAGGGCAAGGTGCTGGGTGGAGGCCGGCTAGTGGCTAAGGTTCAGGGCAGGGTGCTGGGTGGAGGCCGGCTAGTGGCTAAGGTTCAGGGCAGGGTACTGGGTGGAGGCCGGCTAGTGGCTAAGGTTCAGGGCAGGGTGCTGGGTGGAGGCCGGCTAGTGGCTAAGGTTCAGGGCAGGGTGCTGGGTGGAGGCCGGCTAGTGGCTAAGGTTCAGGGCAGGGTGCTGGGTGGAGGCCGGCTAGTGGTGACTATTTAACCCTAAGGTGGATGTCCGCGCCCCTGTTGAAATCTAATTAGCATAATGAAAACATCCCCATAAAAATCTGTCAGTTTAAGCTAGAGATAGAATCCACCACTTCCGCCGATGTAGCACTTCCTGCGGTGAAAGGTGGCAGAGCTAGAGCGGTGTTTGTCAGATCATGAGACATCCCGAAAATCGGTCTTCTCACAAAATCGTCCGAACGGCCTGCAAAATATTATGACCCCTCTACAGAAAAATGTGACTCTCACGAACACGATGGTGTTCTCCGTTTTTCTCTACGACCCCCTCAAGCGTCTCGGGACTCGTTTGAAGTCGGTACAGCTGATCTGCCAACTCCTGTCTGTAGTGTCTGAACAGTTTGACACTAATATGACCCTTCATTGTAAAGGTACCAGTTGAATAAATGAATGGACGTACAGTATGCTGTGTACGGAGACTGTTTAGTCACAAAATAAGGGGTTAAATACATTTAAAAAATTAATAATAATGTTTCCTGATTTGTCTTATATCTCTCAGATATAGGACAGACACTTCAGAACAAACTTCCTTTAGATTTCTGGGGGGGACAATCTGTTGTTCCATGTAGTGAATCTGTTATTCAATGTGTTTGTATGGGCTAATAGCAGTAAGGACAATCTGTTGTTCTAGGTAGTGAATCTGTTATTCAATGTGTTTGTATGGGCTAATAGCAGTAAGGACTATCTGTTGTTCCATGTAGTGAATATGTTATTCAATGTGTTTGTATGGGCTAATAGCAGTAAAGACAAATACAAAAGTTCTGACAATCTTTTTTTATTTATTTTTTTTATACTTCAAGGGGTCTTAAAATTCAAAATCAAATAGCAAAATGATCCTTGGTATGACCTTCTTTAAAAAAAAAATCCATACAGCTTAGGATCCTTCTAGATGATAGCGTGGTGAACAGGCAGTGGCTCGGGTGGCTGAGGTCCTTGATGATCGTTTTGGCCTTCCTGTGACACCGGGTGCTGTAGGTGTCCTGGAGGGCAGGCAGTTTCCCCCGGTGATGCGTTGGGCAGACCGCACCACCCTCTGGAGAGCCCTTTGGTTTCAGTCAGTGCAATTGCCATACCATGAGTATATGGTTTGATGTCCATGTATTCATATATATCTGTCCATATCTCGATATATATTCATATATACCTGCTTTTCAATGTGATGTGAGAAGCATTTCAACTGCGGACTACGTCTGTATGAAACATTTATATATACGTTTATCTATGGATGTGCAGATTAAAGCTGGTCTGACAATAGCAGGTCTGATATCTCTATTCTCTGTCATCTCTAGTCTGACTCCACTGTAACTGTGATGACTGATGGAGCTGTCACCTGACCCAGTCTGTCTCCACTGTAACTGTGATGACTGATGGAGCTGTCATCTGACCCAGTCTGTCTCCACTGTAACTGTGATGACTGATGGAGCTGTCACCTGACCCAGTCTGCCTCCACTGTAACTGTGATGACTGATGGAGCTGTCACCTGACCCAGTCTGTCTCCACTGTAACTGTGATGACTGATGGAGCTGTCACCTGACCCAGTCTGTCTCCACTGTAACTGTGATGACTGATGGAGCTGTCACCTGACCCAGTCTGTCTCCACTGTAACTGTGATGACTGATGGAGCTGTCACCTGACCCAGTCTGTCTCCACTGTAACTGTGATGACTGATGGAGCTGTCACCTGACCCAGTCTGTCTCCACTGTAACTGTGATGACTGATGGAGCTGTCACCTGACCCAGTCTGTCTCCACTGTAACTGTGATGACTGATGGAGCTGTCACCTGACCCAGTCTGTCTCCGCTGTAACTGTGATGACTGATGGAGCTGTCATCTGACCCAGTCTGTCTCCACTGTAACTGTGATGACTGATGGAGTTGTCACCTGACCCAGTCTGTCTCCACTGTAACTGTGATGACTGATGGAGCTGTCACCTGACCCAGTCTGTCTCCACTGTAACTGTGATGACTGATGGAGCTGTCACCTGACCCAGTCCTGTCTCTGCTGTAACTGTGATGACTGATGGATCTGCTAGCTGGGAGATAATCTGATTGAGCGTTCCACTGATCTCTGAGAATTTAACAGGCTTGGAAGGTGAAGTGTCACCACCTTAGATATCTTTAAATGCATATCTGAAATCACCACCTCAGATACCGTATCTGTAATTCTAACCTCAAATCACCACCTGAAATCAAATCAAAGCGTAGATGACTGTCTGTTTACTGTTCAGTCTAAAGTCTCAGCCAAAGTCAAAGTGTTACTGCTGAAGTACCTTAACTTTCTACTCTAAACAGAGAGCAACACACTGGTGTAACAATATCAGATGGACTCCTGTGTTTTTAAAGATGCTGGAGACATTGATGTGTTCTCCTGTCTTATCAATACTGTAGACTAGACATATCGACGTGGACAGTATGATACATCTCCACAGCTAGAATTCAGAGACACAAAACTAGGATGATGTTTCATACTGCCAGTGGATTTGAAAGAAACTGAGATACTTTGCATAATTAGTTATTTAATGATGCATAGTTTGCTCCTTTAGCAACTCAAATGGGAAGAGAGAAAAGGTCCTACTTTAATTCCACTGACAGAATAGAGGGACATTAAACTATGAAAAACAGATACATTAAGATGGGGTAGTTTAGAACACAGTCTCTGAACAGGGGTAGTTTAGAACACAGTATCTTAGCAGGGGTAGTTTAGAACACAGTATCTTAGCAGGGGTAGTTTAGAACACAGTTTCTGAGCAGGGGTAGTTTAGAACACAGTATCTGAACAGGGGTAGTTTAGAACACAGTATCTGAACAGGGATAGTTTAGAACACAGTATCTGAGCAGGGGTAGTTTAGAACACAGTATCTGAACAGGGGTAGTTTAGAACACAGTATCTGAACAGGGGTAGTTTAGAACACAGTATCTGAGCAGGGGTAGTTTAGAACACAGTATCTGAGCAGGGGTAGTTTAGAACACAGTATCTGAGCAGGGGTAGTTTAGAACACAGTATCTGAGCAGGGGTAGTTTAGAACACAGTATCTGAACAGGGGTAGTTTGGAACACAGTATCTGAGCAGGGGTAGTTTAGAACACAGTATCTGAAACAGGGGTAGTTTAGAACACAGTATCTGAGCAGGGGTAGTTTAGAACACAGTATCTGAGCAGGGGTAGTTTAGAACACAGTATCTGAGCAGGGGTAGTTTAGAACACAGTATCTGAACAGGGGTAGTTTGGAACACAGTATCTGAGCAGGGGGTAGTTTAGAACACAGTATCTGAACAGGGGTAGTTTAGAACACAGTATCTGAACAGGGGTAGTTTAGAACACAGTATCTGAACAGGGGTAGTTTAGAACACAGTATCTGAACAGGGGTAGTTTAGAACACAGTATCTGAGCAGGGGTAGTTTAGAACACAGTATCTGAGCAGGGGTAGTTTGGAACACAGTATCTGAGCAGGGGTAGTTTAGAACACAGTATCTGAGCAGGGGTAGTTTTAGAACACAGTATCTGAACAGGGGTAGTTTAGAACACAGTATCTGAGCAGGGGTAGTTTAGAACACAGTATCTGAACAGGGGTAGTTTAGAACACAGTATCTGAGCAGGGGTAGTTTAGAACACAGTATTTGAGCAGGGGGTAGTTTAGAACACAGTATCTGAACAGGGGTAGTTTAGAACACAGTATCTGAGCAGGGGTAGTTTAGAACACAGTATCTGAGCAGGGGTAGTTTAGAACACAGTATCTGAACAGGGGTAGTTTAGAACACAGTATCTGAGCAGGGGTAGTTCGGAACACAGTATCTGAACAGGGGTAGTTTGGGTGGTTAAAAAGCCAACTCGCTATAAGACCATTTATGCTACAGGGAATCTGCCACAGTGAAATTCTTTATTGCTGAGTAAATGAAACTTTTAAGGTGATCTCTATTGTACCTAACAGCACAATGTGTGATCCTCTGTGTTTAAAGTTATATTGCCGGTGCATGTTGTGGTGGTACATGTAGTATTTAACCTGGTAGACACATCATGGTACATCCAGGCGTGCTATTCTGGTATCATACACAGCCTGTAGCACATCATGGTACATCCAGGCGTGCTATTCTGGTATCATACACAGCCTGTAGCACATCATGGTACAGCCAGGCGTGCTATTCTGGTATCATACACAGCCTGTAGCACATCATGGTACATCCAGGCGTGCTATTCTGGTATCATACACAGCCTGTAGCACATCAAGGTACAGCCAGGCGTGCTATTCTGGTATCATACACAGCCTGTAGCACATCATGGTACAGCCAGGCGTGCTATTCTGGTATCATACACAGCCTGTAGCACTGATTCCTCCTGCCTCTTTAGCAGGGCACCAACATACTGACTCACATAGGCCTTTGTATTCCTTGTGGAACATAGGCCATGGAAGACATGGAGCCGACTTGGCCTGTATGTATTTCAGCGGAGAGTTGAGTGGGCCAACGATTTTCATTTCCTCATGATACGTCTCTGTGGTGCTTTGAAAAGCCTCTTAATGTAAAATGAGAGTTTCCATAATGAATATCCACAACCCTCCTGAGGCTTCCCGTTTAACTTCACCCAATCTGGAATCCTCCGGAGCCTTCATTATGTGTCATTAGACTTCATAAGGTTTTCATGAGTTACTTTACCCTGCCGCTCCCATAGACTCCCACCACTCCCATAAAGAACTGTGCCCTGCCGTTCCCATAGACTCCCACCACTCCCATAAAGAACTGTGCCCTGCCGTTCCCATAGACTCCCAACCAATCCCATAAAGAACTGTGCCCTGCCGTTCCCATAGACTCCCACCACTCCCATAAAGAACTGTGCCCTGCCGTTCCCATAGACTCCCACCACTCCCATAAAGAACTGTGCCCTGCCGTTCCCATAGACTCCCACCACTCCCATAAAGAACTGTGCCCTGCCGTTCCCATAGACTCCCACCACTCCCATAAAGAACTGTGCCCTGCCGTTCCCATAGACTCCAACCACTCCCATAAAGAACTGTGCCCTGCCGTTCCCATAGACCCACCACTCCCATAAAGAACTGTGCCCTGCCGTTCCCATAGACTCCCACCACTCCCATAAAGAACTGTGCCCTGCCGTTCCCATAGACTCCCACCACTCCCATAAAGAACTGTGCCCTGCCGTTCCCATAGACTCCCACCACTCCCATAAAGAACTGTGCCCTGCCGTTCCCATAGACTCCCACCACTCCCATAAAGAACTGTGCCCTGCCGTTCCCATAGACTCCCACCACTCCCATAAAGAACTGTGCCCTGCCGTTCCCATAGACTCCCACCACCGACTCCCATAAAGAACTGTGCCCTGCCGTTCCCATAGACTCCCACCACTCCCATAAAGAACTGTGCCCTGCCGTTCCCATAGACTCCCACCACTCCCATAAAGAACTGTGCCCTGCCGCTCCCATAGACTCCCAACCACTCCCATAAAGAACTGTGCCCTGCCGTTCCCATAGACTCCCACCACTCCCATGAAGAACTGTGCCCTGCCGCTCCCATAGACTCCCAACCAATCCCATAAAGAACTGTGCAGATTTCACAGGCAGCTTATCCACTTGCAGACAGAACAAGCCAAAGCAGTGGTCCCCATAGTGAACTGTCGTCCCAAATTATAATGTTACTAGCTACAGTGGCTAGATAGCTAGCTTGGTAAAGCATTTAGTGTTGTGTGCACTGTTCTGCACTTACCAGCCCACTGGTTTCATATGAAGTGTGTGTGACTGCCTTGCTCAGTTAGCAAGCTAACGTTTTGCCTCGCTACCAAGACTCTTTGCTCTAGCCAAACGCTACGTCATGCCCATGGACATTAGATTCTTCTGCGCAACGAGTCTGGATCTGAGTACATCCCCGACCCTTCACCGGATGCGAACACATTCGGGGCCGTCTGATTTGTCCAGAAAACAACGGGTTGCGTCACATGTGGGTAAAGCAGCGGTTTGAAAATGTGTCATTGGCTTTGATACTCTGATTGGTTTGAGACGATCCAATCGCTGCTTACTTTGTTTTGTACAACGCCCCTCATCACCCCAAATAACTTCAATGATGGCAGTCTCAGACTAAAGTATGTAGCGAACGACAGAGCAGCGGAATAAATCAGAGTGAGTCGTCAGGCTAGCTAACGTTCGCTAGCTAGCTAACTAATAAGCTAGTGCACATTATCAAACCTAACAAAAAAATCTGTCAAGCAACAAAACTCCTTAGCTAGATGTAAAACATTTAAAGACTTGTTAAAAAAAAAACGGATGTATCGTGCAGCTTTCTGGTTTTAGTTAGAAGATCTGCTAGACTATGGATACCTGTCAACTATGGTGGCTCTCACTAGTCAAAGACATCAGTGTATCAACCAGCTGAAATGAGTCAGCCACAAAGTAATCAACAACCCTTTGCCATCTATATATAAAGATTCTCATAACATTAAAAAACTAATGGTCTTAGAAACATACACTCTCAGACAATAGTGGTATGTCATCATGTCAGAATGTAGGATTCTCTTTATCCAGCCCTCTACTGTTCCATTGAACTGAACAGAGTCAACGCACACAACCACCTCCACCCCGACAAAACCCCCACCCCCCCGACACAACCACCTCCACCCTGACAGAACCACCCCCACCCTGACACAACCACCTCCACCCCGACACAACCACCTCCACCCCGACACAACCACCTCCACCCCGTCACAACCACCTCCACCCTGACAGAAACCACCCCCACCCTGACACAACCCACCTCCACCCCGACACAACCACACCCCACCCCGACACAACCACCTCCACCCCGACACAACCACCTCCACCCTGACAGAACCACCCCCACCCTGACACAACCACCTCCACCCCGACACCAACCACCCCCACCCTGACACAACCACCTCCACCCTGACACAACCACCTCCACCCCTGACACAAGAACCACCCCCACCCCATCACAAACCACCTCCACCCTGACACAACCACCTCCACCCTGACACAACCACCTCCACCCTGACAGAACCTCCCCCCACCACCACCCCATCACAACCACCTCCACCCTGACACAACCACCTCCACCCTGACAGAACCACCTCCACCCCATCACAACCACCTCCACCCTGACACAACCACCTCCACCCCGACACAACCACCTCCACCCTGACAGAACCACCTCCACCCTGACACAACCACCTCCACCCCTACACAACCACCTCCACCCTGACAGAACCACCTCCACCCTGACACAACCACCTCCACCCTGACACAACCACCTCCACCCCGACACAACCACCTCCACCCTGACACAAAACCGCCTCCACCCCGACACAACCACCTCCACCCTGACACAACCACCTCCACCCCGACACAACCACCTCCACCCTGACAGAACCACCTCCACCCTGACAGAACCACCCCCACCCCATCACAACCACCTCCACCCTGACACAACCACCTCCACCCTGACACAACCACCTCCACCCTGACACAACCACCTCCACCCTGACAGAACCACCTCCACCCTGACAGAACCACCCCCCACCCCATCACAACCACCTCCACCCTGACACAACCACCTCCACCCTGACAGAACCACCTCCACCCTGACAGAACCACCCCCACCCCATCACAACCACCTCCACCCCGACACAACCACCTCCACCCCGACACAACCACCTCCACCCTGACAGAACCACCTCCACCCTGACAGAACCACCTCCACCCTGACACAACCACCTCCACCCCATCACAAACCGCCTCCACCCTGACAGAAACCACCTCCACCCCGACACAACCACCTCCACCCTGACAGAACCACCTCCACCCCATCACAACCACCCCCACCCCGACACAACCACCCCCACCCAACAGAACCACCTCCACCCGACACAACCACCTCCACCCTGACAGAACCACCTCCACCCTGACAGAACCACCCCCCACACCATCACAAACCACCTCCACCCTGACAGAACCACCTCCACCCTGACACAACCACCTCCACCCCATCACAACCACCTCCACCCTGACACAACCACCTCCACCCTGACACAACCACCCCCACCCTGACACAACCACCTCCACCCTGACAGAACCACCTCCACCCCATCACAACCACCTCCACCCTGACACAACCACCTCCACCCTGACAGAACCCACCCCCCACCCCATCACAATCACCTCCACCCTGACACAACCACCTCCACCCTGACAGAAACACCTCCACCCCATCACAACCACCTCCACCCCGACACAACCACCTCCACCCCATCACAACCACCTCCACCCTGACACAACCACCCCCACCCCGACACAACCCCCCCACCCCGACACAACCACCTCCACCCCGACACAACCACCTCCACCCTGACAGAACCACCTCCACCCTGACACAACCACCTCCACCCTGACAGAACCACCTCCACCCTGACAGAGCCACCTCCACCCTGACAGAACCACCTCCACCCTGACACAACCACCTCCACCCTGACACAACCACCTCCACCCCGACACAACCACCTCCACCCCGACACAACCACCTCCACCCTGACAGAACCACCTCCACCCTGACAGAACCACCTCCACCCTGACACAACCACCTCCACCCTGACACAACCACCTCCACCCCATCACAACCACCTCCACCCCGACACAACCACCTCCACCCCGACACAACCACCTCCACCCCGACACAACCACCTCCACCCCATCACAACCACCTCCACCCCATCACAACCACCTCCACCCTGACACAACCACCTACACCCTGACAGAACCACCTCCACCCTGACAGAAACCACCTCCACCCCGACACAACCACCTCCACCCTGACACAACCACCTCCACCCCGACAGAACCACCTCCACCCCGACACAACCACACCTCCACCCTGACACAACCACCTCCACCCCGACAGAACCACCTCCCACCCCATCACAACCAACCTCCACCCTGACACAACCACCTCCACCCTGACACAACCACCTCCACCCTGACACAACCACCTCCACCCTGACACAAAACACCTCCACCCTGACACAACCATCTCCACCCCGACACAACCACCTCCACCCTGACAGAACCACCTCCACCCCGACACAACCACCTCCACCCTGACACAACCACCTCCACCCCGACAGAACCACCACCCACCCCATCACAACCACCTCCACCCTGACACAACCACCTCCACCCTGACACAACCACCTCCACCCTGACACAACCACCTCCACCCTGACACAACCACCTCCACCCCGACACAACCACCTCCACCCTGACAGAACCACCTCCACCCCGACACAACCACCTCCACCCCGACACACCACCTCCACCCCGACACAACCACCTCCACCCCATCACAACCACCTCCACCCCGACACAACCACCTCCACCCCACCACAACCCCCCCCCACCCCCGACACAACCACCTCCACCCTGACACAACCACCTCCACCCCGACACAACCACCTCCACCCCGACACAACCACCTCCACCCCGACACAACCACCTCCACCCCATCACAACCACCTCCACCCTGACAGAACCACCTCCACCCTGACAGAACCACCTCCACCCCATCACAACCACCTCCACCCTGACAGAACCACCCCCACCCTGACACAACCACCTCCACCCTGACACAACCACCTCCACCCCCATCACAACCACCTCCACCCCGACACAACCCCCTCCACCCCGACACAACCACCTCCACCCTGACAGAACCACCTCCACCCTGACAGAACCACCTCCACCCTGACAGAACCACCTCCACCCTGACACAACCACCTCCACCCTGACACAACCACCCCCACCCTGACACAACCACCTCCACCCTGACAGAACCACCTCCACCCCGACACAACCACCCCCCCCCTGACAGAACCACCTCCACCCTGACAGAACCACCTCCACCCCCGACACAACCACCTCCACCCCGACACAACCACCTCCACCCCATCACAACCACCTCCACCCCGACACAACCACCTCCACCCCGACACAACCACCTCCACCCTGACAGAACCACCCCCACCCTGACACAACCACCTCCACCCTGACACAACCACCTCCACCCCATCACAACCACCTCCACCCCATCACAACCACCTCCACCCCGACACAACCACCCCCTGACACAACCACCTCCACCCTGACACAACCACCTCCACCCTGACACAACCACCTCCACCCTGACACAACCACCTCCACCCTGACACAACCACCTCCACCCCGACAGAAACCACCTCCACCCCATCACAACCACCTCCACCCTGACACAACCACCTCCACCCCATCACAACCACCTCCACCCTGACAGAACCACCTCCACCCTGACACAACCACCTCCACCCCATCACAACCACCTCCACCCCATCACAACCACCTCCACCCTGACACAACCACCCCCACCCCGACACAACCACCTCCACCCCATCACAACCACCTCCACCCTGACACAACCACCTCCACCCTGACACAACCACCTCCACCCCGACACAACCACCTCCACCCTGACACAACCACCTCCACCCCGACACAACCACCTCCACCCCATCACAACCACCTCCACCCCGACACAACCACCTCCACCCCATCACAACCACCTCCACCCCGACACAACCACCTCCACCCCATCACAACCACCTCCACCCCGACACAACCACCTCCACCCCATCACAACCACCTCCACCCTGACACAACCACCTCCACCCTGACACAACCACCTCCACCCCATCACAACCACCTCCACCCTGACAGAACCACCTCCACCCCGACACAACCACCCCCTGACAGAACCACCTCCACCCTGACAGAACCACCCCCACCCTGACACAACCACCCCCACCCCATCACAACCACCTCCACCCTGACACAACCACCTCCACCCTGACACAACCACCTCCACCCTGACACAACCACCCCCACCCTGACACAACCACCTCCACCCCATCACAACCACCTCCACCCTGACAGAACCACCTCCACCCTGACACAACCACCTCCACCCCGACACAACCACCCCCACCCCGACACAACCACCCCCACCCTGACACAACCACCTCCACCCCGACACAACCACCCCCTGACAGAACCACCTCTGACCCCCAGCCACCCCCACCCTGACAGAACCCCTACTCCATCTTCTGAAGTCATCTTAATCAGAGAGCAGCGCTGTGGCCAATCAAAGGTCCTAAATAACTCCATCTCCCAACACAGGCCACCAGAGGATTATAAATCCACTAGCCAGTACGCATTTCTTCGACCCAGGCCTCGGCGTCTAATGAGAAGTCCCCAAAGCCTGAGATCACAGTGAGTCCTGGACTAGAGAGGACTGCACCGGAGCCGCTGGAGAAGAGTCCTTATCCTGAGGAGATCCTATCTGCAGAGGAAGACAGATACTGGCCTGTGTGTGGGATGATTAAAGAGTGGCAGAGGATTAGTGGACTAGGTGGTGGAGCTCCAGAGTATCCCATCTACTCATGCTGCTGATAAGTGGTAGCAGAGCAGCACAACCTGAAGGCATGAGGAGGCTTTATTTCCACACATCTTAGACATCTTAAAGGGATTAAGGCTGTTTACTGACACTCCAAATCAGCTCCTTTGTCTCTGTGCTGCTAAAATGACACAATTAGACTACAATGCACTGCAGTATGTTGATGCCGTACAGTTTGACAGGTTGGCCATAGCTCAGGGTCTGATCTAATCCAATCAGAAAGATAAAACATTTCCCACTGTGTCAGTGATTACATTATCTCATCATGAAAACAATTAGTAACGTTGTGTTTCCTAACTGAATGCAACGTGTACAGTCTAAATAATGAGTCTTGTGAAATGCACAGCTTGAAATGCCAATCTTGATAATCTGCAAACCGATTGGGAGGGACCAGAAAAATAAGATTGTAAGCCCTGTAAATATATCCCTGTCCTCCGTATCATCGCTTTAACTCGACGTCGCAGTAGGCAAATAGAAACCAAAAAAAGAAACACATTGTACCAAAACCTGCATCAATATTCATGACAACTAAAATGAGTAATGTGACAATTAGTCAATCGCCTCTTTCTCTCTGTTAGACGTGCGGTATGAGAAGAGGCAGTTCAACTAGACTCCAACAGATCTGACAAGCAGCGTTTCTGTCACGTTGCCGTCGACTACCTTTAACATGTTACTGCCTCTCTGGCAGCTTATTAAAATAAATGAGGTTGTGGACTGCTGCTGTGGACTGCCACTTCCTCTAATGGGAAGGAGAAATCTGCAAGCCCATCCTAAACATTGACTGATGCTGAAGGCTGAGGGGGGCTGGCTAAAGTGGACAATTAAGAGGAATATTCTACCAGCCAGATGGAATATTCCTTGTTTTAATAATGCAGACTGCAGCTAAATTCCAGTAGCTGATTTTGTCAAGATGATGTGCAGCGTGCATGTTCTGGTGTCACTTTGAACTCCTTCCCTCATTCCCTGGTCTCTATACTGAACTGGTTGCCTGGTCTCTACGATACTGAACTGGTTGCCTGGTCTCTACGATACTGAACTGGTTGCCTGGTCTCTACGATACTGAACTGGTTGCCTGGTCTCTACGATACTGAACTGGTTGCCTGGTCTCTACGATACTGAACTGGTTGCCTGGTCTCTATACTGAACTGGTTGCCTGGTCTCTATACTGAACTGGTTTTGCCTGGTCTCTACGATACTGAAACTGGTTGCCTGGTCTCTATACTGAACTGGTTGCCTGGTCTCTACGATACTGAACTGGTTGCCTGGTCTCTCTATACTGAACTGGTTGCCTGGTCTCTATACTGAACTGGTTGCCTGGTCTCTATACTGAACTGGTTTGCCTGGTCTCTACGATACTGAACTGGTTGCCTGGTCTCTACGATACTGAACTGGTTGCCTGGTCTCTATACTGAACTGGTTGCCTGGTCTCTATACTGAACTGGTTGCCTGGTCTCTACGATACTGAACTGGTTGCCTGGTCTCTACGATACTGAAACTGGGTTGCCTGGTCTCTACGATACTGAACTGGTTGCCTGGTCTCTATACTGAACTGGTTGCCTGGTCTCTATACTGAACTGGTTGCCTGGTCTCTATACTGAACTGGTTGCCTGGTCTCTACGATACTGAACTGGTTGCCTGGTCTCTATACTGAACTGGTTGCCTGGTCTCTATACTGAACTGGTTGCCTGGTCTCTATACTGAACTGGTTGCCTGGTCTCTATACTGAACTGGTTGCCTGGTCTCTATACTGAACTGGTTGCCTGGTCTCTATACTGAACTGGTTGCCTGGTCTCTAAGATACTGAACTGGTTGCCTGGTCTCTATACTGCACTGGTTGCCTGGTCTCTATACTGAACTGGTTGCCTGTCTCTATACTGAACTGGTTGCCTGGTCTCTATACTGAACTGGTTGCCTGGTCTCTGCGATACTGAACTGGTTGCCTGGTCTCTATACTGAACTGGTTGCCTGGTCTCTACGATACTGAACTGGTTGCCTGGTCTCTCTATACTGAACTGGTTGCCTGGTCTCTGCGATACTGAACTGGTTGCCTGGTCTCTATACTGAACTGGTTGCCTGGTCTCTACGATACTGAACTGGTTGCCTGGTCTCTACGATACTGAACTGGTTGCCTGGTCTCTATACTGAACTGGTTGCCTGGTCTCTATACTGAACTGGTTGCCTGGTCTCTATACTGAACTGGTTGCCTGGTCTCTATACTGAACTGGTTGCCTGGTCTCTATACTGAACTGGTTGCCTGGTCTCTACGATACTGAACTGGTTGCCTGGTCTCTACGATACTGAACTGGTTGCCTGGTCTCTATACTGAACTGGTTGCCTGGTCTCTATACTGAACTGGTTGCCTGTTCTACGATACTTGAACTGGTTGCCTGGTCTCTACGATACTGAACTGGTTGCCTGGTCTCTATACTGAACTGGTTGCCTGGTCTCTATACTGAACTGGTTGCCTGGTCTCTATACTGGAACTGGTTGCCTGGTCTCTATACTGAACGGGTTGCCTGGTCTCTAAGATACTGAACTGGTTGCCTGGTCTCTACGATACTGAACTGGTTGCCTGGTCTCTATACTGAACTGGTTGCCTGGTCTCTATACTGAACTGGTTGCCTGGTCTCTATACTGAACTGGTTGCCTGGTCTCTATACTGAACTGGTTGCCTGGTCTCTATACTGAACTGGTTGCCTGGTCTCTACGATACTGAACGGGTTGCCTGGTCTCTAAAGATACTGAACTGGTTGGCCTGGTCTCTATACTGAACTGGTTGCCTGGTCTCTGCGATACTGAACTGGTTGCCTGGTCTCTGCGATACTGAACTGTTGCCTGGTCTCTACGATACTGAACTGGTTGCCTGGTCTCTATACTGAACTGGTTGCCTGGTCTCTATACTGAACGGGTTGCCTGGTCTCTTATACTGACCTGGTTGCCTGGTCTCTACGATACTGAACGGGTTGCCTGGGTCTCTAAGATACTGAACTGGTTGCCTGGTCTCTATACTGAACTGGTTGCCTGGTCTCTATACTGAACTGGTTGCCTGGTCTCTATACTGAACTGGTTGCCTGGTCTCTGCGATACTGAACTGGTTGCCTGGTCTCTATACTGAACTGGTTGCCTGGTCTCTACGATACTGAACTGGTTGCCTGGTCTCTATACTGAACTGGTTGCTGGTCTCTGCGATACTGAACTGGTTGCCTGGTCTCTATACTGAACTGGTTGCCTGGTCTCTACGATACTGAACTGGTTGCCTGGTCTCTACGATACTGAACTGGTTGCCTGGTCTCTATACTGAACTGGTTGCCTGGTCTCTATACTGAACTGGTTGCCTGGTCTCTATACTGAACTGGTTGCCTGGTCTCTATACTGAACTGGTTGCCTGGTCTCTATACTGAACTGGTTGCCTGGTCTCTACGATACTGAACTGGTTGCCTGGTCTCTACGATACTGAACTGGTTGCCTGGTCTCTATACTGAACTGGTTGCTCATGGTCTCTATACTGAACTGGTTGCCTGGTCTCTACGATACTGAAACTGGTTGCCTGGTCTCTACGCCTGAACTGGTTGCCTGGTCTCTATACTGAACTGGTTGCCTGGTCTCTATACTGAACTGGTTGCCTGGTCTCTATACTGAACTGGTTGCCTGGTCTCTATACTGAACGGGTTGCCTGGTCTCTAAGATACTGAACTGGTTGCCTGGTCTCTACGATACTGAACTGGTTGCCTGGTCTCTATACTGAACTGGTCTCCTGGTCTCTATACTGAACTGGTTCCCTGGTCTCTATACTGAACTGGTTGCCTGGTCTCTATACTGAACTGGTTGCCTGGTCTCTATACTGAACTGGTTGCCTTGGTCTCTACGATACTGAACGGGTTTTGCTGGTCTCTAAGATACTGAACTGGTTGCCCTGGTCTCTATACTGAACTGGTTGCCTGGTCTCTGCGATACTGAACTGGTTGCCTGGTCTCTGCGATACTGAACTGGTTGCCTGGTCTCTACGATACTGAACTCTGGTTGCCTGGTCTCTATACTGAACTGGTTGCCTGGTCTCTATACTGAACGGGTTGCCTGGTCTCTATACTAAACTGGTTTGCCTGGTCTCTACGATACTGAACGGTTGCCTGGTCTCTAAGATACTGAACTGGTTGCCTGGTCTCTATACTGAACTGGTTGCCCTGGTCTCTATACTGAACTGGTTGCCTGGTCTCTATACTGAACTGGTTGCCTGGTCTCTATACTGAACTGGTTGCCTGGTCTCTATACTGAACTGGTTGCCTGGTCTCTAAGATACTGAACTGGTTGCTGGTCTCTATACTGAACTGGTTGCCTGGTCTCTATACTGAACTGGTTGCCTGGTCTCTAAGATACTGAACTGGTTGCTGGTCTCTATACTGAACGGGTTGCCTGGTCTCTACGATACTGAACTGGTTGCCTGGTCTCTATACTGAACTGGTTGCCTGGTCTCTACGATACTGAACTGGTTGCCCTGGTCTCTAAGATACTGAACTGGTTGCCTGGTCTCTACGATACTGAACTGGTTGCCTGGTCTCTACGATACTGAACTGGTTGCCTGGTCTCTACGATACTGAACTGGTTGCCTGGTCTCTATACTGAACTGGTTGCCTGGTCTCTATACTGAACTGGTTGCCTGGTCTCTACGATACTGAACTGGTTGCCTGGTCTCTACGATACTGAACTGGTTGCCTGGTCTCTATACTGAACTGGTTGCCTGGTCTCTATACTGAACTGGTTGCCTGGTCTCTATACTGAACTGGTTGCCTGGTCTCTATACTGAACTGGTTGCCTGGTCTCTATACTGAACTGGTTGCCTGGTCTCTACGATACTGAACTGGTTGCCTGGTCTCTACGATACTGAACTGGTTGCCTGGTCTCTATACTGAACTGGTTGCCTGGTCTCTATACTGAACTGGTTGCCTGGTCTCTATACTGAACTGGTTGCCTGGTCTCTATACTGAACTGGTTGCCTGGTCTCTATACTGAACTGGTTGCCTGGTCTCTGCGATACTGAACTGGTTGCCTGGTCTCTATACGATACTGAACTGGTTGCCTGGTCTCTACGATACTGAACTGGTTGCCTGGTCTCTACGATACTGAACTGGTTGCCTGGTCTCTACGATACTGAACTGGTTGCCTGGTCTCTACGATACTGAACTGGTTGCCTGGTCTCTCTATACTGAACTGGTTGCCTGGTCTCTATACTGAACTGGTTGCCTGGTCTCTACGATACTGAACTGGTTGCCTGGTCTCTATACTGAACTGGTTGCCTGGTCTCGATACTGAACTGGTTGCCTGGTCTCTATACTGAACTGGTTGCTGGTCTCTATACTGAACTGGTTGCCTGGTCTCTACGATACTGAACTGGTTGCCTGGTCTATACTGAACTGGTTGCCTGGTCTCTACGATACTGAACTGGTTGCCTGGTCTCTACGATACTGAACTGGTTGCCTGGTCTCTATACTGAACTGGTTGCCTGGTCTCTACGATACTGAACTGGTTGCCTGGTCTCTACGATACTGAACTGGTTGCCTGGTCTCTACGATACTGAACTGGTTGCCTGGTCTCTATACTGAACTGGTTGCCTGGTCTCTATACTGAACTGGTTGCCTGGTCTCTACGATACTGAACTGGTTGCCTGGTCTCTACGATACTGAACTGGTTTGCCTGGTCTCTATACTGAACTGGTTGCCTGGTCTCTATACTGAACTGGTTGCCTGGTCTCTATACTGAACTGGTTGCCTGGTCTCTATACTGAACTGGTTGCCTGGTCTCTATACTGAACTGGTTGCCTGGTCTCTATACTGAACTGGTTGCCTGGTCTCTAAGATACTGAACTGGTTGCATGGTCTCTGCGATACTGAACTGGTTGCCTGGTCTCTATACTGAACTGGTTGCCTGGTCTCTAAGATACTGAACTGGGTTGCCTGGTCTCTACGATACTGAACTGGTTGCCTGGTCTCTAAGATACTGAACTGGTTGCCTGGTCTCTACGATACTGAACTGGTTGCCTGGTCTCTACGATACTGAACTGGTTGCCTGGTCTCTATACTGAACTGGTTGCCTGGTCTCGATACTGAACTGGTTGCCTGGTCTCTATACTGAACTGGTTGCCTGGTCTCTATACTGAACTGGTTGCCTGGTCTCTACTATACTGAACTGGTTGCCTGGTCTCTACGATACTGAACTGGTTGCCTGGTCTCTATACTGAACTGGTTGCCTGGTCTCTATACTGAACTGGTTGCCTGGTCTCTACGATACTGAACTGGTTGCCTGGTCTCTACGATACTGAACTGGTTGCCTGGTCTCTACGATACTGAACTGGTTGCCTGGTCTCTACGATACTGAACTGGTTGCCTGGTCTCTATACTGAACTGGTTGCCTGGTCTCTATACTGAACTGGTTGCCTGGTCTCTATACTGAACTGGTTGCCTGGTCTCTACGATACTGAACTGGTTGCCTGGTCTCTATACTGAACTGGTTGCCTGGTCTCTACGATACTGAACTGGTTGCCTGGTCTCTATACTGAACTGGTTGCCTGGTCTCTATACTGAACTGGTTGCCTGGTCTCTACGATACTGAACTGGTTGCCTGGTCTCTACGATACTGAACTGGTTGCCTGGTCTCTGCGATACTGAACTGGTTGCCTGGTCTCTATACTGAACTGGTTGCCTGGTCTCTATACTGAACTGGTTGCCTGGTCTCTATACTGAACTGGTTGCCTGGTCTCTACGATACTGAACTGGTTGCCTGGTCTCTATACTGAACTGGTTGCCTGGTCTCTACGATACTGAACTGGTTGCCTGGTCTCTACGATACTGAACTGGTTTGCCTGGTCTCTACGATACTGAACTGGTTGCCTGGTCTCTATACTGAACTGGTTGCCTGGTCTCTATACTGAACTGGTTGCCTGGTCTCTACGATACTGAACGGGGTTGCCTGGTCTCTACGATACTGAACTGGTTGCCTGTCTCTATACTGAACTGGTTGCCTGGTCTCTATACTGAACTGGTTGCCTGGTCTCTACGATACTGAACTGGTTGCCTGGTCTCTATACTGAACTGGTTGCCTGGTCTCTATACTGAACTGGTTGCCTGGTCTCTGCGATACTGAACTGGTTGCCTGGTCTCTATACTGAACTGGTTGGCCTGGTCTCTATACTGAACTGGTTGCCTGGTCTCTATACTGAACTGGTTGCCTGGTCTCTATACTGAACTGGTTGCCTGGTCTCTATACTGAACTGGTTGCCTGGTCTCTGCGATACTGAACTGGTTGCCTGGTCTCTATACTGAACTGGTTGCCTGGTCTCTACGATACTGAACTGGTTGCCTGGTCTCTATACTGAACTGGTTGCCTGGTCTCTATACTGAACTGGTTGCCTGGTCTCTACGATACTGAACTGGTTGCCTGGTCTCTACGATACTGAACTGGTTGCCTGGTCTCTATACTGAACTGGTTGCCTGGTCTCTACGATACTGAACTGGTTTGCCTGGTCTCTACGATACTGAACTGGTTGCCTGGTCTCTATACTGAACTGGTTGCCTGGTCTCTAAGATACTGAACTGGTTGCCTGGTCTCTATACTGAACTGGTTGCCTGGTCTCTACGATACTGAACTGGTTGCCTGGTCTCTACGATACTGAACTGGTTGCCTGGTCTCTACGATACTGAACTGGTTGCCTGGTCTCTACGATACTGAACTGGTTGCCTGGTCTCTATACTGAACTGGTTGCCTGGTCTCTACGATACTGAACTGGTTGCCTGGTCTCTATACTGAACTGGTTGCCTGGTCTCTACGATACTGAACTGGTTGCCTGGTCTCTACGATACTGAACTGGTTGCCTGGTCTCTACGATACTGAACTGGTTGCCTGGTCTCTATACTGAACTGGTTGCCTGGTCTCTACGATACTGAACTGGTTGCCTGGTCTCTATAACTGAACTGGTTGCCTGGTCTCTATACTGAACTGGTTGCCTGGTCTCTAAGATACTGAACTGGTTGCCTGGTCTCTACGATACTGAACTGGTTGCCTGGTCTCTATACTGAACTGGTTGCCTGGTCTCTACGATACTGAACTGGTTGCCTGGTCTCTACGATACTGAACTGGTTGCTGGTCTCTATACTGACTGGTTGCCTGGTCTCTATACTGAACTGGTTGCCTGGTCTCTAAGATACTGAACTGGTTGCCTGGTCTCTACGATACTGAACTGGTTGCCTGGTCTCTATACTGAACTGGTTGCCTGGTCTCTACGATACTGAACTGGTTGCCTGGTCTCTACGATACTGAACTGGTTGCCTGGTCTCTATACTGAACTGGTTGCCTGTTCTCTATACTGAACTGGTTGCCTGGTCTCTAAGATACTGAACTGGTTGCCTGGTCTCTACGATACTGAACTGGTTGCCTGGTCTCTGCGATATACTGAACTGGTTGCCTGGTCTCTACGATACTGAACTGGTTGCCTGGTCTCTATACTGAACTGGTTGCCTGGTCTCTATACTGAACTGGTTGCCTGGTCTCTACGATACTGAACTGGGTTGCCTGGTCTCTACGATATTGAACTGGTTGCCTGGTTCTCTACGATACTGAACTGGTTGCCTGGTCTCTACGATACTGAACTGGTTGCCTGGTCTCTAGATACTGAAACTGGTTGCCTGGTCTCTACGATACTGAACGGGTTGCCTGGTCTCTACGATACTGAACTGGTTGCCTGGTCTCTACGATACTGAACTGGTTGCCTGGTCTCTATACTGAACTGGTTGCCCTGGTCTCTATACTGAACTGGTTCCCTGTCTCTACGATACTGAACTGGTTGCCTGGTCTCTACGATACTGAACTGGTTGCCTGGTCTCTATACTGAACTGGTTGCCTGGTCTCTACGATACTGAACTGGTTTGCCTGGTCTCTATACTGAACTGGTTGCCTGGTCTCTACGATACTGAACGGGTGTGCCTGGTCTCTACGATACTGAACTGGGTTGCCTGGTCTCTATACTGAACTGGTTGCCTGGGTCTCTACGATACTGAACTGGTTGCCTGGTCTCTATACTGAACTGGTTGCCTGGTCTCTACGATACTGAACTGGTTGCCTGGTCTCTATACTGAACTGGTTGCCTGGTCTCTACGATACTGAACTGGTTGCCTGGTCTCTACGATACTGACTGGTTGCCTGGTCTCTATACTGAACTGGTTGCCTGGTCTCTACGATACTGAACGGGTTGCCTGGTCTCTACGATACGAACTGGTTGCCTGGTCTCTACGATACTGAACTGGTTGCCTGGTCTCTATACTGAACTGTTTGCCTGGTCTCTACGATACTGAACGGGTTGCCTGGTCTCTACGATACTGAACTGGTTGCCTGGTCTCTACGATACTGAACTGGTTGCCTGGGTCTCTATACTGAAACTGGTTGCCTGGTCTCTATACTGAACTGGTTGCCTGGTCTCTACGATACTGAACTGGTTGCCTGGTCTCTATACTGAACTGGTTGCCTGGTCTCTATACGAACTGGTTGCCTGGTCTCTACGATACTGAACTGGTTGCCTGGTCTCTACGATACTGAACTGGTTTGCCTGGTCTCTATACTGAACTGGTTGCCTGGTCTCTATACTGAACTGGTTGCCTGGTCTCTACGATACTGAACTGGTTGCCTGGTCTCTACGATACTGAACTGGTTGCCTGGTCTCTATACTGAACTGGTTGCCTGGTCTCTAAGATACTGAACTGGTTGCCTGGTCTCTATACTGAACTGGTTGCCTGGTCTCTAACTGAACTGGTTGCCTGGTCTCTACGATACTGAACTGGTTGCCTGGTCTCTATACTGAACTGGTTGCCTGATCTCTACGATACTGAAACTGGTTGCCTGGTCTCTATACTGAACTGGTTGCCTGATCTCTACGATACTGAACTGGTTGCCTGGTCTCTATACTGAACTGGTTGCCTGGTCTCTACGATACTGAACTGGTTGCCTGGTCTCTATACTGAACTGGTTGCCTGGTCTCTATACTGAACTGGTTGCCTGGTCTCTACGATACTGAACTGGTTGCCTGGTCTCTATACTGAACTGGTTTGCCTGGTCTCTACGATACTGAACTGGTTGCCTGGTCTCTGCGATAATGAACTGGTTGCCTGGTCTCTACGATACTGAACTGGTTGCCTGGTCTCTGCGATAATGAACTGGTTGCCTGGTCTCTATACTGAACTGGTTGCCTGGTCTCTACGATACTGAAACTGGTTGCCTGGTCTCTACGATACTGAACTGGTTGCCTGGTCTCTATACTGAACTGGTTGCCTGGTCTCTATACTGAACTGGTTGCCTGGTCTCTACGATAATGAACTGGTTGCCTGGTCTCTATACTGAACTGGTTGCCTGGTCTCTACGATACTGAACGGGTTGCCTGGTCTCTGCGATAACTGAACTGGTTGCCTGGTCTCTACGATACTGAACTGGTTGCCTGGTCTCTGCGATAATGAACTGGTTGCCTGGTCTCTATACTGAACTGGTTGCCTGGTCTCTACGATACTGAACTGGTTGCCTGGTCTCTACGATACTGAACTGGTTGCCTGGTCTCTACGATACTGAACTGGTTGCCTGGTCTCTACGATACTGAACTGGTTGCCTGGTCTCTACGATACTGAACTGGTTGCCTGGTCTCTATACTGAACGGGTTGCCTGGTCTCTATACTGAACTGGTTGCCTGGTCTCTACGATACTGAACTGGTTGCCTGGTCTCTATACTGAACGGGTTTGCCTGGTCTCTATACTGACCTGGTTGCCTGGTCTCTACGATACTGAACTGGTTGCCTGGTCTCTGCGATAATGTGGAACTGGTTGCCTGGTCTCTACGATACTGAACTGGTTGCCTGGTCTCTGCGATAATGAACTGGTTGCCTGGTCTCTACGATACTGAACTGGTTGCCTGGTCTCTACGATACTGAACTGGTTGCCTGGTCTCTACGATACTGAACTGGTTGCCTGGTCTCTATACTGAACTGGTTGCCTGGTCTCTATACTGAACTGGTTGCCTGGTCTCTACGATAATGAACTGGTTGCCTGGTCTCTATACTGAACTGGTTGCCTGGTCTCTACGATACTGAACTGGTTGCCTGGTCTCTTACGATACTGAACTGGTTGCCTGGTCTCTATCTGAACGGTTGCCTGGTCTCTACGATACTGAACTGGTTGCCTGGTCTCTACGATACTGAACTGGTTGCCTGGTCTCTACGATACTGAACTGGTTGCCTGGTCCCTCTGGTGGTTGCCTGGTCTCTATACTGAACTGGTTGCCTGGTCTCTATACTGAAACTGGTTCCCTGTCTCTACGATACTGAACTGGTTGCCTGGTCTCTGCGATACTGAACTGGTTGCCTGGTCTCTATACTGAACTGGTTGCCTGGTCTCTATACTGAACTGGTTGCCTGGTCTCTACGATACTGAACTGGTTGCCTGGTCTCTGCGATACTGAACTGGTTGCCTGGTCTCTATACTGAACTGGTTGCCTGGTCTCTATACTGAACTGGTTGCCTCTCTACGATACTGAACTGGTTTGCCTGGTCTCTACGATACTGAACTGGTTGCCTGGTCTCTACGATACTGAACTGGTTGCCCTGGTCTCTACGATACTGAACTGGTTGCCTGGTCTCTGCGATACTGAACTGGTTGCCTGGTCCCTCTACGATACTGAACTGGTTGCCTGGTCTCTATACTGAACTGGTTGCCTGGTCTCTACGATACTGAACTGGTTGCCTGGTCTCTATACTGAACTGGTTGCCTGGTCTCTACGATAATGAACTGGTTTCCCTGGTCTCTATACTGAACGGGGTTGCCTGGTCTCTACGATACTGAACTGGTTGCCTGGTCTCTATACTGAACTGGTTGCCTGGTCTCTACGATACTGAACTGGTTGCCTGGTCTCTACGATACTGAACTGGTTGCCTGGTCTCTACGATACTGAACTGGTTGCCTGGTCTCTACGATACTGAACTGGTTGCCTGGTCTCTACGATACTGAACTGGTTGCCTGGTCTCTACGATACTGAACTGGTTGCCTGGTCTCTACGATACTGAACTGGTTGCCTGGTCTCTATACTGAACTGGTTGCCTGGTCTCTACGATACTGAACTGGGTTGCCTGGTCTCTACGATACTGAACTGGTTGCCCTGGTCTCTACGATACTGAACTGGTTGCCTGGTCTCTATACTGAAACTGGTTGCCTGGTCTCTACGATACTGAACTGGTTGCCTGGTCTCTACGATACTGAACTGGTTGCCTGGTCTCTACGATACTGAACTGGTTGCCTGGTCTCTACGATACTGAACTGGTTGCCTGGTCTCTATACTGAACTGGTTGCCTGGTCTCTACGATACTGAACTGGTTGCCTGGTCTCTACGAACTGAACTGGTTGCCTGGTCTCTACGATACTGAACTGGTTGCCTGGTCTCTACGATACTGAACTGGTTGCCTGGTCTCTACGATACTGAACTGGTTGCCTGGTCTCTACGATACTGAACTGGTTGCCTGGTCTCTACGATACTGAACTGGTTGCCTGGTCTCTATACTGAACTGGTTTGCCTGGTCTTACGATACTGAACTGGTTGCCTGGTCTCTACGATACTGAAACTGGTTGCCTGGTCTCTACGATACTGAACTGGTTGCCTGGTCTCTATACTGAACTGGTTGCCTGGTCTCTACGATACTGAACTGGTTGCCTGGTCTCTACGATACTGAACTGGTTGCCTGGTCTCTACGATACTGAACTGGTTGCCTGGTCTCTATACTGAACTGGTTGCCTGGTCTCTATACTGAACTGGTTGCCTGGTCTCTACGATACTGAACTGGTTGCCTGGTCTCTACGATACTGAACTGGTTGCCTGGTCTCTATACTGAACTGGTTGCCTGGTCTCTATACTGAACTGGTTGCCTGGGTCTCTATACTGAACTGGTTGCCTGGTCTCTACGATACTGAACTGGTTGCCTGGTCTCTACGATACTGAACTGGTTGCCTGGTCTCTACGATACTGAACTGGTTGCCTGGTCTCTACGATACTGAACTGGTTGCCTGGTCTCTATACTGAACTGGTTGCCTGGGTCTCTATACTGAACTGGTTGCCTGGTCTCTACGATACTGAACTGGGTTGCCTGGTCTCTACGATACTGAACTGGTTGCCTGGTCTCTATACTGAAACTGGTGTTGCCTGTCTCTATACTGAACTGGTTGCCTGGTCTCTACGATACTGAACTGGTGCATGGTCTCTATACTGAACTGGTTGCCTGGTCTCGATACTGAACTGGTTGCCTGGTCTCTATACTGCCTGGTTGCCTGGTCTCTACGATACTGAACTGGTTGCCTGGTCTCTACGATACTGACTGGTTGCCTGGTCTCTACGATACTGAACTGTTGCCTGGTCTCTATACTGAACTGGTTCCTGGTCTCTATACTGAACTGGTTGCCTGGTCTCTATACTGAACTGGTTGCCTGGTCTCTACGATACTGAACTGGTTGCCTGGTCTCTACGATACTGAACTGGTTGCCTGGTCTCTATACTGAACGGTTGCCCCTGGTCTCTACGATACTGAACTGGTTGCCTGGTCTCTATACTGAACTGGTTTGCCTGGTCTCTATACTGAACTGGTTGCCTGGTCTCTACGATACTGAAACTGGTTGCCTGGTCTCTGCGATACTGAACTGGTTGCCTGGTCTCTATACTGAAACTGGTTGCCTGGTCTCTATACTGAACTGGTTGCCTGGTCTCTGCGATACTGAACTGGTTGCCTGGTCTCTACGATACTGAACTGGTTGCCTGGTCTCTACTATACTGAACTGGTTGCCTGGTCTCTACGATACTGAACTGGTTGCCTGGTCTCTACGATACTGAACTGGTTGCCTGGTCTCTACGATACTGAACTGGGTTGCCTGGTCTCTATACTGAACTGGTTGCCTGGTTCTCTGCGATACTGAACTGGTTGCCTGGTCTCTACGATACTGAACTGGTTGCCTGGTCTCTATACTGAACTGGTTGCCTGGTCTCTATACTGAACTGGTTGCCTGGTCTCTATACTGAACTGGTTGCCTGGTCTATACTGAACTACTGAACTCTACGATACTGAACTGGTTGCCTGGTCTCTACGATACTGAACTGGTTGCCTGGTCTCTCTACGATACGAACTGGTTTGCCTGGTCTCCCTACGATACTGAACTGGTTGCCTGGTCTCTACGATACTGAACTGGTTTGCCTGGTCTCTACGATACTGAACTGGTTGCCTGGTCTCTATACTGAACTGGTTGCCTGGTCTCTACGATACTGAACTATGGTTGCCTGGTCTCCTATACTGAACTGGTTGCCTGGTCTCTATACTGAACTGGTTGCCTGGTCTCTATACTGAACTGGTTGCCTGGTCTCTATACTGAACTGGTTGCCTGGTCTCTACGATACTGAACTGGTTGCCTGTCTCTATACTGAAAACTGGTTGCCTGGTCTCTATACTGAACTGGTTGCCTGGTCTCTACGATACTGAACTGGTTGCCTGGTCTCTATACTGAACTGGTTGCCTGGTCTCTATACTGAAACTGGTTGCCTGGTCTCTATACTGAACTGGTTGCCTGGTCTCTATACTGAACTGGTTGCCTGGTCTCTATACTGAACTGGTGCCTGGTCTCTACGATACTGAACTGGTTGCCTGGTCTCTACGATACTGAACTGGTTGCCTGGTCTCTACGATACTGAACTGGTTGCCTGGTCTCTACGATACTGAACTGGTTGCCTGGTCTCTATACTGAACTGGTTGCCTGGTCTCTACGATACTGAACTGGTTGCCTGGTCTCTGCGATACTGAACTGGTTGCCTGGTCTCTACGATACTGAACTGGTGCCTGGTCTCTATACTGAACTGGTTGCCTGGTCTCTGCGATACTGAAACTGGTTGCCTGGTCTCTGCGATACTGAACTGGTTGCCTGGTCTCTATACTGAACTGGTTGCCTGGTCTCTATACTGAACTGGTTGCCTGGTCTGGCGATACTGAACTGCCTGTCTCTACGATAACTGAACTGGTTGCCTGGTCTCTATACTGAACTGGTTGCCTGGTCTCTGCGATACTGAATGGTTGCCTGGTCTCTACGATACTGAACTGGTTGCCTGGTCTCTATACTGAACTGGTTGCCTGGTCTCTATACTGAACTGGTTGCCTGGTCTCTTATACTGAACTGGTTGCCTGGTCTCTATACTGAACTGGTTGCCTGGTCTCTACTGAACTGTTCCCTGGACTGGTTGAACTGGCCTGGTCTCTACGATACTGAACTGGTTGTCCTATACTGAACTGGTTTGCCCTGGTCTCTATACTGAACTGGTTGCCTGGTCTCTATACTGAACTGGTTGCCTGGTCTCTATACTGAACTGGTTCCCTGGTCTCTACGATACTGAACTGGTTGCCTGGTCTCTACGATACTGAACTGGTTGCCTGGTCTCTATACTGAACTGGTTGCCTGGTCTCTATACTGAACTGGTTGCCTGGTCTCTACGATACTGAACTGGTTGCCTGGTCTCTATATACTGAACTGGTTGCCTGGTCTCTATATACTGACTGGTTGACTGGTCTCTACTATACTGAACTGGTTGCCTGGTCTCTACGATACTGAACTGGTTGCCTGGTCTCTATACTGAACTGGTTGCCTGGTCTCTACGATACTGAACTGGTTGCCTGGTCTCTACGATAATGAACTGGTTGCCTGGTCTCTATACTGAACTGGTTTGCCTGGTCTCTACGATACTGAACTGGTTGCCTGGTCTCTGCGATACTGAACTGGTTGCCTGGTCTCTACGATACTGAACTGGTTGCCTGGTCTCTACGATACTGAACTGGTTGCCTGATCTCTACGATACTGAACTGGTTGCCTGGTCTCTAATACTGAACTGGTTGCCTGGTCTCTATACTGAAACTGGTTGCCTGGTCTCTATACTGAACTGGTTGCCTGGTCTCTATACTGAACTGGTTGCCTGGTCTCTATACTGAACTGGTTGCCTGGTCTCTGGATACTGAACTGGTTGCCTGGTCTACTAATACTGAACTGGTTGCCCTGGTCTCTACGATACTGAACTGGTTGCCTGGTCTCTACGATACTGAACTGTTGCCTGGTCTCTACGATACTGAACTGGTTGCCTGGTCTCTCTACGATACTGAACTGGTTGCCTGGTCTCTATACTGAACTGGTTACTGGTCTCTATACTGAACTGGTTGCCTGGTCTCTACGATACTGAACTGGTTGCCTGGTCTCTACGATACTGAACTGGTTGCCTGGTCTCTACGATACTGAACTGGTTGCCTGGTCTCTACGATACTGAACTGGTTGCCTGGTCTCTATACTGAACTGGTTGCCTGGTCTCTACGATACTGAACTGGTTGCCTGGTCTCTACGATACTGAACTGGTTGCCTGGTCTCTACGATACTGAACTGGTTGCCTGGTCTCTATACTGAACTGGTTGCCTGGTCTACGATAATGAACTGGTTGCCTGGTCTCTACGATACTGAACTGGTTGCCTGGTCTCTACGATACTGAACTGGTTGCCTGGTCTCTACGATACTGAACTGGTTGCCTGGTCTCTATACTGAACTGGTTGCCTGGTCTCTATACTGAACTGGTTGCCTGGTCTCTACGATAACTGAACTGGTGCCTGGTCTCTATACTGAACTGGTTGCCTGGTCTCTGCGATACTGAACTGGTTGCCTGGTCTCTACGATACTGAACTGGTTGCCTGGTCTCTGCGATACTGAACTGGTTGCCTGGTCTCTACGATACTGAACTGGTTGCCTGGTCTCTATACTGAACTGGTTGCCTGGTCTCTACGATACTGAACTGGTTGCCTGGTCTCTATACTGAACTGGTTGCCTGGTCTCTACGATACTGAACTGGTTCCCTGGTCTCTACGATACTGAACGGGTTGCCTGGTCTCTACGATACTGAACTGGTTGCCTGGTCTCTACGATAATGAACTGGTTGCCTGGTCTCTAAGATACTGAACTGGTTGCCTGGTCTCTCTACGATACTGAACTGGTTGCCTGGTCTCTACGATACTGAACGGGGTTGCCTGGTCTCTACGATACTGAACTGGTTCCCTGGTCTCTACGATAATGAACTGGGTTGCCTGGTCTCTACGATACTGAACTGGTTGCCCTGGTCTCTACGATACTGAACTGGTTCCCTGGTCTCTACGATACTGAACTGGTTGCCTGGTCTCTACGATACTGAACTGGTTGCCTGGTCTCTATACTGAACTGGTTGCCTGGTCTCTACGATACTGAACTGGTTGCCTGGTCTCTACGATACTGAACTGGTTGCCTGGTCTCTACGATAATGAACTGGTTGCCTGGTCTCTACGATACTGAACGGGTTCCCCCCTGGTCTCTACGATAATGAACTGGTGCCTGGTCTCTAAGATACTGAACTGGTTGCCTGGTCTCTACGATACTGAACTGGTTGCCTGGTCTCTTACGATACTGAACTGGTTGCCTGGTCTCTACGATACTGAACTGGTTCCCTGGTCTCTACGATAATGAACTGGTTTGCCTGGTCTCTACGATACTGAACTGGTTGCCTGGTCTCCTACGATACTGAACTGGTTCCCTGGTCTCTACGATACTGAACGGGTTGCCTGGTCTCTACGATACTGAACTGGTTGCCTGGTCTCTACGATAATGAACTGGTTGCCTGGTCTCTAAGATACTGAAACTGGTTGCCTGGTCTCTACGATACTGAACTGGTTGCCTGGTCTCTACGATACTGAACTGGTTGCCTGGTCTCTACGATACTGAACTGGTTCCCTGGTCTCTACGATATGAACTGGTTGCCTGGTCTCTACGATACTGAACTGGTTGCCTGGTCTCTACGATACTGAACTGTTCCCTGGTCTCTACGATACTGAACGGGTTGCCTGGTCTCTACGATACTGAACTGGTTGCCTGGTCTCTATACTGAACTGGTTGCCCTGGTCTCTACGATACTGAACTGGTTGCCTGGTCTCTACGATACTGAACTGGTTGCCTGGTCTCTACGATACTGAACGGGTTTCCTGGTCTCTACGATAATGAACTGGTTGCCTGGTCTCTAAGATACTGAACTGGTTGCCTGGTCTCTACGATACTGAACTGGTTGCCTGGTCTCTACGATACTGAACTGGTTGCCTGGTCTCTACGATACTGAACTGGTTCCCTGGTCTCTACGATAATGAACTGGTTGCCTGGTCTCTACGATACTGAACTGGTTGCCTGGCTCTCTCCGATACTGAACTGGTTCCCTGGTCTCTACGATACTGAACGGGTTGCCTGGTCCCTCTACGATACTGAACTGGTTGCCTGGTCTCTACGATAATGAACTGGTTTGCCTGGTCTCTAAGATACTGAACTGGTTTGCCTGGTCTCTACGATACTGAACTGGTTGCCTGGTCTCTACGATACTGAACTGGTTGCCTGGTCTCTACGATACTGAACTGGTTCCCTGGTCTCTACGATAATGAACTGGTTGCCTGGTCTCTACGATACTGAACTGGTTGCCTGGTCTCTACGATACTGAACTGGTTCCCTGTTCTCTACGATACTGACGGGTTGCCTGGTCTCTACGATACTGAACTGGTTGCCTGGTCTCTATACTGAACTGGTTGCCTGGTCTCTACGATACTGAACTGGTTGCCTGGTCTCTACGATACTGAACTGGTTGCCTGGTCTCTACGATACTGAACTGGTTGCCTGGTCTCTATATTGAACTGGTTGCCTGGTCTCTACGATACTGAACTGGTTGCCCTGGTCTCTACGATACTGAACTGGTTGCCTGGTCTCTACGATACTGAACTGGTTGCCTGGTCTCTCTACGATACTGAACTGGTTGCCTGGTCTCTACGATACTGAACTGGTTGCCTGGTCTCTACGATACTGAACTGGTTCCCTGGTCTCTACAATAATGAACTGGTTGCCTGGTCTCTACGATACTGAACTGGTTGCCTGGTCCTCTACGATACTGAACTGGTTGCCTGGTCTCTACGATACTGAACGGGTTGCCTGGTCTCTACGATACTGAACTGGTTGCTTGGTCTCTACGATACTGAACTGGTTGCCTGGTCTCTACGATACTGAACGGGTTGCCTGGTCTCTACGATACTGAACTGGGTTGCCTGGTCTCTATACTGAACTGGTTGCCTGGGTCTCTACGATAATGAACTGGTTGCCTGGTCTCTACGATATTGAACTGGTTGCCTGGTCTCTACGATACTGAAACGGTTTGCCTGGTCTCTCTACGATACTGAACTGGTTGCCTGGTCTCTATTACTGAACTGGTTGCCTGGTCTCTACGATACTGAACTGGTTGCCTGGTCTCTAAGATACTGAACTGGTTGCCTGGTCTCTACGATACTGAACGGGTTGCCTGGTCTCTACGATACTGAACTGGTTGCCTGGTCTCTACGATACTGAACTGGTTGCCTGGTCTCTACGATACTGAACGGGTTGCCTGGTCTCTACGATACTGAACGGGTTTGCCTGGTCTCTACGATACTGAACTGGTTGCCTGGTCTCTACGATACTGAACGGGTTGCCTGGTCTCTACGATACTGAACTGGGTTGCCTGGTCTCTACGATACTGAACTGGTTGCCTGGTCTCTAAGATACTGAACTGGTTGCCTGGTCTCTACGATACTGAACTGGTTGCCTGGTCTCTATACTGAACTGGTTGCCTGGTCTCTACGATACTGAACTGGTTGCCTGGTCTCTATACTGAACTGGTTGCCTTGTCCTCTATACTGAACTGGTTGCCTGGTCTCTACGATACTGAACTGGTTGCCTGGTCTCTACGATACTGAACTGGTTGCCTGGTCTCTATACTGAACTGTTGCCTGGTCTCTATACTGAAACTGGTTGCCTGGTCTCTACGATACTGAACTGGTTGCCTGGTCTCTACGATACTGAACTGGTTGCCTGGTCTCTACGATACTGAACTGGTTGCCTGGTCTCTACGATACTGACGGGGTTGCCTGGTCCTCTACGATACTGAACTGGTTGCCTGGTCTCTACGATACTGAACTGGTTGCCTGGTCTCTATACTGAACTGGTTGCCTGGTCCTCTATACTGAACTGGTTGCCTGGTCTCTACGATACTGAACTGGTTGGCCTGGTTCTCTATACTGAACTGGTTGCCTGGTCTCTACGATACGAACTGGTTGCCTGGTCTCTACGATACTGAACTGGTTGCCTGGTCTCTATACTGAAACTGGTTGCCTGGTCTCTATACTGAACTGGTTGCCTGGTCTCTACGATACTGAACTGGTTGCCTGGTCTCTAACGATACTGAACTGGTTGCCTGGTCTCTATACTGAACTGGTTGCCTGGTCTCTACGATACTGAACTGGTTGCCTGGTCTCTACGATACTGAACGGGTTGCCTGGTCTCTACGATACTGAACTGGTTGCCTGGTCTCTACGATACTGAACTGGTTGCCTGGTCTCTACGATACTGAACGGGTTTGCCTGGTCTCTACGATACTGAACTGGTTGCCTGGTCTCTATACTGAACTGTTTGCCTGGTCTCTAAGATACTGAACTGGTTGCCTGGTCTCTACGATACTGAACTGGTTGCCTGGTCTCTACGATACTGAACTGGTTGCCTGGTCTCTACGATACTGAACTGGTTGCCTGGTCTCTACGATACTGAACTGGTTGCCTGGTCTCTACGATACTGAACTGGTTGCCTGGTCTCTACGATACTGAACTGGTTGCCCTGGTCTCTACGATACTGAACTGGTTGCCTGGTCTCTACGATACTGAACTGGTTGCCTGGTCTCTACGATACTGAACTGGTTGCCTGGTCTCTACGATACTGAACTGGTTGCCTGGTCTCTAAGATATCTGAACTGGTTGCCTGGTCTCTACGATACTGAACTGGTTGCCTGGTCTCTACGATACTGAACTGGTTGCCTGGTCTCCATGTTACTATGGACAGTATTCTCTGTGTTACAGAAGCAGTCTGAATCAATGGATATAGCATCGGTAAGGACAGCATGAGTTTCAGGACTAAGAGTTTCCCTACAGTGTGAACCTACAGTACAACAGCCAACAATTATCCTGTAGTCAGGCTTGATGCGCTGCTCTAAAGCTGGTAGGATCTCAGCCCACATCTAAAGCATGAAACACACCGAGAATCTCACTGCCGATAGACTGAGAATCTCACTGCCGATAGACTGAGAATCTCACTGCCGATAGACTGAGAATCTCACTGCCGATAGACTGAGAATCTCACTGCCGATAGACTGATAATCCCACTGCCGATAGACTGATAATCTCACTGCCGATAGACTGATAATCTCACTGCCGATAGACTGAGAATCTCACTGCCGATAGACTGAGAATCTCACTGCCGATAGACTGAGAATCTCACTGCCGATAGACTGATAATCTCACTGCCGATAGACTGAGAATCTCACTGCCGATAGACTGAGAAATCTCACTGCCGATAGACTGATAATCTCACTGCCGATAGACTGATAATCTCACTGCTGCCGATAGACTGAGAATCTCTACTGCCGATAGACTGAGAATCTCACTGCCGATAGACTGAGAATCTCACTGCCGATAGACTGATAATCTCACTGCCTGCCGATAGACTGAGAATCTCACTGCCCGATAGACTGAGAATCTCACTGCCGATAGACTGATAATCTCACTGCCGATAGACTGATAATCTCACTGCCTGCCGATAGACTGAGAATCTCACTGCCGATAGAACTGAGAATCTCACTGCCGATAGACTGATAATCTCACTGCCGATAGACTGATAATCTCACTGCCGATAGACTGATAATCTCACTGCCGATAGACTGATAATCCTTCACTGCCTGCCGATAGACTGAGAATCTCACTGCCGATAGACTGAGAATCTCACTGCCCGATAGACTGAGAATCTCACTGCCGATACACTGCCGATAATTACATATCCCCATGGGCACCTGACTTTGTCTGAAAGTGTATATATTTAGAATATAGAGAGTTTTTTCTTTACAAATGTTAGAGTTTTTGTAACCATTTCCTGCAATTCTACACTGTTTCTTCACAGGGGGAATAATGTATTTATGAAAAGAACACAAACCAAACACAAAAAATAGGTTTTTCCACAATAAATGATAATGTGTTTTAATCTTATCAAATCAAATTTTATTGGTCACATACACATATTTATCAGATGTTATTGCGGGTGTAGTGAAATGTGTGTAATAACTAGACTACTAATCAACCCCCTTCCCTGAAAATCCCACCACCCCCAATAATGACTAACATGTCTGAAACCATACCAACTAATATCCTGCTCCAACTCCCCTGATTGACAATCCCACCCACAGGGATCGATTGACAGGCCAGAATATTAAGAATGTGGCCAGAATTTGGACGTAGGATGATGTTCTCATAAAATTGCATTGCAAGGTATTATTTATTTATCTTTTTTGGAGGGGGGGGGGGGGGGGGGGGGGGGGGGTGGGGGCAGCTATATATACAATATATATATATAAAATAAATTGCGTCCCGAATCTGCAATAAAAATAATACAATGTACACTACCGGTCAAAAGTTTTAGAACACCTAGTCCATTCAATGGTTTTTCTTTATTTTTACTATTTTCTACATTGTAGAATAATAGTGAAGACATCAAAACTATGAAATAACATATATGGAATCATGTAGTAACCAAAAAAGTGTTAAACATATAAAAATCTATTTTATATTTGAGATTCGTCAAAATAGCCACCCTCTCAACCAGCTTCATGAGGTAGTCACCTGTAATGCATTTCAATTGCCAGGTGTGCCTTCTTAAAAGTTAATTTGTGGAATTGATTTCCTTCTTAATGCATTTGAGCCAATCAGTTGTGTTGTGACAAGGTAGGGGGGTATACAGAAGATAGCCCTATTTGGTAAAAGACCAAGTCCATATTATGGTAAGAACAGCTCAAATAAGCAAAGAGAAACGACAGACCATCATTACTTTAAGACATGAGGTCAGTTCAAATACGGAACATTTCAAGAACATTGAAAGTTTCTTCAAGTGCAGTTGCAAAAACCATCAAGCGCTATGATGAAACTGGCTCTCATGAGGACCGCCACATGATGGAAGACCCAGAGTTACCTCTGCTGCAGAGGATAAGTTTCATTAGAGTTACCAGCCTCAGAAATTGCAGCCAAAATAAATGCTTCAGAGAGTTCAAGTAACAGATACATCTCAACATCAACTGTGTTCAGAGGAGACTGTGTGAATCAGGCCTTGAATTGTTGAATTGCTGCAAAGAAACCACTACTAAATGACACCAATAAAAAGAAGAGACTTGCTTGGTCCAAAAAACACGAGCAATGGACATTAGACCGGTGGAAATGTGGTCCTTTGGGTGAACGGATGATCTCCGCATGTGTAGTTCCCACCGTAAAGCATGGAGGAGGAGGTGTTATGGTGTGGGGGTGCTTTGCTGGTGAAACTTGTCTGTGATTTTATTTAGAATTCAAGGCACACTTAACCAGCATGGCTACCACAGCATTCTGCAGTGATACGCCATCCCAATCTGGTTTGGGCTTAGTGGGGGACTATCATTTATTTTTCAGCAGGACAATGACCCAACACACCTCCAGGCTGTGTAAGGGCTATTTTTACCAAGAAGAAGAGTGATGGAGTGCTGCATCAGATGACCTGGCCTCCACAATCCCCCGAGCTCAACCAAATTGAAATGATTTGGATCAGTCGGACCGCAGAGTGAAGGAAAAGCAGCCAACAAGTGCTCCGCATATGAGCTCTTTCAAGACTGTTGGAAAAGCATTCCAGGTGAAGCTGGTTGAGAGAATGCCAAGAGTGTGCAAAGCTGTCATCAAGGCAAAGGGTGGCTATTTGAAGAATCTCAAATGTAAAATATATTTTGATTTGTTTAACACTTTTTAGGTTACTACGTGATTCCATATGTGTTATTTCATAGTTTTGATGTCTTCACTATTATTCTACAATGTAGAAAGAAAAACCATTGAATGAGTAGGTTTATCCAATCTTTTAACTGGTAGTGGTCATGTGACCATTACTCATGTGACCATTACTCATGTGACCATTACTCATGTGACCATTACTCATGTCATGTGACCAAACACTCTGAATCTGAAAAACAACCCTGCACATGTGACTATTGAACACTCTGAATCTTATAATCTTAATTGCATACTCCTCTCTCCTCAACTTCTATCTCCAAAACTCATTGGATGAGAAAGCCAGAGGTCCCTCCCTCTGGCCTTCTCCTCCAATGGGTTTTGAGAAGGAGGCGAGGAGAGAGGAGATAGGATAGCAGTAATTGAGATTCTCCCAGAGCCTGTGATATAGTGAAGCCTAATCAGATCGTGCTCATCATGGTTTTGACAGGCAAAGTGAATGACAACATGTGCTCATGGTTCTGACAGGCAAAGTGAAATGACACAACAGGTGCTCATTTTTCTGACAGGCAAAGTGAATGACGCCATGTGCTCATGGTTTCTGACAGGCAAAGTGAAATGACAACAGGTGCTCACTCCTTTTTTTCCGACAGGCAAAGTGATTGACAACATGTGCTCATGGTTCTGACATGGGAAATGACAACATGTGCTCATGGTTCTGACAAGTGGGCTCCCGAGTCGCGCAGCAGTCTAAGACACTGCATCTCAGTGCTTGAGGCGTCACTACAGACCCCCTGGTTCGATTCCAGGCTGTATCACAACCGGCCGTGATTGGGAGTCCCATAGGGCGGCGCACAATTGGCCCAGCATCGTCCGGGTTTGGCCGGTGTAGGCCGTCATTGTAAATAAGAATTTGTTCTTAACTGACTTGCCTAGTTAAAATAAAGGTAAAATAAAAATAAAAATAAAAGGTGAAATGACAACATGTGGTCATGGTTCTGACAGGTGAAATGAAATGACAACATGTGGTCATGGTTCTGACATGGTGGTGGTGGGGTTATGGTATGGACAGGCATAAGCTACAGACAATGAAGACAATTGCATTTTATTGATGACAATTTGAATACTCAGAGATACCGTGTCATACCATTCATCCGCCGCCATCACCTCATGTTTCAGCATGATAATGCACGTCCCCATGTCGCAAGCATCTGTACACAGTTCCTGGATGCTGAAAATGTCCCAGTTCTTCCATGGCCTGCATACTCACCACCCATTGAGCATGTTTGGGATGCTCTGGATCGACGTGTACGACAGCATGTTCCAGTTCCCCCAATATCTAGCATCTTCGCACAGCCATTGAAGAGGAGTGGGGCAACATTCCACAGGCCACAATCAACAGCCTGATCAACTCTATGCGAAGGAGATTTGTCGCGCTGCATGAGGCAAATGGTGGTCACACCAGATACTGACTGGTTTTCTGATCCACACCCCTACCTTTAAAAAAAAAAGGTATTTGTGACCAACAGATGCATATCTGTATTCCCAGTCATGTGAAATCCATAGATGAGGGCCTAATGAATTCATTTCAATTGACTGATTTCCTTATATGAACTGTAACTCAGTAAAATCTTTGAAATTGCTTAATGTTGCGTTTATATTTTTGTTCAGTGTAGATAAACAATTTTATTTTTCATTTTAAACACCAGTGGTGCAATTAGTGCTTTCTGACTGCTCTAACTCAAAAAAGTGGAGCAAAGCAACACTTTCTAGTGGGCAAAACCATTCATCTTGAGGCGACGGGGAGGGGGTGCAAAATACAATCTGTTAATTACTATATCCTAAAATGGACATATCTATTTTAATACAGACTTGATCAAAACATTACTAATCACTGAACATGACAAATTACCCAACGGATCAGGTTCAAATCTAATCTAATTTTATTTGTCACATACGCAAAATACAACATGTGTTACCTTACAGTGAAATGCTTACTTACTTACCCTTAACCAACAATGCAGTTTTAAGAAAGAATACCAAAAAAATATCACACAAAAATACAATATAAAATAATACGAAATAAAAGTAGCAAATAATTAAAGAGCAGCAGTAAAAATAACAATAGTGCGTCTTCTCGGAGGCTATATACAGGGGGTAACCGGTACAGAGTCAATGTGAAATAACAGTAGGGAGGCTATATACAGGCTATATACAGGCTATATACAGGGGGGGTACCGGTACTGAGTCAATGTGCGGGGGCACCGGTTAGGTCGAGGTAATTGAGGTAATATGTATATGTAGGTATAGTTATTAAAGTGGCTATGCATAGATAATAAACAGAGAGTAGCAGCAGCGTAAAAGACGGGGGTGGTGGGGCAATGCCAAATTAGTCTGGGGTAGCCATTTGATTAGATGTTCAGGAGTCTTATGGCTTGGGGGTAGAACCTGTTTAGAAGCCTCTCGGACCTAGACTTGGTGCTCCGGTACCGCTTGCCGTGCGGTAGCAGAGAGAGAACAGTCTATGACTAGGATGGCTGGAGTCTTTTGACAATTTTTTAGGGCCTTCCTCTGACACCGCCTGGTATAGAGGTCCTGGATGGCAGGAAGCTTGGCCCCAGTGATGTACTGGGCCGTACACACTACCCTCTGTAGTGCCCTTGCGGTCGGAGGCCGAGCAGTTGCCATACCAGGTAGTGATGCAACCAGTCAGGATGCTCTCGATGGTGCAGCTGTAGAACCTTTTGAGGATCTGAAGACCCATGCCAAATCTTTTCAGTCTCCTTAGGGGGAATACATTTTGTTGTGCCCTCTTCACGACTGTCTTGGTGTGCTTGGACCATGTTAGTTTGTTGGTGATGTGGACACCAAGGAACTTGAAACTCTCAAACCTGCTCCACTACAGCCCTGTCGATGAGAATGGGTCCTCTTTTTTTTCCTGTAGTCCCCAATCATCTCCTTTATCTTGATTATGTTGAGGGAGAGGTTGTTGTCCTGGCACCACACGGCCAAGTCCTCTGACCTCCTCCCTAAAGGCTATCTCGTCGTTGTCGGTGATCAGGCCTACCACTTGTAAAAATGTGTGAGGGTGCAAAAAACATAACTTTTCACCCCTATTTTGAAAGTGGGGATGCAGTTGCTCCATTTGCTCCATTGCTCAGGCGCCTGTTTATCACAGCCGTTTCCTTCTCTTGCTAGAACAAAGAGGTACCTGCTGCGTGCCGACCCGGTAGAATCTCAGTGCTCGTCAGTGGCCAACAAGTTGACTTTGAACCAATCAGAGAGCACAAAAAGCCCCCCAAAAGAGAGGCATTTTCGCCATATACATCCACTGATGACCCCGGGTAACACTTCAGATGTAAACTATGGGATGTTAGCTAGCTAAGTACTAAGTGCACAGATGCAATGCACACGACACTAAATACTTCCTCCAAACTAGCTAAACACACTGTAGCTAGTATTGACATTATAATTAAATCACAATGGATTAGATAGTTTCCACGATCAGTTGCCTGTGTTAGCTGCCGAGTTAGTGCAGTGTCCTTAGCTATCTATATTGTGCTAGCTAGGAAATATGCTAACGTTAGCTAGCTAAACATTTGGCTATGTATAATAGCTATCAGTATAATGACTATTGTTATATAAATGACCATCAGTGTCAGTATAATGACTATCAGTATCAGTATAATGACTATCGGTATCCGTATAATAACTATCAGTATAATGACTATCGGTATAATGACTATCAGTATAATGACTATCGGTATCAGTATAATGACTATCAGTATCATGTAATGACTATCAGTATAATAGCTATCAGTATAATGACTATTGTTATAATGACCATCAGTGTCAGTATAATGACTATCGGTATCAGTATAATTACTATCGGTATCCGAATAATGACTATCAGTATCAGTGTAATGACTATCAGTATAATGACTATCAGTATAATAGCTATCAGTATAATGACTATTGTTATAATGACCATCAGTGTCAGTATAATGACTATTGGTATCAGTATAAAGACTATCAGTATCCATATAATGACTATCAGTATAATTACTATCGGTATCCGAATAATGACTATCAGTATCAGTGTAATGACTATCAGTATAATGACTATCAGTATAATAACTATCGGTATAATGACTATCAATGTCAGTATAATGGCTATCAGTATCCTATACTGACTATCAGTATAATTACTATCAGTATCAGTATACTGACTATCAGTATCCATATAATGAATATCTGTATAATGACTATCTGTATAATGACTATCAGTATCAGTATAATGGCTATCAGTATTTGTATAATGACTATCAGTATCATTATAATGACTATCGGTATCGGTATAATGACTATCAGTATCAGTATAATGACTATCAGTATCATTATAATGACTATCGGTATCAGTATAATGACTATCAGTGTCAGTATAATGACTATCAGTATCATTATAATGACTATCGGTATCAGTATAATTACTATCAGTATCAGTATAAATGACTATCAGTATTGGTATAATGACTATCAGTATTGGTATAATGACTATCAGTATCATTATAATGACTATCAGTATCAGTATAATGACTATCAGTATCAGTATAATGACTATCAGTATCAGAATAATGACTATCAGTATCAGTATAATGACTATCAGTATCTGTATAATGACTATCAGTATCATTATAATGACTATCAGTATCAGTATAATGACTATCAGTATCAGTATAATGACTATCAGTATCATTACAATGACTATCAGTGTCAGTATAATGACTATCAGTGTCAGTATAATGACTATCGGTATCAGCATAATGACTATCAGTATCAGTATATTGACTATCAGTATCATTATGATGACTATCAGTATCAGAATAATGACTATCAGCACCACTATAATGACTATTGGTTGTAATGCTGATTGTCCCCCCTGATTTTATGGTCTTCAAGCTTATTATCTAATTGCCTCTTCCATAGAGATTAACATAATGAGAGCCTCCCTCCCCTCCTCCAACAGTTGCATATTTAATTATGACTTATGTCTGCAGTGAATCCTAGCATGTTAATGGCATTACAGGATTGGAATGAAGTGATTCCTTTGAATAAGTATTAATCTCTTCAGCAGTACAGCCTGGGGACACACTGTTTAGCCCCACTGACACCCAGCCTTCAGAAAGACAACACAACACATCTACTGTCAGCCAGGGAGGGAGGGAGGGAAACCTCTTGAGCATATTGTTTGAGATAATGAGGCCCATTTCGTCTTCCCAGTGACCAGTGACAGGTTGAACTAACCCATAATGGCGTGCCGTCACTGGAGCGCGCCACTCATGTTATTTTACCTGACAAGGCTCGGGGAAAGGGCTCATTTTTTTGACATTTGACCATGCAAATTCAGCTGCTCCATTATTCCACATTTCCATCCTCTCAGCCAGGCTGTTAAAATGGTCTCCGAGCAGCAGCACGAATCCAGCCATGCAGGGAACGGAGAGGCCAGTTAAATATGGATGGAGAGGTGAGTTAGATGAAGAGGCTAGGATGCTAGCTGCTCTCACGGCTACGCGTCTCTCAGCCAATCAGCCGGTCAAACGGAAAGCCGTTTAATGCAGAGGACCAGTAAATATGAGGTACAAAACGCCAAATTATTCATTGCACAGAAAATGACATTTTCCTGTTTTGTTCCTTAATCTCAAATTCTCCCGAACGCTTCTTGTACATTATGGGGCTTTCAATCGAGAGCCACTTCAGATCCGGAACATTTATTACAGAGTAGTGGAACAGGTGAGAAAATGGTTGTTTGGCAGGGGAGAGGCTGGCTGGTTGGCAGGGAGAAGGCAGGGAGAGGGCTGGTGGTTGGCAGGGAGAAGGCTGGTGGTTGGCAGGGAGAGGGCTGGTTGGTTGGCAGGGAGAGGGCTGGTTGGTTGGCAGGGAGAAGGCTGGTGGTTGGCAGGGAGAGGGCTGGTGGTTGGCAGGGAGAAGGCTGGTGGTTGGCAGGGAGAGGGCTGGTGGTTGGCAAGGAGAAGGCTGGTGGTTTGGCAGGGAGAGGGCTGGTGGTTGGCAGGGAGGCTGGTGGTTGGCAGGGAGAGGGCTGGTGGTTGGGCAGGGAGAGGGCTGGTGGTTGGCAGGGAGAGGGGGCTGGTTGAGTTGGCAGGGAGAGGGCTGGTTGGTTGGCAGGGAGAGGGCTGGTTGGTTTGGCAGGGAGAGGGCAGGGAGAGGGCTTGGTTGGTTGGCAGGGAGAAGGCTGGTGGTTGGCAGGGAGAAGAGCTGGTGGTTGGCAGGGAGAGGGCTGGTGGTTGGCAGGGAGAGGGCTGGTGGTTGGCAGGGAGAAGGCTGGTTGGTTGGCAGGGCTCTCCCTGATAGTCATGATCCTGATAGTCATTATACTAATAGTCATTATACTGATAGTCAGTATATTGATACGGTTAGTCATTAAACTGATAGTCATTATACTGACACTGATAGTCATTATACTGATATTCATTATACTGATACTGATAGTCATTAAACTGATACTAAATTGATAGTCATTAAACTGATAGTCCATTATATTAATACTGATACTGATAGTCCATTATACTGATAGTCATTATACTGATACTAGATAGTCTGATTGATTAAACTGGTACACTATAGTAACATGAAACTGATAGGTCATTATATACAGAAGACTGACTAGTGGTTGGCAGGGGATACTGATAGTTGGCAGGGGATTATTCTGATGGCTGATAGGCTCATTATGGCACTGATAGGTCTGGTGGTTTAAAGGCTGGTGGTAGTCATTAGAACTGATAGTCATTATTCTGATACTGGATAGTCATTATACTGATACTGAGAAAGGCTGGTGGTTGGCAGGGATAGTCATATATACTGATACTGATGTGTTGGCCATTATACTGATACTGATAGTGGCTTTGGTTGGCACTGATAGGGCTGGTAGTGGCAGGGATACTGGTACAAGGGAGAGGCTCATTTAACAGATATGACTGGGAAAGGATCCACAGATACAGAGAGACTGGAAGAAGGCTGGTGGTTGGCAGGGGAGGTGCTGGTTGGTGGTGGTTGGCAGGGAGAGGCTGGTGGTTGGCAGGGAGAAGGCTGGTGGTTGGCAGGGAGTGGGCTGGTTGGTTGGCAGGGTCAGTCAGGTAGGATCAGAAACAACATGGATCTCTGAACACTGTCCCATCGATGGGCTGCTGTTGGCCTGAACATGACTTAACAGACATTAAACCTGTCGAACAGAGAGGAGCACTCTGCCTGTAGGCCAGCATGAAGCCTGTGACCTCATCACAGCTACTTCCCTACGCTAATAATGGTGATGGGGGAAATCTATGCAGTTACATATCCAGATATTATTTACCATGTATTGTATCGTATCCCTTTGACAATATCACAACATTATTTTTGGCCTAGTTGGCTTTACCTGCACCACAACTCCAGTATTTTTCCTTCATAGCTTGTTCTCATCTTATTTTTAAATAGGGAGTCAATTTGTTTTCAGCACTTTTATTTCCATGACTGATCAGAACTGGTTTTCTCATGGCTCTCTCTCCTCCCTCTGCAGCAGACATACAGTATGGTGACGCAATATGTTTGGACCATGGAATCAGAAGAAAATCACAGTATTGAATCGTGAGAATCGTGATACATATCGTATCGGCACCTAAGTACGGCGATAATGTCGTATCGTGAGGTCCCTGGTAATTCCCAGCTCTAACTAATAAGGCAACTCTTTATGTCTGCTAGTTATTTATTCATCAGATAAGTTAGCAGGCTCCTCATTTATTAATGCCAAGCTTCTTGTTTCTGAGTGCTGCCTGCTGTCTCACCGGGTGCAGGGCAGAGCAGGGGGCTGTCTGGGGGGTCATTAACGGATCTCAGAGGGTCAGCACACCTGCTGAAGGAACAATCAATCTGGGACGGTTAGTGTTCTCTGTCCTGACAGGACGGAAGCTCCAGTCTCATCCATAGAGATTACCCTGGTAACACCTAATAATGCTCCAGTCTCATCCAGAGAGGTTACCCTGGTAACATCTAATAATGCTCCAATCTCATCCAGAGAGATTACCCTGGTAACATCTAATAATGCTCCAGTCTCATCCAGAGAGATTACCCTGGTAACATCTAATGATGCTCCAATCTCATCCAGAGAGATTACCCTTGTAACATCTAATAATGCTCCAATCTCATCCAGAGAGGTTACCCTTGTAACATCTAATAATGCTCCAATCTCATCCAGAGAGATTACCCTGGTAACATCTAATAATGCTCCAGTCTCATCCAGAGAGATTACCCTGGTAACATCTAATAATGCTCCAATCTCATCCAGAGAGATTACCCTTGTAACATCTAATAATGCTCCAATCTCATCCAGAGAGATTACCCTTGTAACATCTAATAATGCTCCAGTCTCATCCATAGAGATTACCCTGGTAACATCTAATAATGCTCCAATCTCATCCAGAGAGGTTACCCTGGTAACACCTAATGATGCTCCAATCTCATCCAGAGAGGTTACCCTTGTAACACCTAATGATGCTCCAGTCTCATCCAGAGAGATTACCCTTGTAACATCTAATAATGCTCCAATCTCATCCAGAGAGATTACCCTTGTAACATCTAATGATGCTCCAATCTCATCCAGAGAGATTACCCTTGTAACATCTAATGATGCTCCAGTCTCATCCAGAGAGGTTACCCTTGTAACATCTAATAATGCTCCAATCTCATCCAGAGAGATTACCCTTGTAACATCTAATAATGCTCCAATCTCATCCAGAGAGATTACCCTTGTAACATCTAATAATGCTCCAATCTCATCCAGAGAGATTACCCTTGTAACATCTAATAATGCTCCAGTCTCATCCATAGAGATTACCCTGGTAACATCTAATAATGCTCCAATCTCATCCAGAGAGGTTACCCTGGTAACACCTAATGATGCTCCAATCTCATCCAGAGAGGTTACCCTTGT
>JAGTTL010000062.1:95000-117500 GCA_036851935.1 Coregonus suidteri | reverse complement strand
GGAGGGAATGGCCGGCAGGGATGTAGCTCAGTTGGTAGAGCATGGCGTTTGCAACGCCAGGGTTGTGGGTTCGATTCCCACAGGGGGCCAGTATGGAAAAAAATAATTTAAAAAATGTATGCACTCACTAACTGTAAGTCGCTCTGGATAAGAGCGTCTGCTAAATGACTAAAAATGTAAATGTAATTTACAGTGCCCATTCCTAGATGCCAAGGTTATCATAGTTGTGATTTAAAATTAGATTTGATTAGTAGACTCATCTTGTCTACTAATAGCTGGTGACTGTCTCACGGTGAGACTCATCTTGTCTACTAATAGCTGGTGACTGTCTCACGGTGAGACTCATCTTGTCTACTAATAGCTGGTGGCTGTCTCACGGTGAGACTCATCTTGTCTACTAATAGCTGGTGGCTGTCTCACGGTGAGACTCATCTTGTCTACTAATAGCTGGTGGCTGTCTCACGGTGAGACTCATCTTGTCTACTAATAGCTGGTGGCTGTCTCACGGTGAGACTCATCTTGTCTACTAATAGCTGGTGGCTGTCTCACGGTGAGACTCATCTTGTCTACTGGTGACTGTCTCACGGTGAGACTCAACTTGTCTACTAATAGCTGGTGGCTGTCTCACGGTGAGACTCATCTTGTCTACTGGTGACTGTCTCACGGTGAGACTCATCTTGTCTACTGGTGACTGTCTCACGGTGAGACTCATCTTGTCTACTAATAGCTGGTGGCTGTCTCACGGTGAGACTCATCTTGTCTACTAATAGCTGGTGGCTGTCTCACGGTGAGACTCATCTTGTCTACTAATAGCTGGTGGCTGTCTCACGGTGAGACTCATCTTGTCTACTAATAGCTGATGGCTGTCTCACGGTGAGACTCATCTTGTCTACTAATAGCTGGTGACTGTCTCACGGTGAGACAACACATGGTCTGTCATCTGCTGACACTACAATACATTTGCTTTTTGTCCTTTCCAGCAATATGCTCAGAACCATCCCATACAGGGCTTTACCTTCAGCTGCCGCAATTGTTCAGGCCTATGGTTCACGCTCCTGCTACGCGCTCACCCTCAGATTTCTTCACTCCTAGCTACTGATAGCTAGTGATAGTGATGCTAGGCCTTTTAGCTACTGATAGCTAGTGATAGTGATGCTAGGCCTTTTAGCTACTGATAGCTAGTGATAGTGATGCTAGGCCTTTTAGCTACTGATAGCTAGTGATAGTGATGCTAGGCCTTTTAGCTAGTGATAGCTAGTGATAGTGATGCTAGGCCTTTTAGCTACTGATAGCTAGTGATAGTGATGCTAGGCCTTTTAGCTACTGATAGCTAGTGATAGTGATGCTAGGCCTTTTAGCTACTGATAGCTAGTGATAGTGATGCTAGGCCTTTTAGCTACTGATAGCTAGTGATAGTGATGCTAGGCCTTTTAGCTACTGATAGCTAGTGATAGTGATGCTAGGCCTTTTAGCTACTGATAGCTAGTGATAGTGATGCTAGGCCTTTTAGCTACTGATAGCTAGTGATAGTGATGCTAGGCCTTTTTGAAACACTGGCATCTACTGGCAGCATTTACACTCCAGATTCAGAAACATCAAAACCACATTCAATTTTTGCCTGAAATCTAGAAGGAAAAACAACTAAAAACAAAACAGAATTTAGGATGGTTTTTATTGTATTTTAGTTAGTTTTGCAGTCAAAGATAGGTAGTATAGTTTTAGTTGCCAAATGTTTTGAATTATTTTATTTCAGTTTACTAAATAGTTTTTTCAATTTTAATTTTATTTTTAGTTTCAGTTTTTATTTAATACAATAACCTTGCTAGACAGACAGGCAGGCAGGCAGGCAGACAGTGAAATTACAAGAACATCCAGGAAAAACAGAAGGAAACAAACAAAACAAATAAAACCAAAAAGACAAAACGTAGAATTTGCCAAACAAATTACAAGAACGATCCAGAGCCCATGAAAAACGATGGAGGACAGAGAAACAAAACAGGAAAGCCCAATAAAAGCCCAAAAAGACTAAAAGCCCGTAGAATTTGCCAAACACAGAGCCCATGACTACAAGCCCCAGCCCGATGGAGGACAGAGCCCATGACTACAAGCCCCAGCCCGATGGAGGACAGAGCCCATGACTACAAGCCCCAGCCCGATGGAGGACAGAGCCCATGACTACAAGCCCCAGCCCGATGGAGGACAGAGCCCATGACTACAAGCCCCAGCCCGATGGAGGACAGAGCCCATGACTACAAGACCCAGTCCGATGGAGGACAGAGCCCATGACTACAAGCCCCAGCCCGATGGAGGACAGAGCCCATGACTACAAGCCCCAGCCCGATGGAGGACAGCGCCCATGACTACAAGCCCCAGCCCGATGGAGGACAGAGCCCATGACTACAAGCCCCAGCCCGATGGAGGACAGCGCCCATGACTACAAGCCCCAGCCCGATGGAGGACAGAGCCCATGACTACAAGCCCCAGCCCGATGGAGGACAGAGCCCATGACTACAAGCCCCAGCCCGATGGAGGACAGCCACTGGCCTCTAGTCCACAACCTGGAATTCTCCGTGAACAGAAACCCTGTTAAGAGCTCTATTAGGGATCAGTTTGATCTGTTTGGGCCAGGTTTTAACTTTCTGTTGAATTCATTCAGATTTAGCAAATTGTTAATGTCATATGGAGGCAAGTTCCAGAGACGTACTCCTTTCACAGATAAGGTTGACTGAGCGAGTGCCCCCCCACCCCCCGGGGGTATACAGTATAACTCTAATACTGACTAGTGACCTGTCAGTCTAACATGGTACCTAGTTTGGAGATGCCAGACAAGCAGTAGAGCTGGAATCAAGACGTGGTCATTGAGATGCATGTTTAAAGTGACATGGCTTGGTCACAGAAATGGACTTTGAATGATCTGGACATGACACATGTTAACCAGGTCTCACTAAGATTCTAAAATATTAATGCTACTTCCATCAATGCAGGACTGAGGCTTATTTTAAAATATATTCAATTATTCATATGCATAAATAAAAGTTACCTAGATTAGACTGAAATCAGCATGATGTGTTATGAAGCTGGAGGATAATGTACTGTATGCATGGAGGAGAAAGGTAATGTATGTATGGTAATGCTACAGCTGCACCTGGACATAACGTTCACCAGGCCTCTCAACACCAACAAACAGCCTTAACTCTGTCCTGTCCTGAGGGAGACTAGTGTCCATGTTATACTGGTTCATGTCCTGCCTTAACTCTGTCCTGTCCTGAGGCAGACTAGTGTCCATGTTATACTGGTTCATGTCCTGCCTTAACTCTGTCCTGTCCTGATGGAGACTAGTGTCCATGTTATACTGGTTCATGTCCTGCCTTAACTCTGTCCTGTCCTGATGGAGACTAGTGTCCATGTTATACTGGTTCATGTCCTACCTTAACTCTGTCCTGTCCTGAGGGAGACTAGTGTCCATGTCATACTGGTTCATGTCCTGCCTTAACTCTGTCCTGTCCTGATGGAGACTAGTGTCCATGTTATACTGGTTCATGTCCTGCCTTAACTCTGTCCTGTCCTGATGGAGACTAGTGTCCATGTTATACTGGTTCATGTCCTACCTTAACTCTGTCCTGTCCTGAGGCAGACTAGTGTCCATGTTATACTGGTTCATGTCCTGCCTTAACTCTGTCCTGTCCTGATGGAGACTAGTGTCCATGTTATACTGGTTCATGTCCTGCCTTAACTCTGTCCTGATGGAGACTAGTGTCCATGTCATACTGGTTCATGTCCTGCCTTAACTCTGTCCTGAGGCAGACTAGTGTCCATGTTATACTGGTTCATGTCCTGCCTTAACTCTGTCCTGAGGCAGACTAGTGTCCATGTCATACTGGTTCATGTCCTGCCTTAACTCTGTCCTGATGGAGACTAGTGTCCATGTCATACTGGTTCATGTCCTGCCTTAACTCTGTCCTGAGGCAGACTAGTGTCCATGTTATACTGGTTCATGTCCTGCCTTAACTCTGTCCTGTCCTGATGGAGACTAGTGTCCATGTCATACTGGTTCATGTCCTGCCTTAACTCTGTCCTGTCCTGATGGAGACTAGTGTCCATGTTATACTGGTTCATGTCCTGCCTTAACTCTGTCCTGTCCTGATGGAGACTAGTGTCCATGTTATACTGGTTCATGTCCTGCCTTAACTCTGTCCTGTCCTGATGGAGACTAGTGTCCATGTTATACTGGTTCATGTCCTACCTTAACTCTGTCCTGAGGCAGACTAGTGTCCATGTTATACTGGTTCATGTCCTGCCTTAACTCTGTCCTGAGGCAGACTAGTGTCCATGTTATACTGGTTCATGTCCTGCCTTAACTCTGTCCTGAGGCAGACTAGTGTCCATGTTATACTGGTTCATGTCCTGCCTTAACTCTGTCCTGAGGCAGACTAGTGTCCATGTCATACTGGTTCATGTCCTGCCTTAACTCTGTCCTGATGGAGACTAGTGTCCATGTCATACTGGTTCATGTCCTGCCTTAACTCTGTCCTGTCCTGATGGAGACTAGTGTCCATGTTATACTGGTTCATGTCCTGCCTTAACTCTGTCCTGTCCTGATGGAGACTAGTGTCCATGTTATACTGGTTCATGTCCTGCCTTAACTCTGTCCTGTCCTGATGGAGACTAGTGTCCATGTTATACTGGTTCATGTCCTACCTTAACTCTGTCCTGAGGCAGACTAGTGTCCATGTTATACTGGTTCATGTCCTGCCTTAACTCTGTCCTGAGGCAGACTAGTGTCCATGTTATACTGGTTCATGTCCTGCCTTAACTCTGTCCTGAGGCAGACTAGTGTCCATGTCATACTGGTTCATGTCCTGCCTTGACTCTGTCCTGAGGCAGACTAGTGTCCATGTCATACTGGTTCATGTCCTGCCTTAACTCTGTCCTGATGGAGACTAGTGTCCATGTCATACTGGTTCATGTCCTGCCTTAACTCTGTCCTGAGGCAGACTAGTGTCCATGACATACTGGTTCATGTCCTGCCTTAACTCTGTCCTGATGGAGACTAGTGTCCATGTTATACTGGTTCATGTCCTGCCTTAACTCTGTCCTGTCCTGATGGAGACTAGTGTCCATGTCATACTGGTTCATGTCCTGCCTTAACTCTGTCCTGTCCTGATGGAGACTAGTGTCCATGTTATACTGGTTCATGTCCTGCCTTAACTCTGTCCTGTCCTGATGGAGACTAGTGTCCATGTTATACTGGTTCATGTCCTGCCTTAACTCTGTCCTGTCCTGATGGAGACTAGTGTCCATGTTATACTGGTTCATGTCCTACCTTAACTCTGTCCTGAGGCAGACTAGTGTCCATGTTATACTGGTTCATGTCCTACCTTAACTCTGTCCTGAGGCAGACTAGTGTCCATGTCATACTGGTTCATTTCCTACCTTAACTCTGTCCTGATGGAGACTAGTGTCCATGTCATACTGGTTCATTTCCTACCTTAACTCTGTCCTGATGGAGACTAGTGTCCATGTTATACTGGTTCATGTCCTGCCTTAACTCTGTCCTGTCCTGATGGAGACTAGTGTCCATGTCATACTGGTTCATGTCCTGCCTTAACTCTGTCCTGTCCTGATGGAGACTAGTGTCCATGTTATACTGGTTCATGTCCTACCTTAACTCTGTCCTGAGGCAGACTAGTGTCCATGTTATACTGGTTCATGTCCTACCTTAACTCTGTCCTGAGGCAGACTAGTGTCCATGTCATACTGGTTCATTTCCTACCTTAACTCTGTCCTGATGGAGACTAGTGTCCATGTCATACTGGTTCATTTCCTACCTTAACTCTGTCCTGATGGAGACTAGTGTCCATGTTATACTGGTTCATGTCCTGCCTTAACTCTGTCCTGTCCTGATGGAGACTAGTGTCCATGTCATACTGGTTCATGTCCTGCCTTAACTCTGTCCTGTCCTGGGGCAGACTAGTGTCCATGTCATACTGGTTCATGTCCTGCCTTAACTCTGTCCTGTCCTGATGGAGACTAGTGTCCATGTCATACTGGTTCATGTCCTGCCTTAACTCTGTCCTGAGGCAGACTAGTGTCCATGTCATACTGGTTCATGTCCTACCTTAACTCTGTCCTGAGGCAGACTAGTGTCCATGTTATACTGGTTCATGTCCTACCTTAACTCTGTCCTGAGGCAGACTAGTGTCCATGTCATACTGGTTCATGTCCTACCTTAACTCTGTCCTGATGGAGACTAGTGTCCATGTCATACTGGTTCATGTCCTGCCTTAACTCTGTCCTGTCCTGAGGCAGACTAGTGTCCATGTCATACTGGTTCATGTCCTGCCTTAACTCTGTCCTGATGGAGACTAGTGTCCATGTCATACTGGTTCATGTCCTGCCTTAACTCTGTCCTGTCCTGATGGAGACTAGTGTCCATGTTATACTGGTTCATGTCCTGCCTTAACTCTGTCCTGTCCTGATGGAGACTAGTGTCCATGTTATACTGGTTCATGTCCTGCCTTAACTCTGTCCTGTCCTGATGGAGACTAGTGTCCATGTTATACTGGTTCATGTCCTACCTTAACTCTGTCCTGAGGCAGACTAGTGTCCATGTTATACTGGTTCATGTCCTACCTTAACTCTGTCCTGAGGCAGACTAGTGTCCATGTCATACTGGTTCATGTCCTGCCTTAACTCTGTCCTGAGGCAGACTAGTGTCCATGTTATACTGGTTCATATCCTACCTTAACTCTGGCCTGAGGGAGAATAGTGTCCATGTCATACTGGTTCATGTTCACAGTAAGTACAATAGAGTTCAAAACCTTCTGCTGCATTTCTAAAGGTGGATGATTTAATCAAAAAGGGTTCGGATGCTCCGTGTTTCAGTGCTGCTCAACTCCACCTTCTGACTTTTCTGAACTCTTGCCAGTGTTTCTAAATGGAAAGGGAAAGCAGTGCCTCAACAACAATGAAAACCTGCAGGAGGTGAATGAGTGCATAGATGTGGGTCCCGTGTGCTCAGTTGGTAGAGCATGGGGCTTGCAACAACAGGGTTGTGGGTTCAATCCCCACGGGGGACCAGCGCGAAAATGTATGACCTCACTACTGTAGTCTCTCTGGATAAGAGTGTCTGCTAAATGACTCACTACTGTTGCAGCTCTGGATAAGAGAGTCTGCTAAATGACTCACTACTGTAGTGGCTCTGGATAAGAGTGTCTGCTAAATGACTCACTACTGTAGTGGCTCTGGATAAGAGAGTCTGCTAAATGACTCACTACTGTTGCAGCTCTGGATAAGAGTGTCTGCTAAATGACTCACTACTGTAGTCTCTCTGGATAAGAGTGTCTGCTAAATGACTCACTACTGTTGCAGCTCTGGATAAGAGTGTCTGCTAAATGACTCACTACTGTAGTCTCTCTGGATAAGAGAGTCTGCTAAATGACTCACTACTGTAGTGGCTCTGGATAAGAGTGTCTGCTAAATGACTCACTACTGTAGTGGCTCTGGATAAGAGTGTCTGCTAAATGACTCACTACTGTAGTCTCTCTGGATAAGAGTGTCTGCTAAATGACTCACTACTGTTGCAGCTCTGGATAAGAGTGTCTGCTAAATGACTCACTACTGTAGTCTCTCTGGATAAGAGAGTCTGCTAAATGACTCACTACTGTAGTGGCTCTGGATAAGAGTGTCTGCTAAATGACTCACTACTGTAGTGGCTCTGGATAAGAGTGTCTGCTAAATGACTCACTACTGTAGTGGCTCTGGATAAGAGAGTCTGCTAAATGACTCACTACTGTAGTCTCTCTGGATAAGAGAGTCTGCTAAATGACTCACTACTGTAGTGACTGGATAAGAGCGTCTGCTAAATGACAAAAATGTCAATCTAATACTTCCTTAAACGTTGCTAATTTCAGTCCCAACTATATGTATTGCTTTTAAACAAAGAGATGCAATGGTTTTTGAGGTCATTCTAATGTTTAAACCAACACCAGCCAGATCTGTTTCAGCTCTAAATCTACCAGACGTTGGAACCAAGAATGAAGTGCTAATCACTTCTAGTTGCTCCAGTCAATATCACTTCTAGTTGCTCCAGTCAATATCAGTTCTATTTGCTCCAGTCAATATCAGTTCTATTTGCTCCAGTCAATATCAGTTCTAGTTGCTCCAGTCAATATCAGTTCTAGTTGCTCCAGTCAATATCAGTTCTAGTTGCTCCAGTCAATATCAGTTCTAGTTGCTCCAGTCAATATTAGTTCTAGTTGCTCCAGTCAATATCAGTTCTATTTGCTCCAGTCAATATCAGTTCTATTTGCTCCAGTCAATATCAGTTCTAGTTGCTCCAGTCAATATCAGTTCTATTTGCTCCAGTCAATATCAGTTCTAGTTGCTCCAGTCAATATCAGTTCTAGTTGCTCCAGTCAATATCAGTTCTAGTTGCTCCAGTCAATATCACTTCTAGTTGCTCCAGTCAATATCAGTTCTAGTTGCTCCAGTCAATATCAGTTCTAGTTGCTCCAGTCAATATGTAATGAATAAACAAACACTTTAACACTTGGAATGTTATTATGGTAATATTCTGAATCTGATTATGTAATGAAAAATGTAATTATTGTTGACAAAATGAATCATAATGAAGCTGTAGAAATAAAACAACTAGTGATATAATCAGCAGACATGTTCTATGAGGAGGAGTGATGCTTGGTACCGGCTAGCCTGCTGAAGGTTGGAACCAACTCTGGATCAGATCCAGATCTTTACGTACTTTAGTTTTAACTGTTTCCAGAAATGTTTCTTTATCAGAAGTTGAATGTATTATTTAATATTAGAGCAGATATCTATTGAGTTAAATTACAATGTTACCTACCTAAATATACTGATCATTCACAATGCATTCATCTTTACTATTTGTGGTTCTGAGCCTGTCTGTTCTCTAATGAAGCCTCTGCCTCCCTCCCTTTAAATATGTCATCTTCACCACAAACAACTTCTCTCCTAATCTCTAGATCAAAGCGTTGTGGGGTTCAACCCAGTTTCTCCCTGAGATTCTCAGCAGACCGGTTCCTCCAGTCTGCTGCAGCTACAGGCCCCTGAGGAATACTGCGCTGAGATAAAGCCGTCTCTGAAAGCCCCCTGAAAGCCCTTATTATAGACAGGCCGGCTGATTGGGTAATTAGCTCACTAGGAATTTTTAAGGCCATTGGAATCAAGTTAATAAGCATAATGCTGTACATAGGAAGAGAGGTTCTGTATACACCTTCAATAACTATTCATTTCTACTTTGTCAATCACCAAATGGTTGATATAAATGTGTATAAATGTGTTTATGATGTTACAGAGAGAACAATACAGAACAATCTTTATTTTTGGTGTTCATCTCAAAATGTCAACATTTCATACTGTATCATTAGGTTTTTATTCATCCAAATTCAAAGTAACACCGTGTGCATTCAGTAGCGATGAATATGAACAATGTTAGCTGTGTTTCTTAAAGGAAACGTAGGAAGGAGCAGCAGCCACTGTTGGAAAGAATAGCGGCACAGCTTGATGACTGTGTTGTCCTGTGTGGACTTCTGAATTGGGGGGGGGGGTTTAAATGAGAGTTGATTTAAATGCAGAGAGCCTGCTCTCTCTTTGTGGTAGTTCAGTGGTAGGGGAATAGTGACGGCTGTAGTGGGCCAACTGTGGTGGGATAGCTGTGCCCTCGTGTGGCCACACCAGTAACCTACAGATATCACACATTGTCTCTCTCCAGTGGAATTTGTTTTTTTTACCTTTATTTAACCAGGCAAGTCAGTTAAGAACAAATTCTTATTTACAATGACGGCCTACACCGGCCAAACCCGGACGACGCTGGGCCAATTGTGCGCCGCCCTATGGGACTCCCAATCACGGCCGGTTGTGATACAGCCTGGAATCGAACCAGGGGGTCTGTAGTGACGCCTCAAGCACTGAGATGCAATGCCTTAGACCACTGTGCCACTCGGGAGCCCAAATGAACCTGTTGTTATCAACTCTGGATAAGCCTGTGATAGGGAATAGAACCTTGCGATAGGGAATGGAACCCTGTGATGGGGAATGAAACCCTGTGATGGGGAATGAAACCCTGCGATGGTGAATGGAATATAACAACTAAAGATAGTGAATGGAACACTGTGATGGTGAATGGAACACTGTGATGGTGAATGGAACACTGTGATGGCGAATGGAACACTGTGATGGCGAATGGAACACTGTGATGGCGTTTGGAAGACTGTGATGGCAAATGGAACACTGTGATGGCGAATGGAACACTGTGATGGTGAATGGAACACTGTGATGGCGAATGGAACACTGTGATGGCGAATGGAACACTGTGATGGTGAATGGAACACTGTGATGGCGAATGGAACACTGTGATGGTGAATTGGAACACTGTGATGGCGAATGGAACATAAAAAGTACAGCACATTAGTGTTCTGTTGAATGAGAAGAGCTCTAAGTACCTGGTCCACAGCCTTTTTGGTTAACCCCCTAGTGCGTTAATCTAAGTTACATAACCAAATCCCCGTTAAAATCTGTCAGTTTAAGCTAGAGATACATTGCCTTGCAAAAGTATTCATCCCCGTTTTTCCTATTTTGTTGCATTACAACCTGTAATTTAAATTGATTTTTATTTGGATTTCATGTAATGGACATACACAAAATAGTCCAAATTGGTGAAGTGAAATGAAAAAAATTACTTGTTTCAAAAAATTATACAAAATAAATAACGGAAAAGTGGTGCGTGCATATGTATTCACCCCCTTTGCTATGAAGCCCCTAAATAAGATCTGGTGCAACCAATGACCTTCAGTGGTGTGCGTGCATATGTATATACACCCCCTTTGCTATGAAGCAGTGCAACCAATGACCTTCAGCAGTCACATAATAATTAGTTAAATAAAGTCCACCTGTGTGCAATCTAAGTGTCACATGATCTGTCACATGATCTCAGTATACATAAACCTGTTCTGAAAGGCCCCAGAGTCTGCAACACCACTAAGCAAGGGGCACCACCAAACAAGCGGCACCATGAAGACCAAGGAGCTCTCCAAACAGGTTAGGGACAAAGTTGTGGAGAAGTACAGATCAGGGTTGGGTAATAAAAAAATATCCAAAACTTTGAACATTCCACGGAGCACCATTAAATCCATTATAAAAAAATGGAAAGAATATGGCACCACAACAAATCTGCCAAGAGAGGACGGCTCACCAAACCTCACGGACCAGGCAAGGAGGGCATTAATCAGAGGCAACAAAGAGACCAAAGATAACCCTGAAGGAGCTGCAAAGCTCCACAGCGGAGATTGGAGTGTCTGTCCATAGGACCACTTTAAGCCGTACACTCCACAGAGCTGAGCTTTTACGAAGAGTGGCCAGAAAAAAACCATTGCTTAAAGAAAAAAATAAGCAAACACGTTTGGTGTTCGCCAAAAGGCATGTGGGAGACTCCCCAAACATATGGAAGAAGAAGGTACTCTGGTCAGATGAGACTAGAATTGAGCTTTTTGGCCATCAAGGAAAACGCTATGTCTCGCGCAAACCCAACACCTCTCAACACCCCGAGAACTCCATCCCCACAGTGAAGCATGGTGGTGGCAACATCATGCTGTGGGGATGTTTTTCATCGGCAGGGACTGGGAAACTGGTCAGAATTGAAGGAATGATGGATGGCGCTAAATACAGGGAAATTCTTGAGGGAAACCTGTTTCAGTCTTCCAGAGATTTGAGACTGGGACGGAGGTTCACCTTCCAGCATACTGCTAAAGCAACACTTGAGTGGTTTAAGGGGAAACATTTAAATGTCTTGGAATGGCCTAGTCAAAGCCCAGACCTCAATCCAATTGAGAATCAGTGGTATGACTTAAAGATTGCTGTACATCAGCGGAATCAATCCAACTTGAAGGAGCTGGAGCAGTTTTGCCTTGAAAAATGAGACATACCCCAAGAGACTTGCAGCTGTAATTGCTTCAAAAGGTGGCTCTACAAAGTATTGACTTTGGGGGGGTGAATAGTTATGCACGCTCAGGTTTTCTGTTATTTTGTCTTATTTCTTGTATGTTTGACAATGAAAAATATTTTGCATCTTCAAAGTGGTAGGCATGTTGTGTAAATGAAATGATACAACCCCCACAAAAAATCAATTTTAATTCCAGGTTGTAAGGCAACAAAATAGGACAAATGCCCAGTGGGGTGAATACTTTATATGATTATTATTATTATTATTATTATTATTATTAATATTAGCCGCTGTATACTCTCCACGCTCGCCAGTTTTAGCCTTAGCCAGAACCCTCTTCAGATTATCCTTTACGTCGGTAGCCCTGCCCCCTGGTAAACAGTGTATGATCGCTGGATGATTCTTTTAAAGTCTAATATTGCCGGAGTCGCCAATGACTAGGGTTTTCAATTTGTCAGAGTTAATGGTGGGAGGCTTCAGAGGCTCAGACCCCGTAATGGGTGGAGGAAAGACCTGAGAAGGCTCTGCCTCTGACTCCGACTCGTTGCTTAATGGGGAGAACCGGTTGAAAGTTTCTCTGTAGGCTGAATGAGCGACACCGGTTGAGCATGCCGATAGCATTTATTTCCAGAAGCCTTGAGAAAATTGTCCGGCTGCGGGGACTGTGTGAGGGGATCTATACTACTATCTGTACTTACTGGTGGCACAGACGCTGTTTCATCCTTTCCTACACTTACATTGCCCTTGCCTAACGATTGCATCTGAAGCTGGGCTTGCAGCACGGCTATCCTCACCATAAGGCGATTGTTCTTCTGTATATTATGAGTACAACGACTGCAATTAGAAGGCATAGTGTTAAGTGGTACCACTTGCTGTGCGGTAGCAGAGAGAACAGTCTATGACTAGGATGGCTGGAGTCTTTGACAATTTTTAGGGCCTTCCTCTGACACCGCCTGGTATAGACGTCCTGGATGGCAGGAAGCTTGGCCCCAGTGATGTACTGGGCCGTACGCACTACCCTCTGTAGTGCCTTGCGGTCGGACGCCGAGCAGTTGCCATACCAGGCAGTGATGCAACCAGTCAGGATGCTCTCGATGGTGCAGCTGTAGAACCTTTTTGAGGATCTGAGGACCCATGCCAAATCTTTTCAGTCTCCTTAGGTTTTGTTGTGCCCTCTTCACGACTGTCTTGATGACTGTCTTGACGACTGTCTTGACGTCGGCAACCTTCCGTCCCTGCTCTGTATCGAGCGGGGCTTCTCCATCTGTCGGAGGCCTGCACCATCCTGTGAAGCGTGGGAGTGGGCGGATTTCCTCGTCCTTCTCGCCAGACGTGATTTTGGGCAGCTACATGGTAAGAAATGTTCCTGGTGCAAAAACAGTGTCCTATCCCGGAGCTCGAGTAAATGAATAAGCTGCTCCTGAATGTACTACGTCAGGACATGGACATTGATTCTATCGTAGACCATGTGGGTTTTAATGACATTATGAAGGGCAGCTCTGAACAGTTGAAACTGGATTTCAAAGAGATGATTGACTCTCTGCTAGACACTGATAAAATACCCATCATATCTGGCCCTGTGCCCTCTCTGAATAGTGGCATTGAATGCTTTAGCAGGATTCTTTCTCTTTACAACTGGCTACGTGATTATTGCAGCTCAATGGGTGTTACTTTTGTTGACAATTTTGATACCTTTTGTAAACAAAACACATTTTATAAGGAGGATGGGATCCATCCCAAATCATTTGGGTTCCTGGTTCCTTTCACAGCATTATAAGGCTGCGTTGAGACAATGACTTATCAATTACCCAAGCCCAGCTCAGTTAATCCCTACCATTGAGTCGCTGAGTCATCATAATGCTTTAGCAAATGTACATTATCCCAGGGGCGTTGGTAGACACAATGTAAGGAACCTAATTTATGTCCCTCTAACTGCCCTGAATGCCTCTGCTGATCCTACAGCTATTGGATGCAGCAATCATGTGTCTATGGACCAGATTTATGCTGTTAGCACTGAGGTGGTGTGCCCTAGGAGGAAGTCCACTGTGTGCAGTTCACCCTGCACTAACATAAATAACATGAGAATATCTATTTCTGCTAAGCTTCCCAGTAAAGCAATGAAAGCAAGCAATCATCCCATAAAAGTGCTCAAAATAGCCCATGTTAGTATCTGGATAACATGTGTGAAATGCTTGATAATGTATGTGATATCAACAGAGAGGTATATTTTCTGGGTGATTTAAATATTGACTGGCTTTCATCAGGCTGCCCACTCAAGAGAAAGCTTCAAACTGTAACCAGTGCCTGCAACCTGGTTCAGGTTATCAGTCAACCTACCAGGGTAGTTACAAACAGCGCAGGAATGAAATCATCAACATGTGTTGATCATATCTTTACTAATGCTGCAGAAATGTGCTTGAAAGCAGTATCCAAATCCATCGGATGTAGTGATCACAATATAGTAGCCATATCTAGGAAAACCAAAGTTCCAAAGGATGGGACTAATATAGTGTATAAGAGGTCATACAATAAGTTTTGTAGCGATTCCTATGTTGTTGATGTGAAAAATATTTGTTGGTCCGTGGTGTGTAATGAGGAGCAACCAGACGCTGCACTTGACACATTTATGAAATTGCTTATCCCAGTTACTAATAAGCATGCACCCGTTAAGAAAATGACTGTAAAAACAGTTGAATCCCTGTGGATTGAGGAGGAATTAAAAAATGGTATGGTTGAGAGGGATGAGGCAAAAGGAATGGCAAATAAGTCTGGCTGTACAACCGATTGGCAAACGTACTGCAAATTGAGAAATCATGTGACTAAACTATATCAAAAGAAACTCGACTATGAAACATTCATTGAATCAGATGGCTCATTCATTATAAAAGCCCACCTATATTGCCAACTACTTGAATGATTTCTTCATTGGCAAGATTAGCAAATTTAGGCATGACATGCCAGCAACAAACGCTGACACTACACATCCAAGTATATCTGACCAAATTATGAAAGACAAGAATTGTGATTTTGAATTCCGTCAAGTGAGTGTGGAAGAGGTGAAAAAAATGATTATTGTTGCCTATAAACAATGACAAGCCACCGGGGTCTGACAACTTGGATGGAAAATTACTGAGGATAATAGCGGACGATATTGCCACTCCTATTTGCCATATCTTTCATTTAAGCCTACTAGAAAGTGTGTGCCCTCAGACATGGAGGGAAGCTAAAGTCAATCCGCTACCTAAGAATAGTAAAGCCCCCTTTACTGGCTCAAATAGCCGACCAATCAGCCTGTTACCAACCCTTCGTAAACTTTTGGAAAAAATTGTGTTTGACCAGATAAAATGCTGTTTTACAAACAAATTGACAACAGACTTTCAGCACGCTTATAGGGAAGGACATTCAACAAGCACAGCACTACCAAATATAACAATGTGCATTTCATGAATATTCTAATACAGTGTGTACAGTGGCTTGCAAAAGTATTCACCCCCCTTGGCATTTTTCCTATTTTGTTGCCTTACAACCTGGAATTAAAATTGATTTTGGGGGGGGTTTTATCATTTGATTTACACAACATGCCTACCACTTTGAAGATGCAAAATATGTTTTATTGTGAAACAAACAAGAAATAAGACAAAAAAACAGAAAACCTGAGCGTGCATAACTATTCACCCCCCCAAAGTCAATACTTTGTAGAGCCACCTTTTGCAGCAATTACAGCTGCAAGTCTCTTGGGGTATGTCTCTATAAGCTTGGCACATCTAGCCACTGGGATTTTTTCCCATTCTTCAAGGCAAAACTGCTCCAGCTCCTTCAAGTTGGATGGGTTCCACTGGTGTACAGCAATATTTTAGTCATACCACAGATTCTCAATTGGATTGAGGTCTGGGCTTTGACTAGACCATTCCAAGACATTTAAATGTTTCCCCTTAAACCACTCAAGTGTTGCTTTAGCAGTATGCTTAGGGTCATTGTCCTGCTGGAAGGTGAACCTCCATCCCAGTCTCAAATCTCTGAAAGACAGAAACAGGTTTCCCTCAAGAATTTCCCTATATTTAGCGCCATCCATCATTCCTTCAATTCTGACCAGTTTCCCAGTCCCTGCTGATTAAAAACTTCCCCACAGCATGATGCTGCCACCCCCATGGTGTTCTCAGGGTGATAAGAGGTGTTGGGTTTGCGCCAGACATAGCGTTTTCCTGGATGGCCAAAAAGCTCAATTTTAGTCTCATCTGATCAGAATACCTTCTTCCATATGTTTGGGGAGTCTCCCACACATGCGAACCCTTTGCCTTCTTTTTTTCTTCAAGCAATGGATTTTTTCTGGCCACACCTCCGTAAAGCCCAGCTCTGTGGAGTGTACGGCTTAAAGTGGTCCTATGGACAGACACTCCAATCTCCGCTGTGGAGCTTTGCAGCTCCTTCAGGGTTATCTTTGGTCTCTTTGTTGCCTCTCTGATTAATGCCCTCCTTGCCTGGTCCATGAGTTTTGGTGGGCGGCCCTCTCTTGGCAGGTTTGTTGTGGTGCCATATTCTTTCAATTTTTTTATAATGGATTTAATGGTGATCCGTGGGATGTTCAAAGTTTTTTTGATATTTGATTTTTCTCCACAACTTTGTCCCTGACCTGTTTGGAGAGCTCCTTGGTCTTCATGGTGCAGCTTGCTTGGTGGTGCCCCTTGCTTAGTGGTGTTGCAGACTCTGGGGCCTTTCAGAACAGGTGTATATATATACTGAGATCATGTGACACTTAGATTGTACACAGGTGGACTTTATTTAACTAATTATGTGACTTCTGAAGGTAATTGGTTGCACCAGATCTTATTTAGGGGCTTCATCGCAAAGGGGGTGAATACATATGCACGCACCACTTTTCCATTATTTATGTCTTAGAACTTTTTGAAACAAGTAATTTTTTTCATTTCACTTCACCAATTTGTGTATGTCCATTACATGAAATCCAAATAAAAATCAATTTAAATTACAGGTTGTAATGCAACAAAATAGGAAAAACGCCAAGGGGATGAATACTTATTAAACACGTCTATAAAACCACAATGAGGACATCAATCCACTAAGCAAGTTTTCATAAATCATTGGGTACAGCACAAGAAAAACTTCAGAGTAATCTGAAATGGGGGCATTAATTAATATCCACATTTACAACATAACATACATAGACATTTCATCATTAAGACCTTTAGGAAATATTGTCTGGAGGGTGAAAATCCCAAAACATTCTCTTTTGCTCAGAGTATTATTTATATCACCTCCCCTGTCTGATATCTTAACTTTCTCTATGACACAAAATCAAAAGGTAGAAATGTCATGTTTTAGGTTAACACAGCCCACATGGACATTTAATCATGTAGATGCCATTTATTTGGAACCGTTTTCCTGTATGTGGGTGGAGGAGCACGTAATAATGCCATTTATTTGGAACCGTTTTCCTGTATGTGGGTGGCAGAAATATTCACACTTCATCATATTGTTGCACTGTGCGCAACCTCTGCATTTATAACTACATTACAATAACATTTACATTTACGTCATTTAGCAGACGCTCTTATCCAGAGTCACTTACAAATTGGTGCATTCACCTTATAGCCAGTGGGCGTCAAATTTTTTATTTTTAGAGCCTAGTTTTCTATATATATATATATATATATATATATATATATATATATTTATTTTTTTATTTTTATATTAACTACCTTTGGAAGTAAAAGAACCTGGCTGGTTTTCTTTTGTGGCTGACAGTTGGCATGGACCAACCTCTCCTATATACAGTAAGTCGTGGGTTCTTAAATTCAGCTGGCAGAGCTGGGTCCGATAATAAAACACGCCAGTGTTTCTTGACAGCATCTCCCACTTTGCACGAGTTCAGAGTATATGTGGTGGTGAACATTCCAGAGCGTTCTTTAGCTCTAGTGGGTATTTTTTGTAGCAGTTCCCCGATGCCAAATGAAGAGCTTCATCCACACATTGTGGAGAGTAGCCTCTTCTTGGAAACCTATTGCGCATCGCCGCTGCTTTTTCTAGATAGTCCTCTGTGGAGTGGCATATACGGCGCAGTCGTAAACAAATTGACAACAGACTTTCAGCACGCTTATAGGGAAGGACATTCAACAAGCACAGCACTTACACAAATGACTGATGATTGCCTGAGAGTAATTGATGATAAAAAAAACATTGTGGGGCCTGTTTTGTAAGACTTCAGTGCTGCTTTTGACATTATCAATCATAGTCTGCTGCTGGAAAAACATATGTGTTATGGCTTTACACCCCCTGCTATTTTGTGGATAAAGAGTTACCTGTCTACAGAACACAGGTGTTCTTTAATGGAAGCCTCTCAAACATAATCCAGGTAGAATCAGGAATTCTCCAGGGCAGCTGTCTAGGCCCCTTACTTTTTTCAATCTTTACTAACGACATGACTCTGGCTTTGAGTAAAGCAGATGACTCAACACTATACACCTCAGCTACTACAGCAACTGAAATGACTGCAACACTTAACAAAGAGCTGCAGTTAGTTTCAGAATGGGTGGCAAGGAATAAGTTAGTCCTAAATATTTCAAATACTAAAAGCATTGTATTTGGAACAAATCATTCACTAAACCCTAAACGTCAACTAAATCTTGTAATAAATCATGTGGAAATTGAGCAAGTTGAGGTGACTAAACTGCTTGGAGTAACACTGGATTGTAAATTGTCATGGTCAAAACATATTGATACAACAGTAGCTAAGATGGGGAGAAGTCTGTCCATAATAAAGAGCTGCTCTACCTTCTTAACAGCACTATCAACAAGGCAGGTCCTACAGGCTCTAGTTTTGTCGCAGCTGGACTACTGTTCAGTCGTGTGGTCAGGTGACACAAAGAGGGACTTAGGAAAATTGCAATTATCTCAGAACAGGGCAGCATGGCAGGCCCTTGGATGTACACAGAGAGCAAACATGAATAAAATACATGTCAATCTCTCATGGCTCAAAGTAGAGGAGAGATTGACTTCATCACTACTTGTATTTGTGAGAGGTATTGACATGTTGAAAGCACCGAGCTGTCTGTTTAACCGACTAGCACACAGCTCAGATACCCATGCATACCCCGCAAGACATGCCACCAGAAAGGGTCAAGGAAAAGAGACAAGGAGAGAAAAGGGTCAAAAGAGACAAGGAGAGGAAAGGGTCAAAAGAGACAAGGAGGGGGTAACATAATGTATATTTAGTATATTTAGTGTAGGGGGTAACAGAATGTATATTTAGTATATATAGTGTAGGGGGTAACAGAATGTATATTTTGTATATTTAGTGGAGGAGCAACTGAATGTATAATTAGTATATTTAGTGTAGGGGTAACATAATATATATTTAGTATATTTAGTGGAGGGGGTAAGAGAATGTATATTTAGTATACTTAGTGGAGGGGGTAACATAATATATATTTAGTATATTTAGTGGAGGGGGTAACAGAATGTATATTTAGTATATTTAGAGGGGGGTAACTGAATGTATATTTAGTATATTTAGTGTAGGGGGTAACAGAATGTATATTTAGTATATTTAGTGGAGGGGGGTAACAGAATATATATTTAGTGGAGGGTGTAACAGAATGTATATTTTGTATATTTTGTGGAGGGGGTAACAGAATGTATATTTAGTGGAGGGGGTAACAGAATGTATATTTAGTATATTTAGTGGAGGAGTAACTGAATGTATATTTAGTATATTTAGTGGAGGGGGGTAACATAATGTATATTTAGTGGAGGGGTAACAGAATGTATATTTAGTGGAGGGGGTAACAGAATGTATATTTAGTGGGAGGGGGTAACATAATGTATATTTAGTGGAGGGGGTAACAGAATGTATATTTAGTGGAGGGGGTAACAGAATGTATATTTAGTGGAGGGGTAACATGATGTATATTTAGTGGAGGGGGTAACAGAATGTATATTTAGTGGAGGGGGTAACAGAATGTATATTTAGTGGAGGGGGTAACAGAATGTATATTTAGTGGAGGGGGTAACAGAATGTATATTTAGTGGAGGGGTAACAGAATGTATATTTAGTGGAGGGGGTAACAGTATATGTATATTTAGTGGAGGGGGTAACAGAATGTATATTTAGTGGAGGGGGTAAACAGAATGTATATTTAGTGGAGGGGGTAACAGAATGTATATTTAGTGAGGGGGGGTAACAGAATGTATATTTAGTATATTTAGTGGAGGGGGTAACAGAATGTATATTTAGTGTATTTAGTGGAGGGGGTAACAGAATGTATATTTAGTGGAGGGGGTAACAGAATGTATATTTAGTGGAGGGGCAACAGTAATGTATATTTTAGTGGAGGGGGTAACAGAATGTATATTTAGTGGAGGGGGTAACAGAATGTATATTTAGTGGAGGGGTAACATAATGTATATTTAGTGGAGGGGGGTAACAGAATGTATATTTAGTGGAGGGGGTAACAGAATGTATATTTAGTGGAGGGGGAAACAGAATGTATATTTAGTGGAGGGGGTAACAGAATGTATATTTAGTGGAGGGGGTAACAGAATGTATATTTAGTGGAGGGGGTAACATAATGTATTATTTATTTAGTATATTTTAGTGGAGGGGGTAACAGAATGTATATTTAGTATATCTTTAGTGGAGGGGGTAACAGAATGTATATTTAGTGGCCTGGGGGGGAAACAGAATGTATATTTAGTGGAGGGGGTAACAGAATGTATATTTAGTAGAGGGGGTAACAGAATGTATATTTAGTGGAGGGGGGTAACAGTATATGTATATTTAGTGGAGGGGTAACAGAATGTATATTTAGTGTCAGAATGTATATTTAGGGGTAACAGAATGTATGTTTAGTGGAGGGGGGTAACAGAATGTATGTTTAGTGGAGGGGGAAACAGAATGTATATTTAGTGGGGGGGGGGGAAACAGAATGTACATTTAGTGGAGGGGGTAACATAATGTATATTTAGTATATTAAGTGGAGGGGGTAACATAATTTACATTTAGTGGAGGGGGTAACATAATGTATATTTAGTATATTTAGTGGAGGGGTAACAGAATGTATATTTAGTGGAGGGGGGGTAACAGAATGTATATTTAGTGGAGGGGTAACAGAATGTATATTTAGTGTATTTAGTGGAGGGGGGTAACAGAATGTATATTTAGTGGAGGGGGGGTAACAGAATGTATATTTAGTGGAGGGGGGTAACAGAATGTATATTTAGTGGAGGGGGTAACAGAATGTATATTTAGTGGAGGGGGTAACAGAATGTATATTTAGTGGAGGGGGGGTAACAGTAACAGCGGCAGTATATTGGGGATAACAGGCGTGATCTTTTGATCTTCCAATGCAGCGAGGCCAAGTCATTAACATTACCCTGGTGTGGTGGTGCTGGGGAGGAGGGGGGAGGGCAGACAAACTGCTGATAAATAACGCCTGAATCATTTATGAAGAGTCCTGCTCCTCACACAATATGTTAGATGACATGTGCCCATCTCCACTGTTCAGCCCTTGGAGATTTCCATGCTAAATGTATGTGCATATTTTTTCATAGCAAGTCGTATTAGAATTTCAGCCCCATCCCGGCAGTCAGCATGAAAGGACTTGAGAGCGCATCATGCTGCAGCGTGATCAGCCCCTCAGAGGCCTGGGGTCCAGGGGGCAGCCCCTCAGAGGCCTGGGGTCCAGGGATCAGCCCCTCAGAGGCCTGGGGGTCCAGGGATCAGCCCCTCAGAGGCCTGGGGTCCAGGGATCAGCCCCTCAGAGGCCTGGGGTCCAGGGATCAGCCCCTCAGAGGCCTGGGGTCCAGGGATCAGCCCCTCAGAGGCCTGGGGTCCAGGGATCAGCCCCTCAGAGGCCTGGGGTCCAGGGATCAGCCCCTCAGAGGCCTGGGGTCCAGGGATCTCAGCCCCTCAGAGGCCTGGGGTCCAGGGATCAGCCCCTCAGAGGCTCTGGGGTCCTGGGGGGCGCATCATGCTGCAGCGTGATCAACCCCTCAGAGGCCTGGGGTCCAGGGATCAGCCCCTCAGAGGCCTGGGGTCCAGGGATCAGCTGCCCTCAGAGGCCTGGGGTCCAGGGATCAGCCCCTCAGAGGCCTGGGGTCCAGGGATCAGCCCCTCAGAGGCCTGGGGTCCAGGGATCAGCCCCTCAGAGGCCTGGGGTCCAGGGATCAGCCCCTCAGAGGCCTGGGGTCCAGGGGGCAGCCCCTCAGAGGCCTGGGGTCCAGGGGGCAGCCCCTCAGAGGCCTGGGGTCCAGGGGGCAGCCCCTCAGAGGCCTGGGGTCCAGGGGGCAGCCCCTCAGAGGCCTGGGGTCCAGGGATCAGCCCCTCAGAGGCCTGGGGTCCAGGGATCAGCCCCTCAGAGGCCTGGGGTCCAGGGATCAGCCCCTCAGAGGCCTGGGGTCCAGGGATCAGCCCCTCAGAGGCCTGGGGTCCAGGGATCAGCCCCTCAGAGGCCTGGGGTCCAGGGATCAGCCCCTCAGAGGCCTGGGGGTCCAGGGATCAGCCCCTC
>JAGTTL010000062.1:0-90000 GCA_036851935.1 Coregonus suidteri | reverse complement strand
AGAGGTACAGCCCTGCTTGCAGTGGAATGTGGAAGGTGCCAGTAGTCGCTTTAATTTCACCATGCAGGTTTATATTTATGAGACAATAATCTATGAGTGCTGTCAGGGTCCTGGGTTGGTTCTGAGTTAGTAGGCATTCACACTCATTTATGGGGGGAAATGCAAGCGACTTTGATGGCTAATTTCTCTAAACAGGGGGGAAAAAACATCACCAAATTCACTAAGAATACATTACATAGTATGGATAAAGAATAATCCAAGCCACAGCTTCATACTACTTGTCAAACATAGAGAACTGATACTGTATCCTGGCCTTTGGGGTGGGCTTAGTGTGGGGGTTGGGGTGGGTTGGTGGGTGGCTTTTGGATTCCTCACGTATTCATCATTGTTAAGAAGAGGTTTGGTCCAAATCGGATGTTGGTTACTATATTTATTGAATATTATATTAATCCTATCAATTTTAAATGGCCGATTTGAGTTCAACTACAGAAACGATTTCAGAACAATTGGAGATGGTGGGTGTCGAAATCCTGAGGTGACTCTGGGATGGTTTTCTGCCTGGGTTTCGGACTGGGTTTCGGACAGTCCTACAGCATCAGAGATTAGTGTTGTATTATTCTTATCAGTCCTACAGCATTACCTACCGGTCTCATGCCCTCACTCCTTCACCGTGTTGCTCAGCCCTGCTGGGGAGAAGGAGCATGGGATCAGCCCTGCTGGAGAGAAGGAGCATAGGATAAGCCCTGCTGGAGAGAAGGAGCATAGGATCAGCCCTGCTGGGGAGAAGGAGCATAGGATCAGCCCTGCTGGAGAGAAGGAGCATGGGATCAGCCCTGCTGGGGAGAAGGAGCATAGGATCAGCCCTGCTGGGGAGAAGGAGCATGGGATCAGCCCTGCTGGGGAGAAGGAGCATGGGATCAGCCCTGCTGGGGAGAAGGAGCATAGGAGATGGTAAGATATCATATCACATAATAGGCTAATAAACTATTCAGAGAGACAGGCAGACAGACCAGACCAGCAGACAGACAGACAGACACAGACAGACAGACAGACAGACAGACAGACAGACAGACCAGACAGACAGACAGACAGACAGACAGACAGACAGACAGACAGACAGACAGACAGACAGACAGACAGACAGACAGACAGACAGACCAGACAGACAGACAGACAGACAGACAGACAGACAGACAGACAGACAGACAGACAGACAGACAGACAGACAGACAGACAGACAGACAGACAGACAGACAGACAGACAGACAGACAGACAGACAGACAGACAGACAGACAGACAGACAGACAGACAGACAGACAGACAGACAGACAGACAGACAGACAGACAGACAGACAGACAGACAGAAAACTCCCTGGTCTGTGAGATCAGAGCATCATGCGTTCCAAAAGGGCTTTATAAAAGGTCGTAGTTCAGACTGGAGAAATTAAATGTTTGTTGAACAGGGATGTGTTCCTAGTACGAAGCAACGTGAATAAATCAAGTGTTTTCAAGGATTATTGGGTTTGAAGTCCTTTTGTCGTTGATTTATCAGCCTCTTAAACATGAGTAGGGCTAGCTGATAACGCATTCTCTAATCTGGCTGCATGTTGGAGCCCAACTGCCCACAAGACGTTATAGTATAGTATCTATACTGTTTGTTATAGCTCACTGTTTGTTATAGCTCACTGTTTGTTATAGCTCACTGTTTGTTATAGCTCACTGTTTGTTATTGCTCACTGTTTGTTATAGCTCACTGTTTGTTATAGCTCACTGTTTGTTATAGCTCACTGTTTGTTATAGCTCACTGTTTGTTATAGCTCACTGTTTGTTATAGCTCTGTTTGTTATAGCTCACTGTTTTGTTATAGCTCACTGTTTGCTATGGCCTACACGTTGACATATTATGGTCAAGTTGATATGCTGAATTCATTGAGACAAACTTCATGAATTTGAACGCAATGAAGAACAGCATGACATTTACATTTAGATTTACGTCATTTAGCAGACGCTCTTATCCAGAGCGACTTACAAATAGGTGCATTCACCTTATAGCCAGTGGGATAACCACTTTACAATGTTTTTGTTTTTTGTTTTTTTGGGGGGGGGGGGGGGGTTGGAGTAAAGGGGGGGGGGGGGGGGGGGGGGGGGGGGGTAGAAGGATTAGTTTATCCTATCCCAGGTATTTCTTAAAGAGGTGGGGTTTCAAATGTCTCCGGAAGGTGGTGAGTGACTCCGCTGTCCTGGCGTCGTGAGGGAGCTTGTTCCACCATTGGGGTGCCAGAACAGTGAACAGTTTTGACTGGGCTGAGCGGGAACTATGCTTCCGCAGAGGTAGGGGAGCCAGCAGGCCAGAGGTGGATGAACGCAATGCCCTCGTTTGGGTGTAGGGACTGATCAGAGCCTGAAGGTACGGAGGTGCCGTTCCCCTCACAGCTCCGTAGGCAAGCACCATGGTCTTGTAGCAGATGCGAGCTTCAACTGGAAGCCAGTGGAGTGTGCGGAGGAGCGGGGTGACGTGAGAGAACTTGGGAAGATTGAACACCAGACGGGCTGCGGCATTCTGGATGAGTTGTAGGGGTTTAATGGCACAGGCAGGGAGCCCAGCCAACAGCGAGTTGCAGTAATCCAGACGGGAGATGACAAGTGCCTGGATTAGGACTTGTGCCGCTTCCTGTGTAAGGCAGGGTCGTACTCTCCGAATGTTGTAGAGCATGAACCTACAGGATCGGGTCACTGCCTTGATGTTAGTGGAGAACGACAGGGTGTTGTCCAGGGTCACGCCAAGGCTCTTCGCACTCTGGGAGGAGGACACAACGGAGTTGTCAACCGTGATGGCGAGATCATGGAACGGGCAGTCCTTCCCCGGGAGGAAGAGCAGCTCCGTCTTGCCGAGGTTCAGCTTGAGGTGGTGATCCGTCATCCATACTGATATGTCTGCCAGACATGCAGAGATGCGATTCGCCACCTGGTTATCAGAAGGGGGAAAGGAGAAGATTAGTTGGCCATTGACCAACGGTAGCCTACAACAGTTAAACCTAGTTTAGAAAATCATCTATATTACTGAGATCTAAACTAGAATAGAGGAAGAGGCGGAGCCAGAGTGATGACTGGGCCCCAAAATCTGTCTTCTCCTGTAGGTGGCTTTTTTAAACGTGTTTTTCACTCACCAAGTGAGGAGATTATGTATGGGGGTCAACGAGAGTGTCGAATTTGGTTAGCAAAGAAATGTATGGTTTATTTGCTACGTGTGGCTTGTTTAATGGAATAGACGTTTGGTAATGATTAGGTTGTTAGGAGTGTACTGATATAAGTAGGTCATGTGACATCCCAGCAACTTGGAGGAAAAACACTTTATATCGGAGTCGTGCCTGTTGTTCACGTGCATATCTGCCCTCTCATTGGCTAGAATGCTCCCACCTGATCTTGCCTCCTCGTGACTGCCTTCCATTTTTGAAGACATTTATTTTCATTGTACCACAACAACAAAGCAACATTATCAGACATGACACATTACAGCAGATTACAGTATTTAAACAACACATTTTATTCTCAAGTAAAAAAAAAAAAAAGCTAAAATATTGAGAGACCCAATCATTGTAGATTAGGTTAGCAACATTAAGCAAATGTCACAATACAGATGACAGTATATGAACAATATATTTTATTCTCAACAGAAACAGAAATATTGATGCACAGGTAACACTTCCGTTGAAATGTGTCCAATGTGTCTTCTAACTCAGGGGTTCTCTAAGTGGGATCCGGAGGTACCACAGGGGGTCCAATACAATTACATGTATTGTTTTAATTAATATTACTAACAATAACGATTAAACTAATTTTGGCTAAGGGATCTGTGAAATAAGTTTTTAGGGTGTAATACAATACGATGTAATATCATGCTGTTATATCTGTTGCTCACTACAGAATAACATTTGTCCCTGCATGTGAACAGCGATCTGATGTCTCCTCTGCCTGACCATGGTGATGAATCCTTTCTGACAGTCAGGACAGTGGTAGGGTCTCTCCCCTGTGTGGATCATTACGTGATGCGTCAGGTTGCAGCTCACACTAAAACCCTTTACCGCAGACAGTACACTGGTAGGGTTTCTCTCCCCTGTGTGGATCATCATGTGTGTCTGGAGACGAGCAAGGACAGAGAAACACCTTCCACACTCAGTACAGCGGTGGGGTTTCCCTGTGTGGATCCTCATGTGATTGGTTAGATTGGTTCCTCCTGCAAACCCTCTGCCAGACAGTACACTGGTAGGGCTTCTCTCCTCTGTGGCTCCGCATGTGTAACCTCAGAGCATTATTATTAGTGAAACATTTACTACAGAACTGACAAGTAAACTGAGCATCAACGTGAGCTTGGATGTGATCTTTTATAGCATCGAACTCAACCCGTTTTCCACATAGCCCACAGACACGTTCTCTCATCTTGGTGTGCATTCTCACATGTTTAAAGAAATAGCTTTTCATGACAAACATCTTACAGCGACTCTTAGAGGGAGAAGGACGGGTCGACTTCACTGCAGAGACAGGCTGAGAAGCACTGGGTGTCTCTAATAGTTGATGGTCCTCTCTAGTCACTGCAGAGACAGGCTGAGAAGCACTGGGTGTCTCTAATAGTCGATGGTCCTCTCTAGTCACTGCAGAGACAGGCTGAGAAGCACTGGGTGTCTCTAATAGTTGATGGTCCTCTCTAGTCACTGCAGAGACAGGCTGAGAAGCACTGGGTGTCTCTAATAGTTGATGGTCCTCTCTAGTCACTGCAGAGACAGGCTGAGAAGCACTGGGTGTCTCTAATAGTTTTTCTGGCAGCCTTCCGTTACACACAGGCGTTCTGAGCATGCTAGATAGCTAATTAGCACAGGTGGTCTCCTCTGTGTTATGTAAACACCGTTGTAACCTGGAGAGATGGCTGTGTGGGAACACTAACCTTATAATAGAGCCCCACAGTGGAGGTGTCATAATACCCATAAAACCTAGCGGTCAAACAGGGAAATGGTTCCAATCATTTTTCCACCATTCATTTTTCCCATTGGGGATTTTAGAAACACTTAAAATAAGGGCTGTGTTTCGTGTAGTTTTACCCTGGGGTGATGTTTTGATAACCATGTAAATCTCTCTCGGACAAGGTGACTTTTATCAATATATTCGGCTGTATTTACTCTCAGATTCAAAAACGCTAATTAGCGTCAAAGTAGACATCATGCAGAACTACAAATCCCTGCAAGCTCCTGCACGTCATCTCTAGCTGACACCTTTGCTAACAGGTATTGTGTCAATTTAAAACTTGCACAAGACAGTTCACAGAATTGTCAATTGAAAGAAATGTAGCTAATCTATTCATTACTACACTTAGCCAACAGTTAATCCTGAGATTCTTACCTTTGCCTCGATTCGGTAGTCTCTTCCAGATCATCATGGCATTTGTAGTTCTTAATGATAGCTACATTAGCATTTCATTTGGGGGATAAATACGGGCAAATATATTGACAAGTCACATTGTCCTAGAGAGATTTACATGGTTATCAAAACGTCACTCCAGGGTAAGCCTACACGAAACACAGCCCTAATTTTAAGTGTTTCTAAAAACCCCTATGGGAAAAATGATTGGAACCATTTCCTTGTTTGACTGCTAGGTTTTATGACTCATACTGTGGTACACTATTGAACCTTTTGCTTTTTGCAAATTATTTCTCGCTGACATAAAAGATAAGTTCCTTGTTTCCAAAACCTAGAGCAAGCTATGCTTGTTCACGTTCAGACCGAGCGTCGGGCTCGGGGTTTCTTAACAAAATTCCCCCGGAAAGATGTTACCTTCATCAATAGGCGCTAAAGGTAATTAGCGTGTATGAATGGAGTAACGCTACATTAGCTCTGGACACATCTCCACAAAGCATCAGAGTCGCAGTTCTGATCTAGGATCTGTCCATATAATCTTATTAACCAAACTGATCCTGGATCAGAACTCCTCCTCTGAGATGATGTAGTATCTGAACTTCTATAACTTTGGCTGAGGTTTTCATATTGGGGGTTAGACGAACTTTACTCTGCTCTGCTGAAACATCTGGAAAGTGTTACTATAGGGGCCCCCTAAAACAGAAGCTGTAGGATGTGTTAAATTTAAGTGTTATTTCATAGTTTTGATGTCTTCACTATTATTCTACAATGTAGAAAATAGTAAAAATAAAGAAACCCTTGAGTGAGTAGGTGTGTCCAAACCTTTGACCTGTAGTGTAGGTGTAGTTCTACAGTGTTGATAGGACGGTGTGTCCTAACCTTTGACCTGTAGTGTAGGTGTAGTTCTACGGTGTTGATAGGACGGTGTGTTCTACGGTGTTGATAGGACGGTGTAGTTCTACGGTGTTGATAGGACGGTGTGTCCTAACCTTTGACCTGTAGGTGTAGTTCTACGGTGTTGATAGGACGGTGTGTTTTCCAGAGAAGGTCCGGAGGCTGCTGGAGGATCTGTGGCTGTGTGTAGATCCTCCCTCATCACACCTCCCTGGTATGTATTCAGGACGCATTGTGATGATGACATAAAGGACTACAACAGACCAGAACGTCATCATATCGCTCTGTCTGTCTCTCCCACAGGCCGTGGACCCAGCAGGAACAGTGACCCCGGCCATGGACCCAGCAGGAATGGTGACCAGCCAGTCCATGGACCCAGAAGGAACAGTGACCCGGGCCATGGACCCAACAGGATCAGTGACCCGGGCCATGGACCCAGCAGGAACAGTGACCCGGGCCATGGACCCAGCAGGAACGGTGACCAGCCAGTCCATGGACCCAGCAGGATCAGTGACCCGGGCCATGGACCCAGCAGGATCAGTGACCCGGGCCATGGACCCAGCAGGATCAGTGACCCGGGCCATGGACCCAGCAGGATCAGTGACCCGGGCCATGGACCCAGCAGGATCAGTGACCCGGGCCATGGACCCAGCAGGATCAGTGACCCGGGCCATGGACCCAGCAGGATCAGTGACCCGGGCCATGGACCCAGCTGGAACAGTAACCCGGGCCATGGACCCAGCTGGAACAGTGACCCGGGCCATGGACCCAGCAGGATCAGTGACCCGGGCCGTAAACATAGAAGAGCGGTTGAGGAGATCCTGGACTGGTTCAAGCCGCTGCCCCCTGTCCTCTCCCCCATACCCTGCTCCTCAGCTCAGGAGAGGTTGGATGATGTCTTGGAGTTAGGAGCTGGAGAGACCAGAAACCACTCTATCTACACCACAGGACCAGCTAATCAGACAGCAGGACAGCAACCTGAACCAGCCAATCAGATGGCCCTTAGGTTGGCAGGACAACAGCCTGCAGACTCCTCAGCAGAACTAACTCATTCTACTCCTAGAGAAAGCCCTGATCTGGCCACAGGGACCTCGGTAGAGAGAGAGAGGAACAGCGTGGCTGTCTCTCCCAGTCATCCAAACAGAAAGACTGGTCTCCCCCAGTCGTCCTACAGAAGGACTGGTCTCCCCCAGTCGTCCTACAGAAGGACTGGTCTCCCCCAGTCGTCCTACAGAAGGACTGGTCTCCCCCAGTCGTCCTACAGAAGGACTGGTCTCCCCCAGTCGTCCTACAGAAGGACTGGTCTCCCCCAGTTGTCCTACAGAAGGACTGGTCTCCCCCAGTCGTCCTACAGAAGGACTGGTCTCCCCCAGTCTTCCTACAGAAGGACTGGTCTCCCCCAGTCGACCTACAGAAGGACTGGTCTCCCCCAGTCGTCCTACAGAAGGACTGGTCTCCCCCAGTCGTCCTACAGAAGGACTGGTCTCCCCCAGTCGTCCTACAGAAGGACTGGTCTCCCCCAGTCGTCCTACAGAAGGACTGAAGGAGCATAGGTCGGGGCATTCCTCTGGGGCAGAGGAATCATCATTTGAACAGAAGTCTCTGGCACCTCTGCCACAATCTGGTGTCCACGTCTCTACTGACAGTTTAATCAACTCTGTAAAGAATGTAGAGAACTGTACTATAACATCTGGACCCCATGAAGATATCCAGGCAACAAAACGCAACGCTCAGAGTAGCAAAGGCCATAAAGTATGCAAGAGTTTAGATAGCCCCGTATGTCTTTCCCCTGTTGTGAAGGTGAAGCTCCTGAGATCTGGTACAGAACCAAAGAGGATGAATGTAAAGAAAGATGCTTTAGACCCAGGGTCAGACGTTAGGAATCCACAGTCTCCTACAGAGCTACAGAGTAAGGAGCCTTTGAACAACGGGACGCTGAAAGTTGGTGATCGCCCAGTCCATGTTCTACAACACCAGGATATGAACGCTGACAGTAAGAATCCTACAGCCACGGACTGCATCTCTGAGTCCCAGCTGACAGATGAAGGGTCTGAGAAACCAAGTGGAAATGACCAGACTGAGATGATCGGTACTAGAAGTGGGCGTGTCAGGAAGAGTCTTGTTAGATCAAACACAGTCCAAACCAGCTCAGTGAATGACGGTGCCGCTCCCGGAGACGGTGCCTCTCCCAGAGAAGGCCAGCAAACGGCCGTCCGTTCATGTAAAGTTATCATTGAAAGACTCAGCCCTGACATGAGAGGAGAGGGGATCAGTACAGCAGCCTTGCCTGTGGGCCGCTCCCCAGAACCTACAGGGAAAGTTCCTATTGGGAAAGTTCGCTTTGAAATGGGTCCTCCACTACCCCCTCTTCTAATGCCTCTCACTGTAACTCCTCCAAGACCGGTAAAACCTGGCAATCCAAGACAGGTGATTGGTAAACTGTCCTTTCCCTCACCAATGGAAGGGCCTGTTTTCCCTGTGGGGTCCCAAACAGCACCTGACGGTCAGATGTTGAGCTCCCCGTCTCTAACTACCCCTCCGCCAGCCACTGAAGCCCCTTCCTCACCACTGCAGTTTGGTTCAGCCACTCCTAAACATGCCGTTCCTGTTCCAGGGAGACTTCCTGCCTTCAGCTCCTCCTCCTCCTCCACTAGTCCCGCCCAGGAGAACTCCATGAGGATTCTAGACAGCATGTATCCAGAACTCTCCGCCCGTGCTCGGACTCTCAGTATTCTCAGAGGAAACCTCTGTATGTCTGCTGCTGAGACAGAGACAACACCCTCCAGCTCTGTCAGTCAGATATCTGGCTTCAAAACCATCAACTCCTCGTCCACGGCTTTCACCAAAACGGAGCAAAGAGGGAAGCGAAGTGGAGTCAACATGCTTCTACCAAAGAGTGCCAAAAGGCTGAGGCTGGATATCTGCTCCTCCAGCCCTGCTGCAGCAACAGCCAGCCCTGCTGCTAATGGGATATCCTCCACAGCATCAGCCAGTCCAGACCCAGTACTCAGGAAACCTCAACACGGGAGTACTTCACAGCCTACAGAGAAGGAGAAAGTGGTTGGGAAACCAGCAGGCAAAGCCTCCATATCCCAGGCCTTAGAGAAGATAGCAGCCCAGTGTTTTGACCTGTTGCCTGTCATCAAGAGTCACCTGTTTGTTGGGAATCTGTCTAGGAAGCCTGTGTTTGTTGGGAATCTGTCTAGGAAGCCTGTGTTTGTTGGGAATCTGTCTAGGAAGCCTGTGTTTGTTGGGAATCTGTCTAGGAAGCCTGTGTTTGTTGGGAATCTGTCTAGGAAGCCTGTGTTTGTTGGGAATCTGTCTAGGAAGCCTGTGTTTGTTGGGAATCTGTCTAGGAAGCCTGTGTTTGTTGGGAATCTGTCTAGGAAGCCTGTGTTTGTTGGGAATCTGTCTAGGAAGCCTGTGTTTGTTGGGAATCTGTCTAGGAAGCCTGTGTTTGTTGGGAATCTGTCTAGGAAGCCTGTGTTTGTTTGGGAATCTGTCTAGGAAGCCTGTGTTTGTTGGGAATCTGTCTAGGAAGCCTGTGTTTGTTGGGAATCTGTCTAGGAAGCCTGTGTTTGTTGGGAATCTGTCTAGGAAGCCTGTGTTTGTTGGGAATCTGTCTAGGAAGCCTGTGTTTGTTGGGAATCTGTCTAGGAAGCCTGTGTTTGTTGGGAATCTGTCTAGGAAGCCTGTGTTTGTTGGGAATCTGTCTAGGAAGCCTGTGTTTGTTGGGAATCTGTCTAGGAAGCCTGTGTTTTGTTGGGAATCTGTCTAGGAAGCCTGTGTTTGTTTGGGAATCTGTCTAGGAAGCCTGTGTTTGTTGGGAATCTGTCTAGGAAGCCTGTGTTTGTTGGGAATCTGTCTAGGAAGCCTGTGTTTGTTGGGAATCTGTCTAGGAAGCCTGTGTTTGTTGGGAATCTGTCTAGGAAGCCTGTGTTTTGTTGGGAATCTGTCTAGGAAGCCTGTGTTTGTTGGGAATCTGTCTAGGAAGCCTGTGTTTGTTGGGAATCTGTCTAGGAAGCCTGTGTTTGTTGGGAATCTGTCTAGGAAGCCTGTGTTTGTTGGGAATCTGTCTAGGAAGCCTGTGTTTGTTGGGAATCTGTCTAGGAAGCCTGTGTTTGTTGGGAATCTGTCTAGGAAGCCTGTGTTTGTTGGGAATCTGTCTAGGAAGCCTGTGTTTGTTGGGAATCTGTCTAGGAAGCCTGTGTTTGTTGGGAATCTGTCTAGGAAAGCCTGTGTTTGTTGGGAATCTGTCTAGGAAGCCTGTGTTTGTTGGAATCTGTCTAGGAAGCCTGTGTTTGTTGGGAATCTGTCTAGGAAGCCTGTGTTTGTTGGGAATCTGTCTAGGAAGCCTGTGTTTGTTGGGAATCTGTCTAGGAAGCCTGTGTTTGTTGGGAATCTGTCTAGGAAGCCTGTCTAGGAAGCCTGTCTAGGAAGCCTGTGTTACGCGATGAGGAGAAGGAGGTCCTCTCTGAGTTCTCAAACGATCAGGTTAGTCACCTACAGCTTTATCTAGTAGTCTACATAGCATATTTATCTTAGTGTCTTTAAAGAGATGCTTCGGGATTTTGGCAATGAGGCCCTTTTATCTACTTCCCCAGAGTCCGATGAACTCGTGGACACCATTTTTATGTGTCTCTGTGCAGTTTGAAGGAAGTTGCTAACTAGCTCTAGCACAATAGCTAACTAGCGTTAGCGCAATGACTAGAAGTCTATGGTATCTGCTAGCAGATACCATAGACTTCCAGTCATTGTGCTAATGCTAGTTAGCATTGGCGCACAAAACTACCTCAAACGTCTTTCATACTGGACGCAGAGACACAAACAGTATTTACAAGTTCATCTGACTCTGGGGAAAATCATTGCCAAAATCCCCAAGTATCCCTTTAGCTTGTAGACCTAAACACCTCTGACATGGTTGTCCTGTGAATCATTGGTACATGGTTGTCCTGTGAATCATTGGTACATGGTTGTCCTGTGAATCATTGGTACATGGTTGTCCTGTGAATCATTGGTACATGGTTGTCCTGTGAATCATTGGTACATGGTTGTCCTGTGAATCATTGGTACATGGTTGTCCTGTGAATCATTGGTACATGGTTGTCCTGTGAATCATTGGTACAGGGGGTTGTCCTGTGAATCATTGGTACATGGTTGTCCTGTGAATCATTGGTACATGGTTGTCCTGTGAATCATTGGTACATGGTTGTCCTGTGAATCATTGGTACATGGTTGTCCTGTGACTTGTCAGCCTCTGGCAGATGATCTGATGTCAGTGATGCTGACTAAGCTGAAGACTGAGAGGACTGAGCTCAGTGGCTCTCACCTCCAGGCTCTGGTTCGAGTCTACACTGCTCTGTGCCGACAGAGGAGGGACTGGGACAGAGCACATATCCTGGCCTACAGCATCCTTATAGAAGGTAACACGTCCTGGACTACAGCATCCTTATAGAAGGTAACACGTCCTGGCCTACAGCATCCTTATAGAAGGTAACACGTCCTGGCCTACAGCATCCTTATAGAAGGTAACACGTCCTGGCCTACAGCATCCTTATAGAAGGTAACACGTCCTGGCCTACAGCATCCTTATAGAGGGTAACACGTCCTGGCCTACAGCATCCTTATAGAAGGTAACACGTCCTGGCCTACAGCATCCTTATAGAAGGTAACACGTCCTGGCCTACAGCATCCTTATAGAAGGTAACACGTCCTGGCCTACAGCATCCTTATAGAAGGTAACACGTCCTGGCCTACAGCATCCTTATAGAGGGTAACACGTCCTGGCCTACATCATCCTTATAGAAGGTAACACGTCCTGGCCTACAGCATCCTTATAGAAGGTAACACGTCCTGGCCTACAGCATCCTTATAGAGGGTAACACGTCCTGGCCTACAGCATCCTTATAGAAGGTAACACGTCCTGGCCTACAGCATCCTTATAGAAGGTAACACGTCCTGGCCTACAGCATCCTTATAGAGGGTAACACGTCCTGGCCTACAGCATCCTTATAGAAGGTAACACGTCCTGGCCTACAGCATCCTTATAGAAGGTAACACGTCCTGGCCTACAGCATCCTTATAGAGGGTAACACGTCCTGGCCTACAGCATCCTTATAGAAGGTAACACGTCCTGGCCTACAGCATCCTTATAGAAGGTAACACGTCCTGGCCTACAGCATCCTTATAGAAGGTAACACGTCCTGGCCTACAGCATCCTTATAGAAGGTAACACGTCCTGGCCTACAGCATCCTTATAGAGGGTAACATGTCTTCATTGAACAGCTTGAGTTGACTGACATCACGTGACTTCACAGCTTGAGGTGACTGACATCACGTGACTTCACAGCTTGAGGTGACTGACATCACGTGACTTCACAGCTTGAGGTGACTGACATCACGTGACTTCACAGCTTGAGGTGACTGACATCACGTGACTTCACAGCTTGAGTTGACTGACATCACGTGACTTCACAGCTTGAGGTGACTGACATCACGTGACTTCACAGCTTGAGGTGACTGACATCACGTGACTTCACAGCTTGAGTTGACTGACATCACGTGACTTCACAGCTTGAGTTGACTGACATCACGTGACTTCACAGCTTGAGTTGACTGACATCACGTGACTTCACAGCTTGAGGTGACTTAGTTGATGTTGTTTTCCTTCGCCACAGATTTCCCTGAGTCAGCCAAGCTGGTTCTGTTCATGGTGACGACGTGGCCCAACGTGTTCTCCTGCAGGACTGTAGTGTGTCGGGCCGTACACACGGTCACCAAGGCCAAAGCACAAGGAGAGGTGCTCCACTGCCTAACTGCTTACCTGGGATGGGAGAAGGTATGGCATCTCTGTAATGTTGTTCTGTGGGCATGAATGGGTTATGGCTTTACTGTTGTCTGTTGTTCTCCACTGTTTCATCCATTAACAGAGGGAAGAGTTGTCAGTATTCTCGGGGCGGCAGGTAGCTTAGTGGGTAAGAGCGTTGTGCCAGTAACCGAAAGGTCGCTGGTTCTAATCCCCTAGGTGAAAAATCTGTCGATGTGCCCTTGAGCAAGGCACTTAACCCTAATTGCTCCTGTAAGTCGCTCTGGATAAGAGCGTCTGCTAAATGACAAAAAATGTAAAATGTAAATGCATTCTGAGAAGGCAATGCCTGGCTGTTTCCTGTATGTGTATTGTGAAGCTTTGACTTCATGCCATGTCTGTGTCCCCAGAGTCCTCCTAGTGACTTGGATCAGTTGGTTTCCTGCACGTTGATGTCCGTCAGAGCTGCAGCTGAGATGACCTTCCAGAAACACCCCCGACAGGGAGAGGACCTGAACCCTGTTGCCTGGCAACACATTTTCACCCTGGAGCTGCTCTGCTCTCATACGCGCTGGAAGTGGACCCATGACAACCTACTGAGGTACCAAACTGGCTGCCACAGCTGGACTGAAAGTCATCAGCTAACAAACAATGAAGACATAACATACATTTAGCAAACTCTTAATGCCATTATGACCATCCAGATAGATATTAATCTAGCTAGTCAGCATGTAAAAACAAAAACAACCTAAAAATGATTTTGTAAAGCGTTGAAGGATGGTTAGATAATAATTTAAGTAGCCAACTCAGCCAGTTAGCCCCATTTTTGATTTAAACTGCAGACCCGACCAAATTAACATAGAAATATGAGTTATAGATCTGTGATTCTCATTGAAAGCAAGTCTTAAGAAGTGGTAGATCTGTTCTATGTGAGCTATTTCTATGCTACCCGGTCTTAAATTTCGTTTTTGCGTCTTTTACTTTTGGTTTTGTACACCAGCTTCAAACAGCTGAAAATACAATATGTTTGGTTATGGAAATATATATTTCACAGTGATTTAGATGGTACAATGATTCTCTACACTATACATGCTTGTTTTGTCACAGAAATTTAGCAAACTTTTAGAATGTTAGCAACCAGGAAACATAGGCTTGGATTAGCATGGCTAGCACACTGCAGTGGATATTGAGGAAACATGACAAACTGAACACAGTAGAAACGGTATGTTGGGTTGTGTATGGATCACCATATCAGTCAGTAAATCATGGCCTTATCTGTTTAGTTCTTTATTTCTCTGTTTTTAAAGTAAAGAGCTGTGGCCCATGATGAACTCCTGGGTGACCCAGCCCAGATCAGGACAGACACCCATCCAGGATGTCACTGTGGCTGCAGTCCTCAGACTCATAGGTGGGTGGTGGTGGTTGTGGTGGTGGTTGGTGGTTGGTGGTGGGTGGTGGGTGGTGGGTGGTGGGTGGTGGTGGTGGTGGTGGTTTTTGGGTATAATTGTTTTATGAAACACTTGATATGATTTGTACTGACCAATGAAGTGTAACCATGAGAACCTCCTCGCAGGGCGCCTTGGGCAGCTTGGAATAAAGGAGAGATGCAGCTCGTCTGTGAAGAACATTGCCAGTGTCATCAACACATTCGCCAGACACGCTCAGTCGGAAGGTAATCTACTGTAAAGGTTCTGAATGGTTCATCTTATATACACTGCTCCAAAAAATAAAGGGAACACTTAAACAACACAATGTAACTCCAAGTCAATCACACTTCTGTGAAATCAAACTGTCCACTTAGGAAGCAACACTGATTGACAATGCATTTCACATGCTGTTGTGCAAATGGAATAGACAACAGGTGGAAATTATAGGCAATTAGCAAGACACCCCCAATAAAGGACTGGTTTTGCAGGTGGTGACCACAGACCACTTCTCAGTTCCTATGCTTCCTGGCTGATGTTTTGGTCACTTTTGAATGCTGGCGGTGCTTTCACTCTAATGGTAGCATGAGACGGAGTCTACAACCCACACAAGTGGCTCAGGTAGTGCAGCTCATCCAGGATGGCACATCAATGCGAGCTGTGGCAAGAAGGTTTGCTGTGTCTGTCAGCGTAGTGTCCAGAGCATGGAGGCGCTACCAGGAGACAGGCCAGTACATCAGGAGACGTGGAGGAGGCCGTAGGAGGGCAACAACCCAACAGCAGGACCGCTACCTCCGCCTTTGTGCAAGGAGGAGCAGGCGGAGGACTGCCAGAGCCCTGCAAAATGACCTCCAGCAGGCCACAAATGTGCATGTGTCTGCTCAAACGGTCAGAAACAGACTCCATGAGGGTGGTATGAGGGCCCGACGTCCACAGGTGGGGGTTGTGCTTACAGCCCAACACCGTGCAGGACGTTTGGCATTTGCCAGAGAACACCAAGATTGGCAAATTCGCCACTGGCGCCCTGTGCTCTTCACAGATGAAAGCAGGTTCACACTGAGCACATGTGACAGACGTGACAGTCTGGAGACGCCGTGGAGAACGTTCTGCTGCCTGCAACATCCTCCATCATGACCGGTTTGGCGGTGGGTCAGTCATGGTGTGGGGTGGCATTTCTTTGGGGGGCCGCACAGCCCTCCATGTGCTCGCCAGAGGTAGCCTGACTGCCATTAGGTACCGAGATGAGATCCTCAGACCATATGCCTGTGAGACCATATGCTGGTGTGGTTGGTCGTTTATTGGGGGTGTCTTGGTTGTCAGCAGTTCCTGCAAGAGGAAGGCATTGATGCTATGGACTGGCCCGCCCGTTCCCCAGACCTGAATCCAATTGAGCACATCTGGGACATCATGTCTCGCTCCATCCACCAACGCCACGTTGCACCACAGACTGTCCAGGAGTTGGCGGATGCTTTAGTCCAGGTCTGGGAGGAGATCCCTCAGGAGACCATCCGCCACCTCATCAGGAGCATGCCCAGGCATTGTAAGGAGGTCATACAGGCACGTGGAGGCCACACACACTACTGAGACTCATTTTGACTTGTTTTAAGGACATTACATCAAAGTTGGATCAGCCTGTAGTGTGGTTTTCCACTTTAATTTTGAGGGTGACTCCAAATCCAGACCTCCATGGGTTGATAAATTTGATTTCCATTGATAATTTTTGTGTGATTTTGTTGTCAGCATATTCAACTATGTAAAGAAAAAAGGATTTAATAAGATTATTTCATTCATTCAGATCTAGGTGAATGTGTTTTTTTTAGTGTTCCCTTTATTTTTTTGAGCAGTATATATTCGTCTCCCGAGTGGCGCAGTGGTCTAAGGCACTGCATCACAGTGCTAGCTGTGCCACTAGAAATCCTGGTTCGAATCCAGGCTCTGTCGTAGCCGGTCGCGACCGGGAGACCCATGGGGCGGCGCGCAATTAGCCCAGCATCATCCAGGGTAGGGGAGGGAATGGCCGGCAGGGATGTAGCTCAGTTGGTAGAGCATGGTGTTTGCAACGCCAGGGTTGTGGGTTCGATTCCCACGGGGGGCCAGTATGAAGAAAAGAAAAAATATTATGTATAACTGTAAGTCGCTCTGGATAAGAGCATCTGCTAAATGACACACAAAAAAATATATATATATATCATTGGTAGTTTTACTCAGATGGACTACCATCCCAGTTGCTTTAACCGGCAGAATATCTATTGTCAAGATGAATATACTGCCACGGCTGAATTCGTGCAGTTCAATGCTTCCCTTGTCTCTCCCTTCTGGCTATTGGGATAAAATTCATAGTGCGGTTTCAAAATGTATATGGAAAGGTAAACGATCCCGGGTTAAAATTAATAAACTTACAAAGAGGGAAAGACGTAGGAGGACTATCTGTACCAAACTTTAAATTGTATTTCCAGGCACTAGCATTTCGCCCCATCATAAATTGGTTTAGACATGATTGGTCTGCCCCCTGGCTGAGTAGAGAGAGAAATATGTGACCGACCGCCTCGATTTGGTCTTATGTAGCAACATTTGAAATTGTGTTTTTTACATTGGATAAAAGTAGAGACTCAGAGCTAGAAAATGGTATATCATACACTACAGTTGAGGAGCAATGGGAAAGTAATTTTGCTTTGAAAGTTGATCATCTTGTAACCCCACTTTTGAGAGAATTTTCCTTGAATGTTTTGCTAACTACTGGAGAGCTCTTCTTTGTCTCCACCCATTCAGCATCGTTCACACCCTCTTAAGCCTTAGCCCCACCCATCTCTTTAAGGATTCACATGTGAGGCCATGTGCTAAACACACACTACATCAAATAAAATCTAAGTTTATTTGTCACATGCACAGGATACAGAAGGTGTAAACGGTACAGTGAAGTGCTTACTTGCATAGTAGCAATATCAAAAACAGAATGTGTCCAGATAAAAATATTTTATGAATATTTTATCATTTATTAGATGACGCTTACCCGACACAGTAAATTGATGGGTCATGTGAAAGAAATGCTATAACCACCCCCCAGCCACATCTAGCTAAGTGGATGGGTCACTATTGTCTAGACATGTACACATGTTCATGAAATACAATAGATGGCCGTAATCACACCCAGACACACCTGGCTAATTTGATGGGTCATGTAATAATCCGTCCGAACTGGAGTCTTCTGTTTAGACATGTAGCTAGCTAGCTAAACAATGAACCGGCATAATCCCAACTCATACTACTACCAATACAAACATTGCCATAGCTGTAGTGTGAATCTGCAGGTAGCTAAAGCTAACACATTAGGTTCAATGTTAGCTAGCTAACATTAGGCTATAATTAGCAATGCAAATGGTCAGCGGGAAGGTTCTTGTCTTTTTCCATGGCTAAACCAACAAGGCTCATAATTTAACAATTTTATTAGTATTTGTGGATGGAATACAAGTTTGTTATTAAGGCACATGAAAGTTCACATGTTCCAGAAGGCATTTCTGCCAAAAAAAAACGCATTTACGTTCAAATGCCGCTCCTGTGAAATATTGACGTGGGACATACCAGAGAACATGAGGGTGATTTTCTGGAGAAAAAAAATCTCAATTTGTCTGTCATAGTTGACGTGTACCTATGATGAAAATTACAGGCCTCTCTCATCTTTTTAAGTGGGAGAACTTGCACAATTGGTGGCTGACTAAATACTTTTTTCCCCCACTGTATATCCCTTAAACAATGTAATATGGTGTCTCCTACTGCCCTGGAAGAGGTGGTTTCTTAAACAATGGAAATTACTCTTTGGTTTTATTATTGCTCTCACAATTTCTGTTTCACGCAAAATGTAAAAGCAATGTAACTGCGAATCAAAATGGCGTGGCCATACTCCAATATTTAACAAGAATGCCCTGTGATCAGGAGGGTGGCCTTTTGCATCCCCGAAATGGTCAAAATGTAGAATCTGTACCCTTACCGATATCATGGACAGTAATTGGGGGGGGATGTAAAGTGAGACTCTGGAGGGATGAATGGATGGAATGGATGGATGGATGGGGTGGGTGGATGGATGGAATGGATGGAATGGATGGGGTGGGTGGATGGATGGGGTGGGTGGATGGATGGAATGGATGGATGGATGGAATGGATGGATGGATGGAATGGATGGGGTGGGTGGATGGGGTGGGTGGATGGATGGAATGGATGGATGGGGTGGGTGGATGGATGGATGGGGGGGGTGGATGGATGGAATGGATGGATGGGGTGGATGGATGGATGGATGGATGGGTGGGGTGGGGTGGGTGGATGGATGGGGTGGGTGGATGGAATGGATGGATGGGGTGGGTGGATGGATGGATGGATGGGGTGGGGGGATGGATGGATGGATGGATGGGGGTGGGTGGATGGATGGATGGATGGGGTGGGTGGGTGGATGGATGGATGGGGTGGGTGGATGGATGGATGGATGGGGTGGGTGGATGGATGGATGGATGGATGGATGGATGGGGTGGGTGGATGGGGTGGGTGGATGGATGAGAGGGAGACCGATAAGCAACGTCAGTTTCTGGGTGGGGTGGTATGGCATATATCATATGAATATATCTGAATGATTGACTTCCAGTGTTATACCTCTACCTGTAACCATAACCCTTAAAAAAAATAAAATAATTCTGCTCAGATGAGACTGGACAGATATGTGTGTCTGTATTGGACAGATGGCCAACCAATGAGTCTCTGTGATGTCATTTCCAGGTGTTCCCTGGGAGGTCCAGCTGGCAGCTGTCTACACCGTCTATGACCTGTCGCCTGGCAACCCCAAGGAGGCCCTGGCTGCACTGGCGTCATGGCGAGAAGAGACCACCCAGCCCGTCCCCCCCGCTGTCACCAGCTGCATCACACAGATCGCCTCGCTCTGCCGACACATCAAACCCTAGCTCCTAGTCCTTAATCCCACCACACCTCTAACCCCTCGTTCCACTTGTACAGATCTGAAAGGATTTTCTAGGTCACCGATTGGCTATCAGAGGTCAAGGTGAAGCAGCTTCCATATTGCTGTTACCTATCCATACCTTTTAGACCCTGTTGTGGACCGAACCCCTCAGTGACTGGTTTTAATGTCCATATTATTTAGCTGTTGGTTAAATCATCATGTTGGTCTCTCTGATTTAAACATCACCTTCTGTTCCCCTTGATGTTTTTCTTTGGTTTTCGGATTCAGTTCTTGGAATATATTTTTCATTTTCATGTTAAGCATGACATTGTAAATATGATGTTCAGATCCCATTTTGTGAAAATCAGTGTATACAAGATAAATGTCCTACTTTTGTAAATATTCACTGTTACAGAGTCTATTTCTATGTGATTTTACACATTAAAATCTAAGCAGTAAGCCTTGTTTTCTCCTTCCCATAGTGGTGATTGAAAGCGTAGCCATGATTTCTCCTTCCCATAGTGGTGATTGAAAGCACAGCCATGATTTCTCCTTCCCATAGTGGTGATTGAAAGCACAGCCATGGTGATAGAAAGCGTAGCCATGGTGATAGAAAGCGTAGCCATGGTGATAGAAAGCGTAGCCATGGTGATATAAAGCGTAGCCATGGTGATGGAAAGTGTAGCCATGGTGATAGAAAGCGTAGCCATGGTGATAGAAAGCGTAGCCATGGTGATTGAAAGCGTAGCCATGGTGATGGAAAGCGTAGCCATGGTGATAGACAGCGTAGCCATGGTGATAGACAGCGTAGCCATGGTGATCACACGTAAAAACCAACAGTCTGAACTATTCTATTACTGTCAATTTACATCAAAAATAGAGATTTCGTTAAAAAAAGAGAACTTGTTATTTTCAGAATCCTTTCTTTACCAAGTACCTTTACACATACTCAGATTGTTACTAGGTGATGGTGCTGCTAGTGATCGACAACATACTCAGAATGTTACTTGGTTGATGGTGCTCCTAGTGAGTTATTTGTAGGTATGCTGTTGGTCTGCACTGTGTCCTGTTATGCATTTCTATATTATTTTATTAGAAAAATATATATCATTGTCAGGGCTTTTCTGTAGGTGCAAAACACGTTTCTGTCAATGGCACAACATGTCTAATTTGCTTCAGCTTTTGGGTTTGGGGTTGTCAATCTTGTCCCCACAGAAAATGTATTTTCTGCTTCTCAAAAAGGCCTTGTGAAACATCATGGCCGGAGTCTGAAAACATCTCCGTCAGCCTTGGTGATGACATCATCCAAGGGTACAATAACAGAGTGGTGTTCCTCCCAAATGACAACCTGTTCCCTATGCAGTGCACTACATTTGACCAGGGCCCATAGGGAGCCATTTGGGACGCCTCCTCAGGAAGTGTGCAGTTCCACTCTTGTATAGAAGCTCTGTACTGAGACCAACTGGAGGATGATTGGACAACACAACAGCCTGCAGTGAGACAAAGGTAAGGCTTTTTAAACAGCCCTGAAGACTACAGTCTTTAGGAGAGACGTAGTCATCGTCATGCTGATAGGATTCATCAATGGGGCCTTGGGTTCCTCTGACGTGAGCTGTACACTACAGGCTTTTATATATGGTGCTTCATTTCCCATTGATATATCTAGGACATGGTGGATACGGTTGACCTTTTATAGGCTGTTGATACCCTAGTTATTATCCTGTTTACTGTAATATCACAACATTATAGGCTGTTGATACCCTAGTTATTATCCTGTTTACTGTAATATCACAACATTATAGGCTGTTGATACCCTAGTTATTATCCTGTTTTACTGTAATATCACATTATAGGCTGTTGATACCCTAGTTATTATCCTGTTTACTGTAATATCACATTATAGGCTGTTGATACCCTAGTTATTATCCTGTTTACTGTAATATCACATTATAGGCTGTTGATACCCTAGTTATTATCCTGTTTACTGTAATATCACAACATTATAGGCTGTTGATACCCTAGTTATTATCCTGTTTACTGTAATATCACAACATTATAGGCTGTTGATACACTAGTTATTATCCTGTTTACTGTAATATCACATTATAGGCTGTTGATACACTAGTTATTATCCTGTTTACTGTAATATCACAACATTATAGGCTGTTGATACACTAGTTATTATCCTGTTTACTGTAATATCACAACATTATAGGCTGTTGATACCCTAGTTATTATCCTGTTTACTGTAATATCACAACATTATAGGCTGTTGATACCCTAGTTATTATCCTGTTTACTGTAATATCACAACATTATAGGCTGTTGATACCCTAGTTATTATCCTGTTTACTGTAATATCACAACATTATAGGCTGTTGATACCCTAGTTATTATCCTGTTTACTGTAATATCACAACATTATAGGCTGTTGATACCCTAGTTATTATCCTGTTTACTGTAATATCACAACATTATAGGCTGTTGATACCCTAGTTATTATCCTGTTTACTGTAATATCACAACATTATAGGCTGTTGATAACCCTAGTTATTATCCTGTTTACTGTAATATCACATTATAGGCTGTTGATACCCTAGTTATTATCCTGTTTACTGTAATATCACATTATAGGCTGTTGATACCCTAGTTATTATCCTGTTTACTGTAATATCACATTATAGGCTGTTGATACCCTAGTTATTATCCTGTTTTACTGTAATATCACAACATTATAGGCTGTTGATACACTAGTTATTATCCTGTTTACTGTAATATCACATTATAGGCTGTTGATACCCTAGTTATTATCCTGTTTACTGTAATATCACATTATAGGCTGTTGATACCTAGTTATTATCCTGTTTACTGTAATATCACAACATTATAGGCTGTTGATACACTAGTTATTATCCTGTTTACTGTAATATCACAACATTATAGGCTGTTGATACCCTAGTTATTATCCTGTTTACTGTAATATTACAACATTATAGGCTGTTGATACCCTAGTTATTATCCTGTTTACTGTAATATCACAACATTATAGGCTGTTGATACCCTAGTTATTATCCTGTTTACTGTAATATCACAACATTATAGGCTGTTGATACCCTAGTTATTATCATGTTTACTGTAATATCACATTATAGGCTGTTGATACACTAGTTATTATCCTGTTTACTGTAATATCACATTATAGGCTGTTGATACACTAGTTATTATCCTGTTTACTGTAATATCACATTATAGGCTGTTGATACCCTAGTTATTATCCTGTTTACTGTAATATCACAACATTTATAGGCTGTTGATACCCTAGTTATTATCCTGTTTACTGTAATATCACAACATTATAGGCTGTTGATACCTAGTTATTATCCTGTTTACTGTAATATCACATTATAGGCTGTTGATACCCTAGTTATTATCCTGTTTACTGTAATATACAACATTATAGGCTGTTGATACCCTAGTTATTATCCTGTTTACTGTAATATCACAACATTATAGGCTGTTGATACACTAGTTATTATCCTGTTTACTGTAATATCACATTATAGGCTGTTGATACACTAGTTATTATCCTGTTTACTGTAATATCACAACATTATAGGCTGTTGATACACTAGTTATTATCCTGTTTACTGTAATATCACAACATTATAGGCTGTTGATACCCTAGTTATTATCCTGTTTACTGTAATATTACAACATTATAGGCTGTTGATACCCTAGTTATTATCCTGTTTACTGTAATATCACATTATAGGCTGTTGATACCCTAGTTATTATCCTGTTTACTGTAATATCACAACATTATAGGCTGTTGATACCCTAGTTATTATCCTGTTTACTGTAATATCACATTATAGGCTGTTGATACACTAGTTATTATCCTGTTTACTGTAATATCACATTATAGGCTGTTGATACACTAGTTATTATCCTGTTTACTGTAATATCACATTATAGGCTGTTGATACCCTAGTTATTATCCTGTTTACTGTAATATCACAACATTATAGGCTGTTGATACCCTAGTTATTATCCTGTTTACTGTAATATCACAACATTATAGGCTGTTGATACCCTAGTTATTATCCTGTTTACTGTAATATCACATTATAGGCTGTTGATACCCTAGTTATTATCCTGTTTACTGTAATATTACAACATTATAGGCTGTTGATACACTAGTTATTATCCTGTTTACTGTAATATCACAACATTATAGGCTGTTGATACCCTAGTTATTATCCTGTTTACTGTAATATCACAACATTATAGGCTGTTGATACCCTAGTTATTATCCTGTTTACTGTAAATATCACAACATATAGGCTGTTGATACCCTAGTTATTATCCTGTTTACTGTAATATCACAACATTATAGGCTGTTGATACCCTAGTTATTATCCTGTTTACTGTAATATCACAACATTATAGGCTGTTGATACCCTAGTTATTATCCTGTTTACTGTAATATCACAACATTATAGGCTGTTGATACCCTAGTTATTATCCTGTTTACTGTATATCACAACATTATAGGCTGTTGATACCCTAGTATTATCCTGTTTACTGTAATATCACATTATAGGCTGTTGATACCCTAGTTATTATCCTGTTTACTGTAATATCACATTATAGGCTGTTGATACCCTAGTTATTATCCTGTTTACTGTAATATCACATTATAGGCTGTTGATACCCTAGTTATTATCCTGTTTACTGTAATATCACAACATTATAGGCTGTTGATACACTAGTTATTATCCTGTTTACTGTAATATCACATTATAGGCTGTTGATACACTAGTTATTATCCTGTTTACTGTAATATCACATTATAGGCTGTTGATACACTAGTTATTATCCTGTTTACTGTAATATCACAACATTATAGGCTGTTGATACACTAGTTATTATCCTGTTTACTGTAATATCACAACATTATAGGCTGTTGATACCCTAGTTATTATCCTGTTTACTGTAATATTACAACATTATAGGCTGTTGATACCCTAGTTATTATCCTGTTTACTGTAATATCACAACATTATAGGCTGTTGATACCCTAGTTATTATCCTGTTTACTGTAATATCACAACATTATAGGCTGTTGATACCCTAGTTATTATCATGTTTACTGTAATATCACATTATAGGCTGTTGATACACTAGTTATTATCCTGTTTACTGTAATATCACATTATAGGCTGTTGATACACTAGTTATTATCCTGTTTACTGTAATATCACATTATAGGCTGTTGATACCCTAGTTATTATCCTGTTTACTGTAATATCACAACATTATAGGCTGTTGATACCCTAGTTATTATCCTGTTTACTGTAATATCACAACATTATAGGCTGTTGATACCCTAGTTATTATCCTGTTTACTGTAAATATCACATTATAGGCTGTTGATACCCTAGTTATTATCCTGTTTACTGTAATATTACAACATTATAGGCTGTTGATACACTAGTTATTATCCTGTTTACTGTAATATCACAACATTATAGGCTGTTGATACCCTAGTTATTATCCTGTTTACTGTAATAATATCACAACATTATAGGCTGTTGATACCCTAGTTATTATCCTGTTTACTGTAATATCACAACATTATAGGCTGTTGATACCCTAGTTATTATCCTGTTTACTGTAATATCACAACATTATAGGCTGTTGATACCCTAGTTATTATCCTGTTTACTGTAATATTACAACATTATAGGCTGTTGATACCCTAGTTATTATCCTGTTTACTGTAATATCACAACATTATAGGCTGTTGATACCCTAGATATTATCCTGTTTACTGTAATATCACAACATTATAGGCTGTTGATACCCTAGTTATTATCCTGTTTACTGTAATATCACATTATAGGCTGTTGATACCCTAGTTATTATCCTGTTTACTGTAATATCAATACATTATAGGCTGTTGATACCCTAGTTATTATTCTGTTTACTGTAATATCACATTATAGGCTGTTGATACCCTAGTTATTATCCTGTTTACTGTAATATCAATACATTATAGGCTGTTGATACCCTAGTTATTATCCTGTTTACTGTAATATCACATTATAGGCTGTTGATACCCTAGTTATTATCCTGTTTACTGTAATATCACATTATAGGCTGTTGATACCCTAGTTATTATTCTGTTTACTGTAATATCACATTATAGGCTGTTGATACCCTAGTTATTATCCTGTTTACTGTAATATCACAACATTATAGGCTGTTGATACCCTAGTTATTATCCTGTTTACTGTAATATCACATTATAGGCTGTTGATACCCTAGTTATTATCCTGTTTACTGTAATATTACAACATTATAGGCTGTTGATACCCTAGTTATTATCCTGTTTACTGTAATATCACAACATTATAGGCTGTTGATACCCTAGTTATTATCCTGTCTACTGTAATATCACAACATTATAGGCTGTTGATACCCTAGTTATTATCCTGTTTACTGTAATATCACAACATTATAGGCTGTTGATACCCTAGTTATTATCCTGTTTACTGTAATATCACATTATAGGCTGTTGATACCCTAGTTATTATTCTGTTTACTGTAATATCACATTATAGGCTGTTGTACCCTAGTTATTATCCTGTTTACTGTAATATCACATTATAGGCTGTTGATACCCTAGTTATTATCCTGTTTACTGTAATATCACAACATAATAGGCTGTTGATACCCTAGTTATTATCCTGTTTACTGTAATATCACAACATTATAGGCTGTTGATACCCTAGTTATTATTCTGTTTACTGTAATATCACATTATAGGCTGTTGATACCCTAGTTATTATCCTGTTTACTGTAATATCACAACATTATAGGCTGTTGATACCCTAGTTATTATCCTGTTTACTGTAATATCACATTATAGGCTGTTGATACCCTAGTTATTATCCTGTTTACTGTAATATCACAACATTATAGGCTGTTGATACCCTAGTTATTATCCTGTTTACTGTAATATCACAACATTATAGGCTGTTGATACCCTAGTTATTATCCTGTTTACTGTAATATCACAACATTATAGGCTGTTGATACCCTAGTTATTATCCTGTTTACTGTAATATCACAACATTATAGGCTGTTGATACCCTAGTTATTATCCTGTTTACTGTAATATCACAACATTATAGGCTGTTGATACCCTAGTTATTATCCTGTTTACTGTAATATCACAACATTATAGGCTGTTGATACCCTAGTTATTATCCTGTTTACTGTAATATCACATTATAGGCTGTTGATACACTAGTTATTATCCTGTTTACTGTAATATCACATTATAGGCTGTTGATACCCTAGATATTATCCTGTTTACTGTAATATTACAACATTATAGGCTGTTGATACCCTAGTTATTATCCTGTTTACTGTAAAATCACATTATAGGCTGTTGATACCCTAGATATTATCCTGTGTACTGTAATATCACAACATTATAGGCTGTTGATACCCTAGTTATTATCCTGTTTACTGTAATATCACAACATTATAGGCTGTTGATACCCTAGTTATTATCCTGTTTACTGTAATATCACAACATTATAGGCTGTTGATACCCTAGTTATTATCCTGTTTACTGTAATATCACAACATTATAGGCTGTTGATACCCTAGTTATATCCTGTTTACTGTAATATCACACATTATAGGCTGTTGATACCCTAGTTATTATCCTGTTTACTGTAATATCACAACATTATAGGCTGTTGATACCCTAGTTATTATCCTGTTTACTGTAATATCACATTATAGGCTGTTGATACCCTAGTTATTATCCTGTTTACTGTAATATCACATTATAGGCTGTTGATACCCTAGTTATTATCCTGTTTACTGTAATATCACATTATAGGCTGTTGATACCCTAGTTATTATCCTGTTTACTGTAATATCACAACATTATAGGCTGTTGATACCCTAGTTATTATCCTGTTTACTGTAATATCACAACATTATAGGCTGTTGATACCCTAGTTATTATCCTGTTTACTGTAATATCACAACATTATAGGCTGTTGATACCCTAGTTATTATCCTGTTTACTGTAATATCACATTATAGGCTGTTGATACCCTAGTTATTATCCTGTTTACTGTAATATCACAACATTCTAGGCTGTTGATACCCTAGTTATTATCCTGTTTACTGTAATATCACAACATTATAGGCTGTTGATACCCTAGTTATTATTCCTGTTTACTGTAATATCACATTATAGGCTGTTGATACCCTAGTTATTATCCTGTTTACTGTAATATCACAACATTATAGGCTGTTGATACCCTAGTTATTATCCTGTTTACTGTAATATCACATTATAGGCTGTTGATACCCTAGTTATTATCCTGTTTACTGTAATATCACATTATAGGCTGTTGATACCCTAGTTATTATCCTGTTTACTGTAATATCACAACATTATAGGCTGTTGATACCCTAGTTATTATCCTGTTTACTGTAATATCACAACATTATAGGCTGTTGATACCCTAGTTATTATCCTGTTTACTGTAATATCACATTATAGGCTGTTGATACCCTAGTTATTATCCTGTTTACTGTAATATTACAACATTATAGGCTGTTGATACACTAGTTATTATCCTGTTTACTGTAATATCACAACATTATAGGCTGTTGATACCCTAGTTATTATCCTGTTTACTGTAATATCACAACATTATAGGCTGTTGATACCCTAGTTATTATCCTGTTTACTGTAATATCACAACATTATAGGCTGTTGATACCCTAGTTATTATCCTGTTTACTGTAATATCACAACATTATAGGCTGTTGATACCCTAGTTATTATCCTGTTTACTGTAATATTACAACATTATAGGCTGTTGATACCCTAGTTATTATCCTGTTTACTGTAATATCACAAACATTATAGGCTGTTGATACCCTAGATATTATCCTGTTTACTGTAATATCACAACATTATAGGCTGTTGATACCCTAGTTATTATCCTGTTTACTGTAATATCACAACATTATAGGCTGTTGATACCCTAGTTATTATCCTGTTTACTGTAATATCACAACATTATAGGCTGTTGATACCCTAGTTATTATCCTGTTTACTGTAATATCACATTATAGGCTGTTGATACCCTAGTTATTATTCTGTTTACTGTAATATCACATTATAGGCTGTTGATACCCTAGTTATTATCCTGTTTACTGTAATATCACATTATAGGCTGTTGATACCCTAGTTATTATCCTGTTTACTGTAATATCACAACATAATAGGCTGTTGATACCCTAGTTATTATCCTGTTTACTGTAATATCACATTATAGGCTGTTGATACCCTAGTTATTATTCTGTTTACTGTAATATCACAACATTATAGGCTGTTGATACCCTAGTTATTATCCTGTTTACTGTAATATCACAACATTATAGGCTGTTGATACCCTAGTTATTATCCTGTTTACTGTAATATCACAACATTATAGGCTGTTGATACCCTAGTTATTATCCTGTTTACTGTAATATCACAAACATTATAGGCTGTTGATACCCTAGTTATTATCCTGTTTACTGTAATATCACAACATTATAGGCTGTTGATACCCTAGTTATTATCCTGTTTACTGTAATATCACATTATAGGCTGTTGATACCCTAGTTATTATCCTGTTTACTGTAATATCACAACATTATAGGCTGTTGATACCCTAGTTATTATCCTGTTTACTGTAATATCACAACATTATAGGCTGTTGATACCCTAGTTATTATCCTGTTTACTGTAATATCACAACATTATAGGCTGTTGATACCCTAGTTATTATCCTGTTTACTGTAATATCACATTATAGGCTGTTGATACACCTAGTTATTATCCTGTTTACTGTAATATCACATTATAGGCTGTTGATACCCTAGATATTATCCTGTTTACTGTAATATTACAACATTATAGGCTGTTGATACCCTAGTTATTATCCTGTTTACTGTAATATCACATTATAGGCTGTTGATACCCTAGATATTATCCTGTTTACTGTAATATCACAACATTTATAGGCTGTTGATACCCTAGTTATTATCCTGTTTACTGTAATATCACAACATTATAGGCTGTTGATACCCTAGTTATTATCCTGTTTACTGTAATATCACAACATTATAGGCTGTTGATACCCTAGTTATTATCCTGTTTACTGTAACATCACAACATTATAGGCTGTTGATACCCTAGTTATTATCCTGTTTACTGTAATATCACAACATTATAGGCTGTTGATACCCTAGTTATTATCCTGTTTACTGTAATATCACAACATTATAGGCTGTTGATACCCTAGTTATTATCCTGTTTACTGTAATATCACATTATAGGCTGTTGATACCCTAGTTATTATCCTGTTTACTGTAATATCACATTATAGGCTGTTGATACCCTAGTTATTATCCTGTTTACTGTAATATCACATTATAGGCTGTTGATACCCTAGTTATTTATCCTGTTTACTGTAATATCACAACATTATAGGCTGTTGATACCCTAGTTATTATCCTGTTTACTGTAATATCACAACATTATAGGCTGTTGATACCCTAGTTATTATCCTGTTTACTGTAATATCACATTATAGGCTGTTGATACCCTAGTTATTATCCTGTTTACTGTAATATCACATTATAGGCTGTTGATACCCTAGTTATTATCCTGTTTACTGTAACATCACAACATTATAGGCTGTTGATACCCTAGTTATTATCCTGTTTACTGTAATATCACAACATTATAGGCTGTTGATACCCTAGTTATTATCCTGTTTACTGTAATATCACATTATAGGCTGTTGAACCCTAGTTATTATCCTGTTTACTGTAATATCACAACATTATAGGCTGTTGATACCCCTAGTTATTATCCTGTTTACTGTAATATCACATTATAGGCTGTTGATACACTAGTTATTATCCTGTTTACTGTAATATCACAACATTATAGGCTGTTGATACCCTAGTTATTATCCTGTTTACTGTAATATCACAACATTATAGGCTGTTGATACCCTAGTTATTATCCTGTTTACTGTAATATCACATTATAGGCTGTTGATACACTAGTTATTATCCTGTTTACTGTAATATCACAACATTATAGGCTGTTGATACCCTAGTTATTATCCTGTTTACTGTAATATCACATTATAGGCTGTTGATACCCTAGTTATTATCCTGTTACTGTAATATCACAACATTATAGGCTGTTGATACCCTAGTTATTATCCTGTTTACTGTAATATCACAACATTATAGGCTGTTGATACACTAGTTATTATCCTGTTTACTGTAATATCACATTATAGGCTGTTGATACCCTAGTTATTATCCTGTTTACTGTAATATCACAACATTATAGGCTGTTGATACCCTAGTTATTATCCTGTTTACTGTAATATCATACATTATAGGCTGTTGATACCTAGTTATTATCCTGTTTACTGTAAAATCACATTATAGGTGTTGATACCCTAGTTATTATCCTGTTTACTGTAATATCACAACATTATAGGCTGTTGATACACTAGTTATTATCCTGTTTACTGTAATATCACAACATTATAGGCTGTTGATACCCTAGTTATTATCCTGTTTACTGTATATCATCAACATTATAGGCTGTTGATACCCTAGTTATTATCCTGTTTACTGTAATATCACAACATTATAGGCTGTTGATACCCTAGTTATTATCCTGTTTAGTGTAATATCACAACATTATAGGCTGTTGATACCCTAGTTATTATCCTGTTTACTGTAATATCACAACATTATAGGCTGTTGATACCCTAGTTATTATCCTGTTTACTGTAATATCACATTATAGGCTGTTGATACCCTAGTTATTATCCTGTTTACTGTAATATCACAACATTATAGGCTGTTGATACCCTAGTTATTATCCTGTTTACTGTAATATCACAACATTATAGGCTGTTGATACACTAGTTATTATCCTGTTTACTGTAATATCACATTATAGGCTGTTGATACCCTAGTTATTATCCTGTTTACTGTAATATCACATTATAGGCTGTTGATACCCTAGTTATTATCCTGTTTACTGTAATATCACAACATTATAGGCTGTTGATACCCTAGTTATTATCCTGTTTACTGTAATATCAATACATTATAGGCTGTTGATACCCTAGTTATTATCCTGTTTACTGTAATATCACATTATAGGCTGTTGATACCCTAGTTATGATCCTGTTTACTGTAATATCACAACATTATAGGCTGTTGATACACTAGTTATTATCCTGTTTACTGTAATATCACAACATTATAGGCTGTTGATACCCTAGTTATTATCCTGTTTACTGTAATATCACAACATTATAGGCTGTTGATACCCTAGTTATTATCCTGTTTACTGTAATATCACAACATTATAGGCTGTTGATACCCTAGTTATTATCCTGTTTACTGTAATATCACAACATTATAGGCTGTTGATACCCTAGTTATTATCCTGTTTACTGTAATATCACAACATTATAGGCTGTTGATACCCTAGTTATTATCCTGTTTACTGTAATATCACATTATAGGCTGTTGATACCCTAGTTATTATCCTGTTTACTGTAATATCACAACATTATAGGCTGTTGATACCCTAGTTATTATCCTGTTTACTGTAATATCACAACATTATAGGCTGTTGATACACTAGTTATTATCCTGTTTACTGTAATATCACATTATAGGCTGTTGATACCCTAGTTATTATCCTGTTTACTGTAATATCACAACATTATAGGCTGTTGATACCCTAGTTATTATCCTGTTTACTGTAATATCAATACATTATAGGCTGTTGATACCCTAGTTATTATCCTGTTTACTGTAATATCACATTATAGGCTGTTGATACCCTAGTTATTATCCTGTTTACTGTAATATCACAACATTATAGGCTGTTGATACACTAGTTATTATCCTGTTTACTGTAATATCACAACATTATAGGCTGTTGATACCCTAGTTATTATCCTGTTTACTGTAATATCACAACATTATAGGCTGTTGATACCCTAGTTATTCAATCAATCAATCAATTTTATTTTATATAGCCCTTCTTACATCAGCTAATATCTCGAAGTGCTGTACAGAAACCCAGCCTAAAACCCCAAACAGCTAGTAATGCAGGTGTAGAAGCACGGTGGCTAGGAAAAACTCCCTAGAAAGGCAAAACCTAGGAAGAAACCTAGAGAGGAACCAGGCTATGAGGGGTGGCCAGTCCTCTTCTGGCTGTGCCGGGTGGAGATTATAACAGAACCATGCCAAGATGTTCAAAAATGTTCATAAGTGACAAGCATGGTCAAATAATAATCAGGAATAAATCTCAGTTGGCTTTTCATAGCCGATCATTAGAGTTTTAAAACAGCAGGTCTGGGACAGGTAGGGGTTCCATAACCGCAGGCAGAACAGTTTAAACTGGAATAGCAGCAAGGCCAGGCGGACTGGGGATAGCAAGGAGTCACCACGGCCGGTAGTCCCGACGTATGGTCCTAGGGCTCAGGTCTCTCAGTTGGCTTTTCATAGCCGATCATTTAGAGTTGAAAACAGCAGGTCTGGGACAGGTAGGGGTTTCGTAGCCGCAGGCAGAACAGTTGAAACTGGAATAGCAGCAAGGCCAGGCGGACTGGGGGCAGCAGGGTGTCATCATGCCCGGTAGTCCTGACGTATGGGTCCTAGGGCTCAGGTTCTCAGAGAGAAAGAGAGAACGAGAGAATTAGAGAGAGCATACTTAAATTCACACAGGACACTGGATAAGACAGGAGAAGTACTCCAGGTATAACCAACTAACCCCAGCCCCCCGACACATAAACTACTGCAGCATAAATACTGGAGGCTGAGACAGGAGCGGTCCGGAGACACTGTGGCCCCATCCGAAGAAAACCCCGGACAGGGCCAAACAGGAAGGATATAACCCCACCCACTCCGCCAAAGCACAGCCCCCGCACCACTAGAGGGATATCCCCAACCACCAACTTACAATCCTGAGACAAGGCCGAGTATAGCCCACAGAGGTCTCCACCACAGCACAAACCAAGGGGGGGGGGGGCGCCAACCCAGACAGGAAGATCACGTCAGTAACTCAACCCACTCAAGTGACGCACACCCTCTCCAGGGACGGCATGAAAGAGCACCAGCAGGCCAGTGACTCAGCCCCTGCAACAGGGTTAGAGGCAGAGAACCCCAGTGGAGAGGGGAACCGGCCTGGCAGAGACAGCAAGGGGCTGTTCGTTGCTCCAGCCTTTCCGTTCACCTTCACACTCCTGGGCCAGACTACACTCAATCATATGACCTACTGAAGAGATAAGTCTTCAGTAAAGACTTAAAGGTTGAGACCGAGTCTGCGTCTCTCACATGGGTAGGCAGACTGTTCCATAAAAAATGGAGATCTATAGGAGAAAGCCCTGCCTCCCGCTGTTTGCTTAGAAATTCTAGGGACAATTAGGAGGCCTGCGTCTTGTGACCGTAGCGTACGTATTGGTATGTACGGCAGGACCAACTCGGAAAGATAGGTAGGAGCAAGCCCATGTAACGCTTTATAGGTTAACAGTAAAACCTTGAAATCAGCCCTTGCCTTAACAGGAAGCCAGTGTAGGGAAGCTAGCACTGGAGTAATATGATCAAATTTCTTGGTTCTAGTCAGGATTCTAGCAGCCGTATTTAGCACTAACTGAAGTTTATTTAGTGCTTTATATCGGGTAGCCGGAAAATAGAGCATTGCAGTAGTCTAATCTAGAAGTAACAAATGCATGGATTAATTTTTCTGCATCATTTTTGGACAGAAAAATTCTGATTTTTGCAATGTTACGTAGATGGAAAAAAGCTGTCCTTGAAACAGTCTTGATATGTTCGTCAAAAGAGAGATCAGGGTCAAGAGTAACGCCTAGGTCCTTCACAGTTTTATTTGAGACGACTTTACAACCATCAAGATGAATTGTCAGATTTAACAGAAGATCTCTTTGTTTCTGGGACCTAGAACAAGCATCTCTGTTTTTGTCCGAGTTTAAAAGTAAAAAGTTTTCAGCCATCCACTTCCTTATGTCTGAAACACAGGCTTTCTAGCGAGGGCAATTTTGGGGCTTCACCATGCTTCATTGAAATGTACAGCTGTGTGTCATCCGCATAGCAGTGAAGTTAACATTATGTTTTTCGAATAACATCCCCAAGAGGTAAAATATATAGTGAAAACAATAGTGGTCCTAAAACGGAACCTTGAGGAACACCGAAATGTACAGTTGATTTGTCGGAGGACAGACCATTCACAGAGACAAACTGATATCTTTCCGACAGGTAGGATCTAAACCAGGCCAGAACTTGTCCGTGTAGACCAATTTGGGTTTCCAGTCTCTCCAAAAGAATGTGGTGATCGATGGTGTCAAAAGCAGCACTAAAAGGTCTAGTAGCACGAGGACAGATGCAGAGCCTCGGTCTGACGCCATTAAAAGGTCATTTTACCACCTTCACAAGTGCAGTCTCAGTGCTATGATGGGGTCTAAAACCAGACTGAAGCATTTCGTATACATTGTTTGTCTTCAGAAAGGCAGTGAGTTGCTGCGCAACAACAGCTTTTTCTAAAATTTTTGAGAGGAATGGAAGATTCGATATTGGCCGATAGTTTTTTATATTTTCCGGGTCAAGGTTTGGCTTTTTCAAGAGAGGCTTTATCACTGCCACTTTTAGTGAGTTTGGTACACATCCGGTGGATAGAGAGCTGTTTATTATGTTCAACATAGGGAGGGCCAAGCACAGGAAGCAGCTCCTTCAGCAGTTTAGTAGGAATAGGATCCAGTATGCAGCTTGAAGGTTTAGAGGCCATGATTATTTTCATCATTGTGTCAAGAGATATAGTACTAAAACACTTAAGTGTCTCTCCCCGATCCCAGGCCCTCGCAGAGCTGTGCAGATCCAGGACAGCTAAGCCCTGGAGGAATACGCAGATTCAAAGAGGAGTCAGTAAATTTGCTTTCTAATGGTCATGATCTTTTCCTCAAAGAAGTTCATGAATTTATCACTGCTGAAGTGAAAACCATCCTCTCTTGGGGAATGCTGCTTTTTAGTTAGCTTTGCAACAGTATCAAAAAGAAATTTTGGATTGTTCTTATTTTCCTCGATTAATTTGGAAAAGTAGGATGATCGAGCAGCAGTGAGGGCTCTTCGGGTACTGCACGGTACTGTCTTTCCAAGCTAGTCGGAAGACTTCCAGTTTGGTGTGGCGCGCCATTTCCGTTTCCAATTTCCTGGAAGCTTGCTTCAAAGCTCGGGTATTTTCTGTATACCAGGGAGCTAGTTTCTTATGACAAATGTTTTTCGTTTTTAGGGGTGCAACTGCATCTAGGGTATTGTGCAAGGTTAAATTTAGTTCCTCAGTTAAGTGGTTAACTGATTTTTGTCCTCTGACGTCCTTGGGTAGGCAGAAGGGGTCTGGAAGGGCATCAATGAATTTTTGTGTTGTCTGAGAATTTATAGCACGACTTTTGATGCTCCTTGGTTGGGGTCTGAGCAGATTATTTGTTGCGATTGCAAACGTAATAAAATGGTGGTCCGATAGTCCAGGATTTTGTGGAAAAACATTAAGATCTACAACATTTATTCCATGGGACAAAAACTAGGTCCAGAGTATGACTGTGGCAGTGAGTAGGTCCAGAGACATGTTGGACAAAACCCACTGAGTCGATAATGGCTCCGAAGGACTTTTGGAGTGGGTCTGTGGACTTCTCCATGTGAATATTAAAATCACCAAAAAATTAGAATATGATCTGCTATGACTACAAGGTCTGATAGGAATTCAGGAAACTCAGAGAGGAACGCTGTATATGGCCCAGGAGGCCTGTAAACAGTAGCTATAAAAAAGTGATTGAGTAGGCTGCATAGATTTCATGACTAGAAGCTCGAAAGATGAAAACGTCATTTTTTTTTTTGTAAATTGAAATTTGCTATCGTAAATGTTAGCAACACCTCCGCCTTTGCGGGATGCACGGGGAATATGGTCACTAGTGTAACCAGGAGGTGAGGCCTCATTTAACACAGCAAATTCATCAGGCTTAAGCCATGTTTCAGTCAGGCCAATCACATCAAGATTATGATCAGTGATTAGTTCATTGACTATAGACTGCCTTTGAAGTGAGGGATCTAACATTAAGTAACCCTATTTTGAGATGTGAGGTATCACGATCTCTTTCAATAATGGCAGGAATGGAGGAGGTCTTTATCCTAATAAGATTGCTAGGGTGGACACCACCATGTTTAGTTTTGCCCAACCTAGGTCGAGGCACAGACACAGTCTCAATGGGTATGGCTGAGCTGACTACACTGACTATGCTATTGGCAGACTCCACTAAGCTGGCAGGTTGGCTAACAGCCTGCTGCCTGGCCTGCACCCTATTTTCACTGTGGGGCTAAAGGGAGTTAGAGCCCTATCTATGTTGGTAGATAAGAGGAGAGCACCCCTCCAGCTAGGATGGAGTCCGTCACTCCTCAGCAGGTCAGGCTTGATCCTGTTTGTGGGTGAGTCCCAGAAAGAGGGCCAATTATCCACAAATGTTATCTTTTGGGAGGGGCAGAAAACAGTTTTCAACCAGCGATTAAGTGCTGAGACTCTGCTGTAGAGCTCGTCACTTCCCCTAACTGGGAGGGGGCCAGAGACAATTACTCGATGCCGACACATCTTTCTAGCTGATTTACACGCTGAAGCTATGTTGCACTTGGTGACCTCTGACTGTTTCATCCTAACATCGTTGGTGCCGACGTGGATAACAATATCTCTATACTCTCTACACTCGCCAGTTTTAGCTTTAGCCAGCACCATCTTTAGATTAGCCTTAACGTCGGTAGCCCTGCCCCCTGGTAAACAGTGTATGATCGCTGGGTGATTCGTTTTAAGTCTAATACTGCGGGTAATGGAGTCGCCAATGACTAGGGTTTTCAATTTGTCAGAGCTAATGGTGGGAGCCTTCGGCGTCTCAGACCCCGTAACGGGAGGAGTAGAGACTAGAGAAGACTCAGACTCAGACTCCGACTCGCTACATAATGGGGGAAAACCGGTTGAAGGTTTCTGTCGGCTGAATGAGCGACACCGGTTGAGCATTCCAACAGTATTTCCCTCCAGAAGCCATGAGAAAGTTGTCCGGCTGCAGGGACTGTGCGGGGGGAGTTATACTAACGTTACTGTCTGTACTTACTGGTGGCACAGACGCTGTTTCTTCCTTTCCTACACTGATAATACTCTTGCCTAACGATTGCGTCTGAAGCTGGCTTGTAGCACAGCTATTCTCGCCGTAAGGCGAGAATTCTCCTGTATATTATGAGTACAGCGACTGCAATTAAAAGACATCATGTTAATGTTACTACTTAGCTTCGGCTGTTGAAGATGTTGATGAGCCATGTCCAGATAAAGCGTCCGGAGTGAAAAAGTTGAATAAGGGAAAAAAAGTTGCGATGGAAAAACGGAAAATAACGTAAAGTTGGCAGCTAAAACGCACAGGAAAATGACTCTTCTGTCTCGGGGATAAACGTCCCGGGGTGAAAAAGTTTAACGAAAAAAGATGAGTGAGGACAAAACTAAAAAGTTGGTAAATTTGTTGAACACAGAGATTGATTAAACGTTTATTTAAAAGTAAAAGTTATTATCCTGTTTACTGTAATACCACAACATTATAGGCTGTTGATACCCTAGTTATTATCCTGTTTACTGTAATATCACATTATAGGCTGTTGATACCCTAGTTATTATCCTGTTTACTGTAATATCACATTATAGGCTGTTGATACCCTAGTTATTATCCTGTTTACTGTAATATCACATTATAGGCTGTTGATACCCTAGTTATTATCCTGTTTACTGTAATATTACAACATTATAGGCTGTTGATACCCTAGTTATTATCCTGTTACTGTAATATCACATTATAGGCTGTTGATACCCTAGTTATTATCCTGTTTACTGTAATATCACAACGTATATAGGCTGTTGATACCCTAGTTATTATCCTGTTTTACTGTAATATCACAACATTATAGGCTGTTGATACCCTAGTTATTATCCTGTTTACTGTAATATCACATTATAGGCTGTTGATACCCTAGTTATTATCCTGTTTACTGTAATATCACAACATTATAGGCTGTTGATACCCTAGTTTATTATCCTGTTTACTGTAATATCACATTATAGGCTGTTGATACCCTAGTTATTATCCTGTTTACTGTAATATCACATTATAGGCTGTTGATACCCTAGTTATTATCCTGTTTACTGTAATATCACAACATTATAGGCTGTTGATACCCTAGTTATTATATCCTGTTTACTGTAATATCACATTATAGGCTGTTGATACCCTAGTTATTATCCTGTTTACTGTAATATCACAACATTATAGGCTGTTGATACCCTAGTTATTATCCTGTTTACTGTAATATCACATTATAGGCTGTTGATACCCTAGTTATTATCCTGTTTACTGTAATATCACAACATTATAGGCTGTTGATACCCTAGTTATTATCCTGTTTACTGTAATATTACAACATTATAGGCTGTTGATACCCTAGTTATTATCCTGTTTACTGTAATATCACATTATAGGCTGTTGATACCCTAGTTATTATCCTGTTTACTGTAATATTACAACATTAAAGGCTGTTGATACCCTAGTTATTATCCTGTTTACTGTAATATCACAACATTATAGGCTGTTGATACCCTAGTTATTATCCTGTTTACTGTAATATCACAACATTTATAGGCTGTTGATACCCTAGTTATTATCCTGTTTACTGTAATATCACAACATTATAGGCTGTTGATACCCTAGTTATTATCCTGTTTACTGTAATATCACATTATAGGCTGTTGATACACTAGTTATTATCCTGTTTACTGTAATATCACAACATTATAGGCTGTTGATACACTAGTTATTATCCTGTTTACTGTAATATCACAACATTATAGGCTGTTGATACCCTAGTTATTATCCTGTTTACTGTAATATCACACATTATAGGCTGTTGATACCCTAGTTATTATCCTGTTTACTGTAATATCACAACATTATAGGCTGTTGATACCCTAGTTATTATCCTGTTTACTGTAATATCACAACATTCTAGGCTGTTGATACCCTAGTTATTATCCTGTTTACTGTAATATCACATTATAGGCTGTTGATACCCTAGTTATTATCCTGTTTACTGTAATATCACAACATTATAGGCTGTTGATACCCTAGTTATTATCCTGTTTACTGTAATATCACATTATAGGCTGTTGATACCCTAGTTATTATCCTGCATCCTGTTTACAATAATATCCAAGCCATGAGGTCAAAGGAACTGTCCGTAGAGCTCCGAGATAGGATTGTGTCGAGGCACAGATCTGGGGAAGGGTACCAAAAAATTACTTCAGCGGCCTCCATCATTCTTAAATGGAAGAAGTTTGGAACCACCAAGACTCTTCTGAGAGCTGGCCACCCGGCCAAACTGAGCAATCGTTGGAGAAGGGCCTTGGTCAGGGAGGTGAACCAAAACCCGATGGTCATTCTGAAAGAGATCTAGAGTTCCTCTGTAGAGATGGGAGAACCTTCCAGAAGGACAATCTGCAGCACTCCAGCAATCAGGCCTTTATGGTAGAGTGGCCAGACGGAAGCCACTCCTCAGTAAAAGGCACATGACAGCCCACTTGGACTCTCAGACCATGAGAAAAAAGATTATCTCGTCTGATGAAAGCAAGATTGAAATCTTTGCCTGAATTCCAAGCGTCACATCTGGAGGAAACCTGGCACCATCCCTACGGGGGGGCAGGCAATCAAATAGTCTGGGTAGCCATTTGATTAGCTGTTCAGCAGTCTTTTAGCTTGGGGGTAGAAGCTGTTAAGGAGCCTTTTGAACCTAGACTTGGCGCTCCGGTACTGCTTGCCGTGCGGTTTCAGAGAGAATAGTCAATGACTAGGGTGGCTGGAGTCTTTGACAATTTTTAGGGCCTTCCTCTGACACCGCCTGGTATAGAGGTCCTGGATGGCAGGAAGCTTGGCCCCAGTGATGTACTGGGCCGTACGCACTACCCTCTGTAGTGCCTTGCGGTCCGAGGCCGAGCAGTTGCCATACCAGGCGGTGATGCAACCAGTCAGGATGCTCTCGATGGTGCAGCTGTATACGTTTTTGAGGATCTGAGGACCCATGCCAAATCTTTTCAGTCTCCTAAGAGGGAATAAGCTTTGTCGTGCCCTCTTCACAACTTTCTTGGTGTGTTTGGACCATGATAGTTTGTTGGTGATGTGGACACCAAGGAACTTGAAGCTCTCAACCTGCTCCACTACAGCCCCGTCGATGAGAATGGGGGCGTGCTCGGTCCTCCTTTTCCTGTAGTCCACAATCATCTCCTTTTGAATCAGCTGTGTAGTGGTAAGGCAAAAACAAAAACGTGCATTATTTGTTTGTCCTGTTGATGTAGAAACTGAATGTCTGAATACATGTACCTTGCATCACAGTGTATATAAACACTGGATTGTACCTTGCATACAGCACCTTGCAAAAGTATTCATCCCCCTTGGCGTTTTTCCTATTTTGTTGCATTACAACCTGTAATTTAAACTGATTTTTATTTCATGTAATGGTCATACACAAAATAGTCAAAATTGATCAGGGTTGGGTTATAAAAAACGTTTAACATCCCACGGAGCACCATTAAATCCATTATTAAAAAATAGGCCGCCCACCAAAACTCACGGACCAGGCAAGGAGGGCATTAATCAGAGAGGCAACAAAGAGACCAAAGATAACCCTGAAGGAGCTGCAAAGCTCCACAGCGGAGATTGGAGTATCTGTCCATAGGACCACTTTAAGCCGTACACTCCACAGAGCTGGGCTTTACGGAAGAGTGGCCAAAAAAAGCCATTGGCTTAAAGACAAAAATAAGCAAACACGTTTGGTGTTCGCCAAAAGGCATGTGGGAGACTCCCCAAACATATGGAAGAAGGTACTCTGGTCAGATGAGACTAAAATTGAGCTTTTTGGCCATCAAGGAAAACGCTATGTCTGGCGCAAACCCAACACCTCTCATCACCCCGAGAACACCATCCCCACAGTGAAGCATGGTGGTGGCAGCATCATGCTGTGGGGATGTTTTTCCATCGGCAGGGACTGAGAAACTGGTAAGAATTGAAGGAATGATGGATGGCGCTAAATATAGGGAAATTCTTGAGGGAAACCTGTTTCAGTCTTCCAGAGATTTGAGACTGGGACGGAGGTTCACCTTCCAGCAGGACAATGACCCTAAGCATACTGCTAAAGAAACACTTGAGTTGTTTAAGGGGAAACATTTAAATGCCTTGGAATGGCCTAGTCAAAGCCCAGACCTCAATCCAATTGAGAATCTGTGGTATGACTTAAAGATTGTTGTACACCAGCGGAACCCATCCAACTTGAAGGAGCTGGAGCAGTTTTGCCTCGAAGAATGGGCAAAAATCCCAGTGACTAGATGTGCCAAGCTTAAAGAGACATATCCCAAGAGACTTGCAGCTGTAATTGCTGCTAAAGGTGTCTCTACAAAGTATTGACTTTGGGGGGGTGAATAGTTATGCACGCTCAACTTTTCAATTTTTTTGTCTTATTTCTTTGCATCTTCAAAGTGGTAGGCATGTTGTGTAAATCAAATGATACAAACCCCCAAAAAATCCAGGTTGTAAGGCAACAAAATAGGAAAAATGCCAAGGGGGTGAATACCTTCGCAAGCCACTGTAACTGTATATAAACCCTGGATTGTATCTTGCATTAGAGTGTATATAAACTCTGGAACTAACTAATATCTGGCCCTGTTGTTGATCATCACTATCAAAACTAACTACTATCTGGCCCTGTTGTTGTGGTGTGATCCACCAATATCATAACTAACTACTATCTGGCCCTGTTGGTGTGGTGTGATCATCACTATCATAACTAACTACTATCTGGCCCTGTTGTTGTGGTGTGATCCACCAATATCATAACTAACTACTATCTGGCCCTGTTGTTGTGGTGTGATCATCACTATCATAACTAACTACTATCAGGCCCTGTTGTTGTGGTGTGATCATCACTATCATCATTAATGCCCTTTAATTTAATTTAATTTAATTAATACCCTTTAAGAGTGTGCTCCTAATCTCAGCTCGTTACCTGTATAAAAGACACCTGGGAGCCAGAAATCTTTCTGATTTAGAGGGGGTCAAATACTTATTTCCCTCATTAAAATGCAAATCAATTTATAACATTTTTGACATGCGTTTTTCTTGATTTTTTTGTTGTTATTCTGTCTCTCACTGTTCAAATAAACCTACCATTAAAATTATAGACTGATCATGTCTTTGTCAGTGGGCAAACGTACAAAGTCAGCAGGGGATCAAATACTTGATTATAACGGCGATTCTGATCCAACTATTAATTCATACATTGTGCCCCTGGCCTGAGAGGATGGAAGTTCAATATGTAGCTAGATGTAGAAGGCTAATGCTAACTAGCTAACGTTGTCCATGAATGGAAGTTAGACTAGCTAGCTAGCATTTTAGCCAGGTAGCCTAGGACAACAACAAATAAAAGCGTGTTCTGTATGACAGAGTGATAGACCGTTTCCTCAACATGAAAGAGAGGAGGGCGTTGGTATTTATCTACAAGGAGGGTGAGTCAACATGTTTTTCTACTTACACACACACAGAAATCAGAACCATGGACAGCCACATCATATTTAGCTTATGTTGATTGGACTAAATTGTTTCTGGTATCTTTTAGTTGTCACTGTATTAGACTAAGCAGAGGTGATTTGATGATGTTAAAGTTGAAATGGAAGTTGAAGTAGTGGAGGCTGCTCCTGTTTTCTTTGAGACTTGCGGTAAATCTCTGTGGTTCTAAATCAATAGTTGTTTAGTGGTTCGAAAATGTCTGAAACGTTAACTTGCTTGACCATGCGGTAGGTCATGTAACTGTTTGTTACATGCAATATGTTTTGTGGACTCCATCGGACAGATGTTGCTCTCCAGTTTTGTGATGAAACGAAGGTGGAGTTTGGAGTGTGACTGTTTGAGGTTGTGGACAGGTGTCTTTTATACTGATAACAAGTTCAAACAGGTGCCATTAATACAAGTAACGAGTGGAGGACAGAGGAGCCTCTTAAAGAAGAAGTTACAGGTCTGTGAGAGCCAGAAATCTTGCTTGTTTGTAGGTGACCAAATATTATTTTCAACTATAATTTGCAAATAAATTCATAAAAAATCCTACAATGTGATTTTCTGGATTTTTTTTTCTCAATTTGTCTGTCATAGTTGACGTGTACCTATGATGAAAATTACAGGCCTCTCTCATCTTTTTAAGTGGGAGAACTTGCACAATTGGTGGCTGACTAAATACTTTTTTCCCCCACTGTAACTATTGTATATTATACTGTACGTATAACTATATACAGAATAGATAACTACAGTATGTATGCTATATACAACTCTAATAAAGTAATATGTCAGATTAGCTTGTGTCTTGTGAGTTCATTCTTTGAGTTCTATGAATACTTGATGTTTTTCTATGGCACTGACATTTGCATTGGAAAGATCACATACCTAAACATGGAGATCTTAACTCAGTCATAGTAAGACAACAGCGAGTTGAAACAGAACCCAGGACTCCCTGGAAAACAGTGGTTAAGTGTTACTGAGTGAACTATCTTAGCTAACTAAATAACAATGAAATGGAAATGAATCTTTGCTAACATTAAAATAGCAGGAATGAAGCGCAAAAATAAAATATCCCATTCGGAAAGTATTCAGACATTCGGAAAGTATTCAGACTCCTTGACTTTTTCCACATTTTGTTTACGTTACAGCCTTATTCTAAAATTGATTAAATTGTTTTTTTCCCTCATCAATCTACACACAATACCCCATAATGAGAAAGCAAAAACAGGTTTTTATAAATTTTAGCAAATTTAAAAAAGAAAACCCCAGAAATACAGTGAGGGGAAAAAAGTATTTGATCCCCTGCTGATTTTGAACATTTGCCCACTGACAAAGACATGATCAGTCTATAATTTTAATGGTAGGTTTATTTGAACAGTGAGAGACAGAATAACAACAAAAAAATCCAGAAAAACGCATGTCAAAAATGTTATAAATTGATTTGCATTTTAATGACGGAAATAAGTATTTGACCCCTCTGCAAAACATGACCTAGTACTTGGTGGCAAAACCCTTGTTGGCAATCACAGAGGTCAGACGTTTCTTGTAGTTGGCCACCAGGTTTGCACACATCTCAGGAGGGATTTTGTCCCACTCCTCTTTGCAGATCTTCTCCTAGTCACTAAGGTTTCGAGCCTGATGTTTGGCAACTCGAACCTTCAGCTCCCTCCACAGACTTTCTATGGGATTAAGGTCTGGAGACTGGCTAGGCCACACCAGGACCTTAATGTGCTTCTTCTTGAGCCACTCCTTTGTTGCCTTGGCCATGTGTTTTGGGTCATTGTCATGCTGGAATACCCATCCACGACCCATTTTCAATGCCCTGGCTGAGGGAAGGAGGTTCTCACCCAAGATTTGACGGTACATGGCCCCGTCCATCGTCCCTTTGATGCGGTGAAGTTGTCCTGTCCCCTTAGCAGAAAAACACCCCCAAAGCATAATGTTTCCACCTTCATGTTTGACGGTGGGGATGGTGTTCTTGGGGTCATAGGCAGCATTCCTCCTCCTCCAAACACGGCGAGTTGAGTTGATGCCAAAGAGCTCGATTTTGGTCTCATCTGACCACAACACTTTCACCCAGTTCTCCTCTGAATCATTCAGATGTTCATTGGCAAACCTCAGACGGGCCTGTATATGTGCTTCTTGAGCAGGGGGACCTTGCGGGGGCTGCAGGATTTCAGTCCTTCACGGCGTAGTGTGTTACCAATGGTTTTCTTGGTGACTATGGTCCCAGCTGCCTTGAGATCATTGACAAGATCCACCCGTGTAGTTCTGGGCTGATTCCTCACCGTTCTCATGATCATTGCAACTCCATGAGGTGAGATCCTGCATGGATCCCCAGGCCGAGGGAGATTGACAGTTATTTTGTGTTTCTTCCATTTGCGAATAATCGCACCAACTGTTGTCACCTTCTCACCAAGCTGCTTGGCGATGGTCTTGTAGCCCATTCCAGCCTTGTGTAGGTCTACAATCTTGTCCCTGACATCCTTGGAGAGCTCTTTGGTCTTGGCCATGGTGGAGAGTTTGGAATCTGATTGATTGATTGCTTCTGTGGACAGGTGTCTTTTATACAGGTAACAAGCTGAGATTAGGAGCACTCCCTTTAAGAGTGTGCTCCTAATCTCAGCTCGTTACCTGTATAAAAGACACCTGGGAGCCAGAAATCTTTCTGATTGAGAGGGGGTCATACTTATTTCCCTCATTAAAATGCGAATCAATTTATAACAGTTTTGACATGCGTTTTTCTGGATTATTTTGTTGTAAATCTGTCTCTCACTGTTCAAATAAACCTACCATTAAAATTATAGACTGATCATTTCTTTGTCAGTGGGCAAACGTACAAAATCAGCAGGGGATCAAATACTTTTTTCCCTCACTGTATCACATTTACATACAGTACCAGTCAAAGGTTTGGACACACCTACTCATTCAAGGGTTTTTCTTTATTTTTACTATTTTATACATTGTAGAATAATAGTGAAGACATCAAAACTATGAAATAACACATATGGAATCATGTAGTAACCATAAAAGTGTTAAATAAATCAAACTATATTTTATATTCTTCAAAGTAGGCACCTTTAACCTTGATGACAGCTTTGCACACTCTTGGCATTCTCTCAACCAGCTTCACCTGGAATGCTTTTCCAACAGTCTTGAAGGTGTTCCCACATATGCTGAGCACTTGTTGGCTGCTTTTCCTTCACTCTGCAGTCCAACTCATCCCAAACCATCTCAATTGGGTTGAGGTCTGGGGATTGTGGAGGCAAGGTCATCTGATGCAGCACTCCATCACTCTCCTTCTTGGCAAAATAGCCCTTACACAGCCTGGAGGTGTGTTGGGTCATTGTCCTGTCGAAAAACAAATGATAGTCCCACTAAGCTCAAACCAGATGGGATGGTGTATCGCTGCAGAATGCTGTGGTAGCCATGCTGGTTAAGTGTGCCTTGAATTCTAAATAAATCACAGACAGTGTCACCAGCAAAGCACCCCCACAGACCAAAGGACATATTTCCACCGGTCTAATGTCCATTGCTCGTGTTTCTTGGCCCAAGCAAGTCTCTTCTTCTTATTGGTGTCCTTTAGTAGTGGTTTCTTTGCAGAAATTCGACCATGAAGGCCTGATTCACACAGTCTCCTCTGAACAGTTGATGTTGAGATGTGTCTGTTACTTGAACTCTGTGAAGCATTTATTTGGGCCACAATTTCTGAGGCTGGTAACTCTAATGAACTTATCCTCTGCAGCAGAGGTAACTCTGGGTCTTCCATTCCTGTGGTGGTCCTCAGGAGAGCCAGTTTCATCATAGTGCTTGATGGTTTTTGCGACTGCACTTGAGGAAACTTTCAAAGTTCTTGACACTTTCCGTATTGACTGACCTTCATGTCTTAAAGTAATGATGGACTGTCGTTTCTCTTTACTTATTTGAGCTGTTCTTGCCATAATATGGACTTGGTCTTTTACCAAATAGGGCTATCTTCTGTATACCAACCCTACCTTGTCACAACACAACTGATTGGCTCAAACGCATTAAGGAAAGAAATTCCACAAATTAACTTTTAACAAGGCACACCTGTTAATTGAAATGAATTCCAGGTGACTACCTCATGAAGCTGGTTGAGAGAATGCCAAGAGTGTGCAAAGCTGTCATCAAGGCAAAGGGTGGCTACTTTGAAAATCTCAAATATAAAATATATTTTGATTTGTTTAAATCTTTTTGGTTACTACATGATTTCATATGTGTTATGTCATAGTTTTGATGTCTTCACTATTTTTCTACAATGTAGAAAATAGTAAAAAAAAAAAAAAAAAAACTCTTGAATGAGTAGGTGTGTCCAAACTTTTGACTGGTACTGTAAGTATTCAGACCTTTTACTCAGTCCTTTGTTGAAGCATCTTTGGCAGCGACTACAGCCTCGAGTCTTCTTGGGTATGACGCCACAAGCAAGACGACGCCGAGACATCAGAATATAATTTTGATGTCTGGCCGAAGTACAGTGCATTCGTAAAGTATTCACAGTATTCACACCCCTTTTTCCATTACAGTCTGAGGGGAGGGAGGGAGGGAGGGAGGGAGGGAGGGAGGGAGGGAGCAGCGGTGAGGCTGACTGATGGTCAGTCTGAGGGGAGAGAGGGAGCAGTGGTGAGGCTGCTTCTCACCCGACTCACCGTCCCTCCTCTCTCCCTCCCTCCACAGAGAAAAGGGGACACAGTCTTCCAGCTGATGGTGAAACTCAAATCACACTGCATTTCTACCTCATGCACCAATTCATGTTACTCCTATGACCAGAAAAAGTGAAATATTCCTCGATATTAAAAAAGACAAGCTGCTAATAATAACAACCCAAGCTTATCAGAAGACTTTGCTATAGTCATTCATTGCAGCTGCAGTGCTGGCTGTAGTAGGAAGAACGTGCATTTTATGGCTTATAAAGTTGTAAATTACAAGCCCTTAACCAACAATGCAATTTTAAGAAGAAATTAAAAAGTGTTAAGTAAAAAATTTATTAGTAAAAAATTTAAATAGCAAATAATTAAAGAGCAGCAGTAAAACAAAATAACAGTAGGGAGGCTATATACAGGGGGGACCGGTACAGAGTCAATGTGCGGGGGCACCAGTTAGTCGAGGTAATTGAGGTAATACAGTGCCTTGCAAAAGTATTCATACTCCTTGGCGTTTTTCCTATTTTGTTGCATTACAACATGTAATTTAAATTGATTTTTATTTGGATTTCATATAATGGACATACACAAAATAGTCCAAATTGGTGAAGTGAAATGAAAAAAAAAATCTGTAAAAAAATAAATAATTGAAAAGTGGTGCGTGCATATGTGTTCACCCCCTTTACTATGAAGCCCCTAAATAAGATCTGGTGCAACCAATCACCTTCAGAAGTCACATAATTAGTTAAATAAAGTCCACCTGTGTGCAATCTAAGTGTCACATGATCTGTCACATGATCTCAGTATATATACACCTGTTCTGAAAGGCCCCAGAGTCTGCAACACCACTAAGCAAGGGGCACCACCAAGCAAGCTGCACCATGAAGACCAAGGAGCTCTCCAAACAGGTCAGGGACAAAGTTGTGGAGAAGTACAGCTCAGGGTTGGGTTATAAAAAAATATACAAAACTTTGAACATCCCACAGAGCACTATTAAATCCATTATAAAAAAATGGAAAGAACATGGCCAGAAAAAAGCCATTGCTTAAAGAAAAAGATAAGCAAACACGTTTGGTTTTCGCCAAAAGGCATGTGGGATACTCCCCAAACATATGGAAGAAGGTACTCTGGTCAGATGAGACTAAAATTGAGCTTTTTTGGCCATCAAGGAAAACGCTATGTCTGGGGCAAACCCAACACCTCTCATCACCCCGAGAACACCATCCCCAGAAATGGAATTCTGACAAAGGTTTTAGGTATGCCGGGAAGTGCTGTCGGCGGAGGAGGAATGGAGGGAAAAAGAGAGGCAGAGGAGGTCTAAGAGAGAGAGGGAGGAAGAATGTGAGCTTGAGTCGGGGAAAAATGGCAGGGAGAAGGTTTGGTAAAGAAGAATGGTAGGAAATGTAAGCGAAGTGAGCTGAAGACAGGAGGAGAAATGGAAGTGAATGAGGGCGAAGTATCGGAGGTGGTAGGTGTGGTGAAGTACTTGGGGCCTGAGGCTTGCACAGAGGGTCAGGATGGAGATGTGACCGTAGGAGTGATGTTTTTGGAAAAAGTGGACCCTTGCTTTTTGGCTGATCCATTTGTGGTTTCAAGATGGGTGAAAAAAGCGTTGGGTATAGTGGAATCGGTGAGGGTAACCAGAAGTGGTCTAGTGATAATTGTTGCAGAGAGGTATTTGGGTGTGCGAGACTTGACATCAGAAGAGTTACAGGGAGTGGTAAGTGGTGATGTCCCATCCTCTCAGGGCATGAGGTATGAGTTAATATATTTAAATAGTGGGGTGGTGTTAATTATTAATAATAATTTTGAATTTGTGAGTGTAGCTCAATTGGTAGAGCATGGCGCTTGTAACGCCAGGGTAGAGGGTTCGATCCCCGGGACCACCCATACGTAAAAATGTATGCACACATGACTAAGTCGCTTTGGATAAAAGCGTCTGCTAAATGGCTTATTATTATTTTATTTTTCAAGCAAAATATAAGGGAGTTGTACTCCAGTCCAGTAGGTGGCGGTAATGCAACAAACTGGATGCCAACCGCCGTTAAACCTCATTGAAGAAGAAGAAGAAGAAGCGGAAGGAAGCGCTGTCGCGACAAACTAACTACGAATCCCATGGAGCATTGCGCGATCCGAGTAACACGCGGATCCCCTCAATCTTTGCTCTAAAGGTATTTGAATGACAGGACGGGCGATCTATGCACTTATGGCTCATACAACTGCAGAAAACACTTTTGACTGGATCACACCTCTTCAATTTGAATGTACGTATTCCGTTACGTAAAAGCTTTGTCAGGTAGTTTTACAACTTCCAAAAAATTTCTACACAACTACTTTCCCACAGTGTCCGCTAGCTAGCTAATTTAGCTAGGAAGCCAACGACCCAAGTTGGCTTTCTTTCAGTTGTCTGGCTATGGCCTGACTCTAACGTTAGCTAACCGTATCTAAAACTGGCCTGTGTTTCCACTGGGTTGTTCTGGAAGCTTTACAAGTGAAGAAGTAAACAGTGCGCTGTTTGCCCTCCTCCAGACTCCCCCAATGTCAACCACGCAGAACCTACTGCGTGTGACAGCTAGCCAGCCAGCCAGCCAGCCAGCCAGCCAGCCAGCCACCCAGCCAGCCAGCCAGCCAGCCAGCCAGCCAGCCAGCTACCCAGCCAGCCAGCCAGCCAGCCAGCCAGCCAGCTACCCAGCCAGCCAGCCAGCCAGCCAGCCAGCCAGCCACCCAGCCAGCCAGCCAGCCAGCCAGCCAGCCAGCCAGCCAGCCAGCCAGCTACCCAGCCAGCCAGCAGCAGCCAGCCAGCCAGCTACCCAGCCAGCCAGCCAGCCAGCCAGCCAGCCAGCTACCCAGCCAGCCAGCCAGCCAGCCAGCCAGCCAGCTACCCAGCCAGCCAGCCAGCCAGCCAGCCACAGCCAGCCAGCCAGCCAGCCAGCCAGCTATAGAAGGATAGATGTTTTGCAAGTTCTCTAGCTAACCTTTGCACATAGTAACTTGGCTAGCTAGCTACTTAGCTTTTTATTTGGCTTGTTATCTATATATTCGAATATGGTTGTGTGTAGTTAGTAAACTTAGACCTTTGCTTGTTTTTGCTCCCCTTTTAATACGTCTTGTTCAGAATCATCCACAGTAGTTTGCTACTGGATTAGTCTGTTGTGGGTAACTTCTGTGCATAGATTTAATGTGCTTATCATATTTTTATTTGGAGCGTTTTCATTTCAGGTGCTGGATTAATGTTTGAGCTACTCTAGTTGGAGGTATGTGTTGGTATTATGCAATATCTTATTATTACATCAGAGACATTTCTTTACTTTGATCATAGCCTTCCTAACTTAATATATACTTATCAACATAAATGATTACTCCTCTTGTAATTGATAGTCATTAGCAAACCCTGATGATGATGATGAGTGTGTGCTATCTGCAGGCTGTGGTCAACCGTCTCAGGGAGGAAGAGGAGGAGATGCATCGTGTTCTGTCCCAGGGTGCACTGCGGCAGATGGCCTACGTGCGGTCCATGGTCGTGGGCCTGTCAGTGTGTGAGGCTCGCCTGCCCCCCGGGCCAGGCCAGCGCTGGGTCAGTAGCTCAGCCGTTAACAGGGCAGGCCAACCAGAGGACCAGGACCCACCCAGCCATCCCCCCAGCCTGGCTGGAACAGAGCCTCTCTATGGAGCAGACTCCTCCAAGCTGCCTGTGGAGGCCCTACCGCAGGCCCCAGAGATAGACCCTCTGCAGGACAAGTCCATTGGTCTGGTCCAGAGGTTCAAGAAGACATTTAAGCAGTATGGGAAGGTGATGATACCTGTCCATCTCCTGACCTCCAGCGTCTGGTTCGGGACCTTCTACTATGCTGCTATGCAGTGAGTCACCTGTCTCTGGTGTTCCTCCCCTTGGGGATTCCTACATTAACCCTAACCCACCTGTCTCTACATTAACCCTAACCCACCTGTCTCTACATTAACCCTAACCCACCTGTCTCTACATTAACCCTACCCACCTGTCTCTACATTAACCCTAACCCACCTGTCTCTACATTAACCCTAACCCACCTGTCTCTACATTAACCCTAACCCACCTGTCTCTACATTAACCCTAACCCACCTGTCTCTACATTAACCCTAACCCACCTGTCTCTACATTAACCCTAACCCACCTGTCTCTACATTAACCCTAACCCACCTGTCTCTACATTAACCTAACCCACCTGTCTCACCCTAACCCACCTGTCTCTACATTAACCCTAACCACCTGTCTCTACATTAACCCTAACCCCTGTCTCTACATTAACCCTAACCCACCTGTCTCTACATTAACCCTAACCCACCTGTCTCTACATTAACCCTAACCCACCTGTCTCTACATTAACCCATCTGTCTCTACATTAACCCTAACCCACCTGTCTCTACATTAACCCTAACCCACCTGTCTCTACATTTAACCCACCTGTCTCTACATTAACCCTAACCCACCTGTCTCTACATTAACCCTAACCCACCTGTCTCTACATTAACCCTAACCCACCTGTCTCTACATTAACCCTAACCCACCTGTCTCTACATTAACCCTAACCCACCTGTCTCTACATTAACCCACCTGTCTCTACATTAACCCTAACCCACCTGTCTCTACATTAACCCTAACCCACCTGTCTCTACATTAACCCTAACCCACCTGTCTCTACATTAACCCTAACCCACCTGTCTCTACATTAACCCTAACCCACCTGTCTCACCCTAACCCACCTGTCTCACCCTAACCCATCTGTCTCTACATTACCCACTGTCCTACATTAACCCATCTGTCTCTACATTAACCCTAACCCCTGTCTCTACATTAACCCTAACCCACCTGTCTCTACATTAACCCTAACCCACCTGTCTCTACATTAACCCTAACCCATCTGTCTCTACATTAACCCTAACCCACCTGTCTCTACATTAACCCTAACCCACCTGTCTCTACATTAACCCTAACCCACCTGTCTCTGGTGTTCCTCCCCCCTGGGGATTCCTACATTAACCCTTGAGTGTGCAAAGCTGTCATCAAGGCAAAGGGTGGCTATTTGAAGAATCTCAAATATAACATGTGTTTTGATTTGTTTAACACATTCTTTGCTTACTACATGATTCCATATGTGTTATTTCATAGTTTTGATGTCTTCACTATTATTCTACAATGTAGAAAATAGTAAAAAATAAAGAAAAACCCTTGAATGAGTAGGTGTGTCCAAACATTTAACTGGTACTGTATATATATTTATTTTTCTCAGGATTTTGGAAATTCTCCCTGGGACCCCATTTCTTGTTTCTTTCCGTTCTAACGTTCAACAGTAACTGGATGCCTGTCTGCCTGCTGGATAGCCACGGCCACGTCACTGTTTGTAGAAGCTAACCATTTTGGTGATCTAGGTGGTGTACCTAATAAACCTTCATGTGAAGGCACAGTATCTGGCCTTAGTTAACCTCACTGTATCTTCCACAGGGGAGTGAATGTGGTGCCTTTTCTGGAGTTCATCGGTTTACCAGAGAAGATTGTTGGTCTGCTGAATCACTCCTCTGGTGGCTATGCCCTCACTGCCTATGCCATGTACAAAGTAAGAATACTCACCGCCTTGTGATATGTACAAAGTAAGAATACTCACTGCCTATGATACAGTGGATTCGGAAAGTATTCACTCCGTGACTTTTCCCCCATTTTGTTACGTTACAGCCGTATTCTAAAATGGATTCAATAGTTTTTTCCCCTCATCAATCTACACACAGAACCCTATAATGACAAAGCAAAAACAATCACATTTACTTAAGTATTCAGTCCCTTTACTCAGTACTTTGAAGCACCTTTGGCAGTGATTACAGCCTCGAGTCTTCTTGGGTATGACGGTACAAGCTTGGCACACCTGTATTTGGGGAGTTTCTCCCATTCTTCTCTGCAGATCCTCTCAAGCTCTGTCAGGTTGGATGGGGAGCGTCGCTGCACAGCTATTTTCAGGTCTCTCCAGAGATGTTCGATAGGGTTCAAGTCCGGGCTCTGGCTGGGCCACTCAAGGACATTCAGAGACTTGTCCCGAAGCCACTCCTGCGTTGTCTTGGCTGTGTGCTTAGGGTCGTTGTCCTGTTGGAAGGTGATCCTTCGCCCCAGTCTGAGGTCCTGAGTGCTCTGGAGCAGGTTTTCATCAAGGATTTCTCTGACTAGTCTCCCAGTCGCTGCCACTGAAAATCATCCCCACAGCATGATGCTGCCACCACTATGCTTCACCGTAGGGATGGTGCCAGGTTTCCTCCAGATGTGACACTTGGCATTCAGGCCAAAGAGTTCAATCTTGGTTTCATCAGACCAGAGAATCTTGTTTCTCATGGTCTGAGAGTCCTTTAGGTGCCTTTTGGCAAACTCCAAGCGGGCTGTCATGTGCCTTTTACTGAGGAGTGGCTTCCGTCTGGCCACTCTACCATAAATTAAAGGAATGAGTGGTGTTGGGTGGATTTTTCCTTTAAAGGTGCAACATGTAACTTTTTGGGAGACCCGACCAAATTCACATAGAAATGTGAGTTATAGATCTGTGATTCTCATTGAAAGCAAGTCTAAGAAGCTGTAGATCTGTTCTATGTGCGCTATTTCTATGCTTCCCGTTATGAAGTTTAGTTTTTGAGTCTTTTACTTTTGATTTTGTATGCTTCAAACAGCTGAAAATACAACATGGTTATGGAAAATATATTTCACAGCGATTTTAAATGGTACAATGATTCTCTACACTATACCTGCTTGTTTTGTCACAAACTGAAATTAGGCAAATTGTTAGAATTTTAGCAACCAGGAAATGGCGGAGCGATTTCTGCATAGTGCATCTTCAAGCAAATGTTTACTCCTGAACTTATTTAGGCTTGCCATAAGAAAGGGGGTGAATACTTATTGACTCAAGACATTTCAGCTTTTCATTTTTAATTCATTTGTAAAAACATATTTCCACTTTGACATGATGGTGTGTTGCGTGTGTAGGCCAGTGACACAAAATCTCAATTTAATCCATTTTAAAATCAGGCTGTAATACAAAAAAAATGTGGAAATAGTCAAGGGGTGTGAATACTTTCTGAAGGCACAGTACAAGGTAAGAATACTCACTGCCTATGATATGTTCAAGGTAAGAGTACTCACTGCCTATGATATGTTCAAGGTAGGAGTACTCACTGCCTATGATATGTTCAAGGTACGAGTACTCACTGCCTATGATATGTTCAAGGTAAGCAGAAATACTCACAGCAGCGTTTTGGTTGAATAGTGGTGGTGTTATTTTCTTCAGATTGCAACAGCAGCTTCAATTCACGTGTTCTACTGAACTTTAACAGTGTCTTACTTGATCCTGATTTCCTTCAGATTGCAACCCCTGCCAGATACACTGTGACTCTGGGTGGGACGTCCTTCTCAGTGCAGTACCTCCGGAAACACGGCTACTTCTCCACCCCTCCTCCCGTCAAAGACTACCTGCAGGACCGGATGGAAGAGACCCGGGAGAAACTCACAGAGAAGATGGAGGAAACTAAGGAACTGTTCTCTGAAAAAATGGAGGAAACCAAAGAACTACTCTCAGGGAAAATGGAAGATACGAAAGAACGTTTCTCTGGAAAGATGGAAGAGACGAAAGAACGTTTCTCTGGAAAGATGGAAGAGACGAAAGAACGTTTCTCTGGAAAGATGGAAGAGACGAAAGAACGTTTCTCTGGAAAGATGGGGGAGACGAAAGAACGTTTCTCTGGAAAGATGGGGGAGACGAAAGAACGTTTCTCTGGAAAGATGGAAGAGACGAAAGAACGTTTCTCTGGAAAGATGGGGGAGACGAAAGACATGTTCTCTGATAAACAACAGGAAACCAAAGACAAAGTGACTTACCGAAAGAAGATAGATTAGAGTTGTTTACAAGTGGTTGTGAATAAACACGTTTGGTGTCTTCAATGTGGTTGGTGTCAAAGACAGAATTAAGGCACTTATTATGAACCTACTGTAGAGAGATGAATGAGTCCAGACATTTCACAGTACCATGCTGACTACACTAGCTAGTACCATTATACCTGCCATAGTGGCTTGCGAAAGTATTCACCCCCCTTGGCATTTTTCCTATTGATTTTTTGGGGGGGTTTGTATCATTTGATTTACACAACATGCCTACCACTTTGAAGATGCAAAATATTTTTTTTTGTGAAACAAGAAATAAGACAAAAAAACAGAACTTGAGCGTGCATAACTATTCACCCCCCCAAAGTCAATACTTTGTAGAGACACCTTTTGCAGCAATGACAGCTGCAAGTCTCTTGGGGTATGTCTCTATAAGCTTGGCACATCTAGCCACTGGGATTTTTGCCCATTCTTCAAGGCAAAACTGCTCCAGCTCCTTCAAGTTGGATGGGTTCCGCTGGTGTACAGCAATCTTTAAGTCAAACCACAGATTCTCAATTGGATTGAGGTCTGGGCTTTGACTAGGCCATTCCAAGACATTTAAATGTTTCCCCTTAAACCACTTGTGTTGCTTTAGCAGTATGCTTAGGGTCATTGTCCTGCTGGAAGGTGAACCTCCATCCCAGTCTCAAATCTCTGGAAGACAAACAGGTTTCCCTCAAGAATTTCCCTGTATTTAGCGCCATCCATCATTCCTTCAATTCTGACCAGTTTCCCAGTCCCTGCCGATGGAAAAACATCCCCACAGCATGATGCTGCCACCACCATGCTTCACTGTGGGGATGGTGTTCTCAGGGTGATGAGAGGTGTTGGGTTTGTACCAGACATAGCGTTTTCCTTGATGGCCAAAAAGCTCAATTTTAGTCTCATCTGACCAGAGTACCTTCTTCCATATGTTTGGGGAGTCTCCCTTTTGGCGAACACCAAACGTGCTTGCTTATTTTTTTCTTTAAGCAATGGCTTTTTTTCTGGCCACCCTTCCGTAAAGCCCAGCTCTGTGGATTATACGGCTTAAAGTGGTCCTATGGACAGATACTCCAATCTCCGCTGTGGAGCTTTGCAGCTCCTTCAGGGTTATCTTTGGTCTCTTTGTTGCCTCTCTGATTAATGCCCTCCTTGCCTGGTCCGTGAGTTTTGGTGGGCAGCCCTCGCTTGGCAGGTTTGTTGTGGTGCCATATTCTTTCGATTTTTTAATAATGGATATAATGGTGCTCCGTGGGATGTTCAAAGTTTCAGATATTTTTTTATAACCAAACCCTGATCTGTACTTCTCCACAACTTTGTCCCTGACCTGTTTGGAGAGCTCCTTGTTCTTCATGGTGCCCCTTGCTTGGAGGTGCCCCTTGCTTAGTGGTGTTGCAGACTCTGGGGCCTTTCAGAACAGGTGTATATATATATATATACTGAGGTCATGTGACACTTAGATTGCACACAGGTGGACTTTATTTAACTAATTATGTGACATCTGAAGGTAATTGGTTGCACCAGATCTTATTTAGGGGCTTCATAGTAAAGGGTGAATACATATACACTCGCCACTTTTCCGTTATTTATTTTTTAGAATTTTTTGAAACAAGTTATTTTTTTCATTTCACTTCACCAATTTGGACTATTTTGTGTATGTCCATTACATGAAATCCAAATAAAAATCAATTTAAATTACAGGTTGTAATGCAATAAAATAGGAAAAACGCCAATGGAGATGAATACTTTTGCAAGGCGCTGTATAAGGAGGAGACGGGGTGAATTTCTCAGTTGTATTAGAATACACTGAAGAGGAGCATTATGAATTCTGGGTATGAAAACAAAAATAATTCCTGTTTAACTCAACATCAAAGTCTTGTTGAGGCTGTAACTGCTTGTCGTTTTATGTTTTAAATCACGTTTTCTAATGTATTTTTATCCAATAGCTTAAGTTAATATATTGTTGTGTTGTTGCGTTTGTACTAAATGTATTATCAACTGAACATAATAAGAAGTGTGATTAGAGAAGTCGGTTGATTGATTCCTTAAAGGGATACTTCTGGATGTTGGCAATGAGGCCCTTTTATCTACTTCCCAGAGTCAGATGAACTCGTGGATACCACTTATGTCTCTGTGTCCAGTATGAAGGAAGTTAGGTAGTTTTGCAAGCCAATTCTAACTAGCGTTAGCGCAATGACTGGAAGTCTATGGGTATCTGCTAGCATGCTAGTAGATACCCATAGAATTCCTGTTATTACGCTGATGCTAGTTAGCATTGCCTCAGGAAACGACCTAATAATATAATAATAATATGCCATTTAGCAGACGCTTTTATCCAAAGCGACTTACAGTCATGCGTGCATACATTTTTGTGTATGGGTGGTCCCGGGGATCGAACCCACTACCTTGGCGTTACAAGCGCCGTGCTCTACCAGCTGAGCTACAGAGGACCACCTCTAACTTCCTTCATACTGGACACAGAGACATAACAATTGGATCCACGAGTTCATCTGACTCATCGGAAGTAGATAAAAGGGCCTCATTGCCAACATCCAGAAGCATCCCTTTAAGTTGCTCTGTGGATATTACAGAATCATAAAGCCAAAATGCTATAAAATGAAAACCACAGTCTGAACAGAGGGGTGTTGGGTACTATAGTACCAGTTATTGGACTGTACTGTTAGTGTCATTATTCAAAATCATGTCTGGTATGATTACAACTTGCAATAAAGCAGAATATTGAGCTTCTAAACATCTTTCAGTTTCCTGTCTTCATACCATGTTCTGAGTACTGTACTTAACTATGGAACGGTTCACTCCAAAACCATGTATGGAATTGAAAGCCCAATAACTGAGTACCAGCAGCCTTGATAAAGGCTAAAGCTGTCGCTTTCAAGGAGCGGGACACTAATCCGGACGCTTATGAGAAATCCCACTACGACCTCCAATGAGCCATCAGACAGTCAAAACGTCAATACAGGACTAAGATTGAATTATACTATGCCGGCTCTGATGCTCGTCAGATGTGGCAGGGCGTGCAAACTATCACAGAGGGAAAGAGCCACGAGCTGCCCAGTGACGCGAGCCTACCAGACGAGCTAAATGCGCTACGAGGCAAGCAACACTGAACCATGCATGAGAGCACCAGATGTTCCGGACGACTGTGTGCTCTTGCTCTCCGTAGCCAATGTGAGTAAGACCTTTGAACAGGTTAACATTCACAAGGCCACGGGGCCAGACGGATTACCAGGACGCGTATTCAGAGCTTGCGCTGACATCTGGCAAGTGTCTTCACTGACATTTTCGACCTCCCCCTGACCCAGTCTGTAATACCTACACGTTTCAAGCAGACCACCATAGTCCCTGTGCCCAAGAACGCCAAGGTAACCTGTCTAAATGATTATCGCCCCGTAGCACTCACGTCTGTAGCCATGAAATGCTTTGAAAGGCTGGTCATGGCTCACATCAACAGCATTATCCCAGACACCCTGGACCCACTCCAATTCGCATACAGCCCCAACAGATCCACATATGATGCAATCTCTACTGCACTCCACACTGCCCTTTCCCACCTGGACAAGAGGAACACCTACGTGAGAATGCTGTTAATTGACTATAACTCAACGATCAACACCATAGTGCCCTCCAAGCTCATTACTAAGCACAGGACCCTAAGACTGAACACCTCTCTCTGCAACTGGATCCTGGACTTCCTGATGGGCCGCTATTCACCCATCATGCACCAACCCCCCCCCCCCCCAAAGGTGAGGGTGGGTAACAACACAACCGCCACACTGATCCTCAACACGAGGGGCCCCTCAGGGGTGCGTGCTTAGTCCCCTCTACTCCCTGTTCACCCATGACTGCGTGGCCAAGTACGACTCCAACACCATCATTAAGTTTGCTGACGACACGACGGTGGTAGGCCTGATCACAACGATGAGAGCCTATAGGGAGGAGGTCAGAGACCTGGCCGTGTGGTGCCAGGACAACAACCTCTCCCTCAACGTGATCAAGACAAAGGAGATTATCGTGGACTACAGGAAATGGAGGACCAAGTCCGCCCTCATCCACATCGACAGGGGCTGTAGTAGAGCGGGTCGAGAGCTTCAAGTTCCTCGGCGTCCACATCGCTAAGGACCCATCATGCACCAACACAGTAGTGAAGAAGGCACGGCAACGCCTCTTCCCCCTCAGGAGGATGAAAACATTTGGCATGGGTCCTCAGATCCTCAAAACATTATACAGCTGCACCATCGAGAGCATCTTGACTGGCTGCATCACAGCTTGCTATGGCAACTGCTTGACATCCGACCGCAAGGCTCTACAGAGGGTGGTGTAATCACTGGTGTACATCACTGGGGCTGAGCTCCCTTCCATCCAGGACCTCTATACCAGGCGGTGTCAGAGGACGGCCCTAAAAATTGGTAGAAACTCTGGCCACCCAAGTCATAGACTGTTCTCTCTGCTACCGCACGGCAAGCGGTACCGATGCACCAAGTCTGGAACCAACAGGACCCTGAACAGCTGTACCAAACTCACTAAAAGTGGCAGTGATAAAGCCTCTCTTCTACCCCCAAGCCATAAGACTGATAAATAGTTAGTCTGGGTAGCTGCAGTGTCCTGTGGTTAACTATTTAGACTATCTGCATTTACCCTTTTTGCACTACACGGACAACTCTTTTGACTGTCATCACATATGCTGCTATTACTGTTTATTATCTATACCCTGATGCCTAGTCACTGCTATATCCCTACCTATTGCCCTCGACCTGCTGTTTTGTAGAATGGATCTACCTCATGCTTGTCACTTAACTCGTACCCCTGCACATCGACTGGCCACCCGGTACTGGTAGTTTTTCCTAGCCACCATTACAGTTGAAGGTTTTAGGCTGGGTTTCGGAAGTTTACATATAAAATAAACCTTAGCCAACTACTTTTGATCAAACTCAGTGCTGCTATTACTGTTTTTATTATCTTTCTGACAATTCCTTTATCCATTACCTATATGTAGATATCTACCCTAGTACATCGACCTCGGTACTGGTAAAGTACCTGTCTTACATACACCTTAGCCAGGTCACAATTCCTGACATAGGATCAGTTAGGATCACCACTTTATTTTAAGATTGTGAAATGTCCGAATAATAGTAGAGAGAATTATTTATTTCAGCTTTTATTTCTTTCATCACATTCCCAGTGGGTCAGAAGTTTACATACACTCAATTAGTATTTGGTAGCATTGCCTTTAAATTGTTTAACTTGGGTCAAACGTTTTGGGTAGCCTTCCACAAGCTTCCCACAATAAGTTGGGTGAATTTTGGCCCATTCTTCCTGACAGAGCTGGTGTAACTGAGTCAGGTTTGTAGGCCTCCTTGCTCGCACACGCTTTTTCAGTTCTGCCCACAAATGTTCTATAGGATTGAGGTCAGGGCTTTGTGATGGCCACTCCAATACCTTGACTTTGTTGTCCTTAAGACATTTTGGAAGTATGCTTGGGGTCATTGTCCATTTGGAAGATATATTTGCGACCAAGCTTTAACTTCCTGACTGATGTCTTGAGAAGTTGCTTCAATATATCCACATAATTTTCCTTCCTCATGATGCCATCTATTTTGTGGTCCTCTGTAGCTCAGCTGGTAGAGCACGGCGCTTGTAACGCCAAAGTAGTGGGTTCGATCCCCGGGACCACCCATACACAAAACATTTATGCACGCATGACTGTAAGTCGCTTTGGATGAAAGCGTCTGCTAAATGGCATATTATTATTATATTAATATTGTGAAGTGCACCAGTCCCTCCTGCAGCAAAGCACCCCCACAGCATGATGCTGCCACCCCCGTTCTTCACGGTTGGGATGGTGTTCTTCGGCTTGCAAGCCTGACCCTTTTTCCTCCAAACATAAAGATGTTCATTATGGCCAAACAGTTCTATCTTTGTTTCATCAGACCAGAGGACATTTCTCCAAAAAGTAAGATCTTTGTCCCCATGTGCAGTTGCAAACCGTAGTCTGGCTTTTTATGGCGGTTTTGGAGCAGTGGCTTCTTCCTTGCTGAGCGGCCTTTCAAGTTATGTCGATATAGGACTCATTTTACTGTGGATATAGATACTTTTGTACCTGTTTCCTCCAGCATCTTCACAAGGTCCTTTTCTGCTGTTCTGGGATTGATTTGCACTTTTCGCACCAAAGTACGTTCATCTCTAGGAGACAGACCGCGTCTCCTTCCTGAGCGGTATGACGGCTGCGTGGTCCCATGGTGTTTCTACTTGCATACTATTGTTTGTACAGATGAACGTGGTACCTTCAGGCGTTTGGAAATTGCTCCCAAGGATGAACCAGACTTGTGGAGGTCTACAATTTATTTTATGAGGTCTTGGCTGATCTCTTTTGATTTTCCCATGATGTCAAGAAAAGAGGCACTGAGTTTGAAGGTAGGCCTTGAAATACATCTACAGATACACCTCCAATCAACTCAAATGTTGTTAATTAGCCTATCAGAAGCTTCTAAAGCCATGACATCATTTTCTAGAATTTTCCAAGCTGTTTAAAGGCACAGTCAACTTAGTGAATGTAAACTTCTGACCCATTGGAATTGTGATACAGTGAATTATAAGTGAAATAATCTGTAAACAATTGTTTGAAAAATGACTTGTGTCACGCACCAAGTAGATGTCCTAACCGACTTGCCAAAACTATAGTTTATTAACAAGACATTTGTGGAGTGGTTGAAAAACGAGTTTTAATGACTCCAACCTAAGTGCGTGTAAACCTTGGACTTCAACTGTATATAAAAAAAATATATATATATATATATATATATATATATATATATATATATATATATATTTTTTTTTATATACAGTTGAAGTCCGGAGTTTACATACACTTAGGTTGGAGTCATTAAAACTAGTTTTTCAAACAATTGTTTACAGATTATTTCACTTATAATTCACTGTATCACAATTCCAGTGGGTCAGAAGTTTACATTCACTAAGTTGACTGTGCCTTTAGACAGCTTGGAAAATTCTAGAAAATGATGTCATGGCTTTAGAAGCTTCTGATAGGCTAATCTTATCGTTACTCATTGTGTTACTATTGTTCTGTTATTCCCATGTGTCTCTCTGCATTGTTGGGAACGGCCTGTAAGCATTTCACTGTTTTACGAAGCGTGTGACAAATACTATTTGATTTGATATAGTTCATACAGAGTTCAACTGAAGTAGGGAACGACCGTGTGTATTTACACACCTGGAGCCTTTTACTGAGAAAACAGGTCCTTTCCTGCTGCTGCAAACCAAGGGCGATATTCTATCATACAGTATTTTTAAGTTGCATTGTGAAAAGCCCATCCAGTAAAATATGACAGAGACACATCAGTGGTTCACTTTTGAAGTTGTATATTAATCTGCAGTTTGACCACAGCATAATAAACCCAAGCATCACAGTACCTGGAAACAACATTTTTAGATTCGTCATTTTCTGTAAAAGTATTGCAATAACAGACCTTAGGCCTAAAACCCAGTACATCACAATAACAGACCTTAGGCCTAAAACCCAGAACATCACAATAACAGACCTTAGGCCTAAAACCCAGTACATCACAATAACAGACCTTAGGCCTAAAACCCAGTACATCACAATAACAGACCTTAGGCCTAAAACCCAGTACATCACAATAACAGACCTTAGGCCTAAAACCCAGTACATCACAATAACAGACCTTAGGCCTAAAACCCAGTACATCACAATAACAGACCTTAGGCCTAAAACCCAGTACATCACAATAACAGACCTTAGGCCTAAAACCCAGTACATCACAATAACAGACCTTAGGCCTAAAACCAAGTACATCATAATTGCTTGAAAAAAAAATAAAAGAGGCTAAATACACAACAGTTTTACCTCTGTGCGTGTGTATATATATTTGTATATGTGTGTCTATATACAGGTATTATATATATATATGGACACAGAGGGGGGAAATGAGAAGAGTCATTATGTAAATAAATCAGATGTTACAAAAGCCATGATGGGAGCAGTCCTGTCTGGTGACTGTCTAACTGTTGAGACATTATTCAACATTAAAAACAGCTACTGACTGACTGACTGACTGACTGACTGACTGACTGACTGTCTGTCTGTGACTGACTGACTGTCTGTCTGTCTGTCTGTCTGTCTGTCTGTCTGTCTGTCTGTCTGTCTGTCTGTCTGTCTGTGTATCTGTCTGTCTGTCTGTCTGTCTGTCTGTCTGTCTGTCTGTCTGTCTGTCTGTCTGTCTGTCTGTCTGTCTGTCTGTCTGTCTGTCTGTCTGTGACAATAGACTCTGTTGAATGGAAAGAGGAGTGGACAGCAGGAGATCAGTCACAGCCCAACGTTAGTTCTTCAAGCTAGTGCAGGAAACGTAAAAGGTCTATAGCCTGTGGCTTGAACAATAATGACAATGAATAGATCATCTCTGAAAACCACACACTGCTGCCACTTATTTGGTGCTTTTGAAAATGGTATTGCTATGTACATTACCTTTAGATTAGATGGTATTGCTATGTACATTACCTTTAGATTAGATGGTATTGCTATGTACATTACCTTTAGATTAGATGGTATTGCTATGTACATTACCTTTAGATTAGATGGTATTGCTATGTACATTACCTTTAGATTAGATGGTATTGCTATGTACATTACCTTTAGATTAGATGGTATTGCTATGTACATTACCTTTAGATTAGATGGTATTGCTATGTACATTACATTTAGATTAGATGGTATTGCTATGTACATTACCTTTAGATTAGAATGAACATGCTCAACGGTTATCGTACAGTGGAGTCTTAGTACATAAATAATGACAGCAGTTAACGTTACTTTTCTTCCAATATACTGTGTGCCACATTCACATAATAACATGTATCAAACAAAGGGAAAGAAAATGACAGTTTGTTGAGCGGTATCATCCATCCATGTACTTTCACCTGGTTAACACCTTTCATAACATCACCTGGTTAACACCTTTCATAACATCACCTGGTTAACACCTTTCATAACATCACCTGGTTATCACATTTCATAACATCACCTAGTTAACACCTTTCATAACATCACCTGGTTAACACCTTTCACAACATCACCTGGTTAACACCTTTCACAACATCACCTGGTTCACACCTTTCACAACATCACCTAGTCGTCAATGCCTTTACTGAGAGCGATTCTACATTTCGCAAATAACTCCATTACAAAATGGCCTCTATGAGACTTAAACCAAAACTCTGACTTGAGATAAGGACGCACCAAGCTAAAATCTTTGACCATATCCTTTCCCGTTTGACAGGCTCTGCTTCCTTCCACAACAGTGTAGCATCTTGGTGTTATTATCTCTGGTCAGTGCCAGCCTGGGCTGAGACTAGAGAATGTCCTGTCAGAGAGTTTGATGCGGAGCGTGTAGTTTAGGCAGAGACACAACTACTGTTGAAATGAACCTAGTCGTCTAAATCTTCTGCAGTTATTGACTGTTGAGAAGCACTACGACAGCAGTCAAACTATTTGTGCTCATTGATAAAAGGCAGAAAGATCTGTTCAGCCTGTTGGACAGCTCTGCATTACTTTGCAAACCTTTTTCTTCTTCATTAAAATAAAGAGCACATTTGAACTGATGGCATTTACACATTTGATGCTGCCTTCTTAAAATGTTGATATAGTCTAGACATTATATTAACAATGTTTTCTGTGGTTTTCTACCCACTGGGCAGGATATGTGCATAATATATTACAGTTATATACAGCACCTTACTAACACAGACAGACTAGTGAAAAAGCACCGCTGGAAGTGAGGCACAAAAAAGGTGGGAGCTTTTGAGTGCAAGTGGGGTCCTATGTCTGCTCATAACATGACATTAGGGGTCCTATGTCTGCTCATAACATGACATTAGGGGTCGTATGTCTGCTCATAACATGACATTAGGGGTCCTATGTCTGCTCATAACATGACATTAGGGGTCCTATGTCTGCTCATAACATGACATTAGGGTTTCCTATGTCTGCTCATAACATGACATTAGGGGTCCTATGTCTGCTCATAACATGACATTAGGGTTCCTATGTCTGCTCATAACATGACATTAGGGTTTCCTATGTCTGCTCATAACATGACATTAGGGTTTCCTATGTCTGCTCATAACATGACATTATGGTTTCCTATGTCTGCTCATAACATGACATTAGGGGTCCTATGTCTGCTCCATATCATGACATTAGGGGTCATATGTCTGCTCATATCATGACATTAGGGGTCCTATGTCTGCTCATAACATGACATTAGGGGTCCTATGTCTGCTCATAACATGACATTAGGGGTCCTATGTCTGCTCATAACATGACATTAGGGGTCCTATGTCTGCTTAAACATGACATTAGGGGTCCTATGTCTGCTCATAACATGACATTAGGGGTCCTATGTCTGCTCATAACATGACATTAGGGGTCCTATGTCTGCTCATAACATGACATTAGGGGTCATATGTCTGCTCATATCATGACATTAGGGGTCCTATGTCTGCTCATAACATGACATTAGGGGTCCTATGTCTGCTCATAACATGACATTAGGGTTCCTATGTCTGCTTAAACATGACATTAGGCATCTTATTTACTCACATATTAGTATCGCTGTAGAAAACAGTAAATACATATTATTCCTCCTTTTAAGATGACAGCAGACAGAATGGGAAGAGAACATGAGAAATAACTCTAGAACAGAGAAGATCAGTAGAATGCTATAGAACAGGGGAACACATTAATAGAACAGAACAGGAGAACGCAGGAATAGAACAGGGCAAAGCAGGAATAGAACAGGGCAAAGCAGGAATAGAACAGGGGAAAGCAGGAATAGAACAGGGCAAAGCAGGAATAGAACAGGGCAAAGCAGGAATAGAACAGGGCAAAGCAGGAATAGAACAGGGGAAAGCAGGAATAGAACAGGGCAAAGCAGGAATAGAACAGGGCAAAGCAGGAATATAACAGGGCAAAGCAGGAATAGAACAGGGGAAAGCAGGAATAGAACAGGAGAACGCAGGAATATAACAGGGCAAAGCAGGAATAGAACAGGGGAAAGCAGAAATAGAACAGGAGAACGCAGGAATAGAACAGGGGAAAGCAGGAATAGAACAGGAGAACGCAGGAATAGAACAGGGCAAAGCAGGAATAGAACAGGGGAAAGCAGGAATAGAATAGGGGAAAGCAGAATAGAACAGGGGAAAGCAGGAATAGAACAGGGGAAAGCAGGAATAGAACAGGGGAAAGCAGGAAAAGAACAGGGGAAAGCAGGAATAGAACAGGGGAAAGCAGGAATAGAACAGGAGAATGCAGGAATAGAACAGGGCAAAGCAGGAATAGAACAGGAGAACGCAGGAATAGAACAGGGCAAAGCAGGAATAGAACAGGGCAAAGCAGGAATAGAACAGGGGAAAGCAGGAATAGAACAGGGAAAGCAGGAATAGAACAGGGGAAAGCAGGAATAGAACAGGGCAAAGCAGGAATAGAACAGGGGAAAGCAGGAATAGAACAGGGCAAAGCAGGAATAGAACAGGGCAAAGCAGGAATAGAACAGGGGAAAGCAGGAATAGAACAGGGCAAAGCAGGAATAGAACAGGGGAAAGCAGGAATAGAACAGGAGAACGCAGGAATAGAACAGGGCAAAGCAGGAATAGAACAGGGGAAAGCAGGAATAGAATAGGGGGAAAGCAGAATAGAACAGGGGAAAGCAGGAATAGAACAGGGGAAAGCAGGAATAGAACAGGGGAAAGCAGGAAAAGAACAGGGGAAAGCAGGAATAGAACAGGGGAAAGCAGGAATAGAACAGGAGAATGCAGGAATAGAACAGGGCAAAGCAGGAATAGAACAGGAGAACGCAGGAATAGAACAGGGCAAAGCAGGAATAGAACAGGGCAAAGCAGGAATAGAACAGGGGAAAGCAGGAATAGAACAGGGGAAAGCAGGAATAGAACAGGGGAAAGCAGGAATAGAACAGGGCAAAGCAGGAATAGAACAGGGGAAAGCAGGAATAGAACAGGGCAAAGCAGGAATAGAACAGGGCAAAGCAGGAATAGAACAGGGCAAAGCAGGAATAGAACAGGGCAAAGCAGGAATAGAACAGGGCAAAGCAGGAATAGAACAGGGCAAAGCAGGAATAGAACAGAAAGACAGCGGTAGCAACAGCAGCAGTGGTAGGTAGAGGTATGTACAGTCGTGGTCAAAAGTTTTGAGAATGACACAAGTATTGGTCTTCCCAAAGTTCGCTGCTTCAGTGTTATGAGATATTTTTGTCAGATGTTACTATGGTATACTGAAGTCTAATTATAAGCATTTCATCAGTGTCAAAGGCTTTTATTGACAATTACATTAAGTTTATGCAAAGAGTCAATATTTGCAGTGTTGACCCTTCTTTTTCAAGACCTCTGCAATCCGCCCTGGCATGCTGTCAATTAACTTCTGTGCCACATCCTGACTGATGGCAGCCCATTCTTGCATAATCAATGCTTGGAGTTTGTCAGAATTTGTGGGGTTTTGTTTGTCCACCCGCCTCTTGAGGATCGACCACAAGTTCTCAATGGGATTAAGGTCTGGGGAGTTTCCTGGCCATGGACCCAAAATGTCAATGTTTTGTTCCCTGAGCCACTTAGTTATCACTATTGCCTTATGGCAAGGTGCTCCATCATGCTGGAAAAGGCATTGGTCGTCACCAAACTGTTCTTGGATGGTTGGGAGAAGTTGCTCTCGGAGGATGTGTTGGTACCATTCTTTAATCATGGTTGTGTTCTTAGGTAAAATTGTGAGTGAGCCCACTCCCTTGGCTGAGAAGCAACCCCACACATGAATGGTCTCAGGATGCTTTATTGCATGACACAGGACTGATGGTAGCGTTCACCTTGTCTTCTCCGGACAAGGTGTTTTTCGGATGCCCCAAACAATTGGAAAGGGGATTCGTCAGAGAAAATGACTTTACCCCAGTCCTCAGCAGTCCAATCCCTGTACCTTTTGCAGAATATCAGTCTGTCCCTGATGTTTTTCCTGGAGAGAAGTGGCTTCTTTGCTGCCCTTCTTGACACCAAGCCATCCTCCAAAAGTATTCGCCTCACTGTGCGTGCAGATGCACTCACACATGCCTGCTGCCATTCCTGAGCAAGCTCTGGACTTTAGGAGATGGTCCTGGCGCTTGCTGGACTTTCTTGGGCGCCCTAACGCCTTCTTCACAACAATTGAACCTCTCTCCTTGATGTTCTTGATGATCCGATAAATGGTTGATTTAGGTGCAATCTTACAAGCAGCAATATCCTTGCCTGTGAAGCCCTTTTTGTGCAAAGCAATGATGACGGCACGTGTTTCCTTGCAGGTAACCATGGTTAACAGAGGAAGAACAATGATTTCAAGCACCACCCTCCTTTTAAAGCTTCCAGTCTGTTATTCTAACTCAATCAGCATGACAGAGTGATCTCCAGCCTTGTCCTCGTCAACACTCTCACCTGTGTTAACGAGGGAATCACTGACATGATGGCAGCTGGTCCTTTTGTGGCAGGGCTGAAATGCAGTGGAAATATCTTTTGGGGATTAACATTTACATTTTAGTCATTTAGCAGACGCTCATTTCCAGAGCGACTTACAGTTAGTGAATACATATTTTATTTTTTTATACTGGCCCCCCGTGGGAATCGAACCCACAACCCTGGCGTTGCAAACGCCATGCTCTATCAACTGAGCTACATCCCTGCCGGCCATTCCCTCCCCTACCCTGGACGACGCTGGGCCAATTGTGCGCCGCCCATGAGTCTCCCGGTCGCGGCCGGCTGCGACAGAGCCTGGATTCGAACCAGGATCTCTAGTGGCACAGTTAGCACTGCGATGCAGTGCCTTAGACCACTGCGCCACTCAGGAGGCTGTTCATTAAGTTAATTGCAAAGTCCCTCTTTGCAATTAATTGCAAAGAGGGATTTTGCAATTAATTGCAATTCATCTGATCACTCTTCATGACATTCTGGAGTATATGCAAATTGCCATCATCAAAACTAAGGCAGCAGACTTTGTGAAAATTAGTATTTGTGTCATTCTCAAAACTTTTGACCACGACTGTAGGGGTAGTGATGGTAGACTGTAGGGGTAGTGATGGTAGACTGTAGGGGTAGTGATGGTAGACTAGGGGTAGTGACAGTAGAATGTAGGGGTAGTGATGGTAGACTGTAGGGGTAGTGACGGTAGACTGTAGGGGTAGTGATGGTAGACTGTAGGGGTAGTGACGGTAGACTGTAGGGGTAGTGATGGTAGACTGTAGGGGTAGTGATGGTAGACTGTAGGGGTAGTGACGGTAGACTGTAGGGGTAGTGATGGTAGACTGTAGGGGTAGTGATGGTAGACTGTAGGGGTAGTGATGGTAGACTGTAGGGTAGTGATGGTAGACTGTAGGGGTAGTGACGGTAGACTGTAGGGTAGTGATGGTAGACTGTAGGGGTAGTGATGGTAGACTGTAGGGGTAGTGACGGTAGACTGTAGGGGTAGTGATGGTAGACTGTAGGGGTAGTGATGGTAGACTGTAGAGGTAGTGACGGTAGACTGTAGGGGTAGTGATGGTAGACTGTAGGGGTAGTGATGGTAGACTGTAGGGGTAGTGACGGTAGACTGTAGGGGTAGTGATGGTAGACTGTAGACTGACTGTAGGGGTAGTGATGGTAGACTGTAGGGGTAGTGATGGTAGACTGTAGACTGACTGTAGGGGTAGTGATGGTAGACTGTAGGGGTAGTGATGGTAGACTGTAGGGGTAGTGACGGTAGACTGTAGGGGTAGTGATGGTAGACTGTAGACTGACTGTAGGGGTAGTGACGGTAGACTGTAGGGGTAGTGATGGTAGACTGTAGGGGTAGTGATGGTAGACTGTAGGGGTAGTGACGGTAGACTGTAGGGGTAGTGATGGTAGACTGTAGACTGACTGTAGGGGTAGTGACGGTAGACTGTAGGGGTAGTGATGGTAGACTGACTGTAGGGGTAGTGATGGTAGACTGTAGACTGACTGTAGGGGTAGTGATGGTAGACTGTAGACTGACTGTAGGGGTAGTGATGGTAGACTGTAGGGGTAGTGACGGTAGACTGTAGACTGTAGGGGTAGTGACGGTAGACTGTAGACTGACTGTAGGTAGACTGTAGGTAGACTGTAGGGGTAGTGACGGTAGACTGTAGGGGTAGTGATGGTAGACTGTAGGGGTAGTGATGGTAGACTGTAGACTGACTGTAGGGGTAGTGATGGTAGACTGTAGGGGTAGTGATGGTAGACTGTAGGGGTAGTGATGGTAGACTGTAGACTGACTGTAGGGGTAGTGACGGTAGACTGTAGACTGACTGTAGGGGTAGTGATGGTAGACTGTAGGGGTAGTGACGGTAGACTGTAGGGGGTAGTGACGGTAGACTGTAGACTGTAGGGGTAGTGATGGTAGACTGTAGGGGTAGTGATGGTAGACTGTAGACTGACTGTAGGGGTAGTGATGGTAGACTGTAGGGGTAGTGACGGTAGACTGTAGACTGACTGTAGGGGTAATGATGGTAGACTGTAGACTGACTGTAGGGGTAGTGATGGTAGACTGTAGACTGACTGTAGGGTAGTGATGGTAGACTGTAGACTGACTGTAGGGGTAGTGATGGTAGACTGTAGGGGTAGTGATGGTAGACTGTAGGGGTAGTGACGGTAGACTGTAGGGGTAGTGATGGTAGACTGTAGACTGACTGTAGGGGTAGTGATGGTAGACTGTAGGGGTAGTGATGGTAGACTGTAGACTGACTGTAGGGGTAGTGATGGTAGACTGTAGGGGTAGTGACGGTAGACTGTAGGGGTAGTGATGGTAGACTGTAGACTGACTGTAGGGGTAGTGATGGTAGACTGTAGACTGACTGTAGGGGTAGTGATGGTAGACTGTAGGGGTAGTGATGGGTAGACTGTAGGGGTAGTGATGGTAGACTGTAGGGGTAGTGATGGTAGACTGTAGACTGACTGTAGGGGTAGTGATGGTAGACTGTAGACTGACTGTAGGGGTAGTGATGGTAGACTGTAGGGGTAGTGATGGTAGAGACTGTAGGGGTAGTGTGACTGTAGACTGTAGGGGTAGTGATGGTAGACTGTAGGGGTAGTGACGGTAGACTGTAGGGGTAGTGATGGTAGACTGTAGGGGTAGTGACGGTAGACTGTAGGGGGTAGTGATGGTAGACTGTAGACTGACTGTAGGGGTAGTGACGGTAGACTGTAGGGGTAGTGATGGTAGACTGTAGACTGACTGTAGGGGTAGTGACGGTAGACTGTAGGGGTAGTGACGGTAGACTGTAGGGGTAGTGATGGTAGACTGTAGACTGACTGTAGGGGTAGTGATGGTAGACTGTAGGGGTAGTGATGGTAGACTGTAGGGGTAGTGACGGTAGACTGTAGGGGTAGTGATGGTAGACTGTAGGGGTAGTGACGGTAGACTGTAGGGGTAGTGATGGTAGACTGTAGGGGTAGTGACGGTAGACTGTAGGGGTAGTGATGGTAGACTGTAGACTGACTGTAGGGGTAGTGATGGTAGACTGTAGACTGACTGTAGGGGTAGTGATGGTAGACTGTAGACTGACTGTAGGGGTAGTGATGGTAGACTGTAGGGGTAGTGATGGTAGACTGTAGGGGTAGTGACGGTAGACTGTAGGGGTAGTGATGGTAGACTGTAGGGGTAGTGACGGTAGACTGTAGGGGTAGTGATGGTAGACTGTAGGGGTAGTGACGGTAGACTGTAGGGGTAGTGATGGTAGACTGTAGACTGACTGTAGGGGTAGTGACGGTAGACTGTAGGGGTAGTGATGGTAGACTGTAGACTGACTGTAGGGGTAGTGATGGTAGACTGTAGGGGTAGTGACGGTAGACTGTAGGGGTAGTGATGGTAGACTGAAGGGTAGTGTGGTAGACTGTAGGGGTAGTGACTGTAGACTGTAGGGGTAGTGGTAGACTGTAGGGGTAGTGATGGTAGACTGTAGGGGTAGTGACGGTAGACTGTAGGGGTAGTGATGGTAGACTGTAGGGGTAGTGATGGTAGACTGTAGGGGTAGTGACGGTAGACTGTAGGGGTAGTGATGGTAGACTGTAGGGGTAGTGACGGTAGACTGTAGACTGACTGTAGGGGTAGTGATGGTAGACTGTAGGGGTAGTGATGGTAGACTGTAGGGGTAGTGATGGTAGACTGTAGACTGACTGTAGGGGTAGTGATGGTAGACTGTAGGGGTGGTCATATACTGACGGTAGACTGTAGGGGTAGTGATGGTAGACTGTAGGGGTAGTGACGGTAGACTGTAGGGGTAGTGACGGTAGACTGTAGGGGTAGTGATGGTAGACGGTAGACTGACTGTAGGGGTAGTGATGGTAGACTGTAGGGGTAGTGATGGTAGACTGTAGACTGACTGTAGGGGTAGTGATGGTAGACTGTAGACTGACTGTAGGGTAGTGATGGTAGACTGTAGGGGTAGTGATGGTAGACTGTAGGGGTAGTGACGGTAGACTGTAGGGGTAGTGATGGTAGACTGTAGGGGTAGTGACGGTAGACTGTAGGGGTAGTGACGGTAGACTGTAGGGGTAGTGACGGTAGACTGTAGGGGTAGTGATGGTAGACTGTAGACTGACTGTAGGGGTAGTGATGGTAGACTGTAGGGGTAGTGATGGTAGACTGTAGGGGTAGTGATGGTAGACTGTAGACTGACTGTAGGGGTAGTGACGGTAGACTGTAGACTGACTGTAGGGGTAGTGATGGTAGACTGTAGGGGTAGTGATGGTAGACTGTAGACTGACTGTAGGGGTAGTGATGGTAGACTGTAGGGTAGTGATGGTAGACTGTAGGGGTAGTGATGGTAGACTGTAGGGGTAGTGACGGTAGACTGTAGACTGACTGTAGGGGTAGTGATGGTAGACTGTAGACTGACTGTAGGGGTAGTGATGGTAGACTGTAGGGATAGTGATGGTAGACTGTAGGGGTAGTGATGGTAGACTGTAGGGGTAGTGACGGTAGACTGTAGGGGTAGTGATGGTAGACTGTAGGGGTAGTGATGGTAGACTGTAGACTGACTGTAGGGGTAGTGATGGTAGACTGTAGACTGACTGTAGGGGTAGTGATGGTAGACTGTAGGGGTAGTGATGGTAGACTGTAGGGGTAGTGATGGTAGACTGTAGGGGTAGTGATGGTAGACTGTAGGGGTAGTGATGGTAGACTGTAGGGGTAGTGATGGTAGACTGTAGGGGTAGTGATGGTAGACTGTAGGGGTAGTGATGGTAGACTGTAGACTGACTGTAGGGGTAGTGATGGTAGACTGTAGGGGTAGTGACGGTAGACTGTAGGGGTAGTGATGGTAGAACTGTAGACTGACTGTAAGGGTAGTGATGGTAGACTGTAGGGGTAGTGACGGTAGACTGTAGGGGTAGTGATGGTAGACTGTAGGGGTAGTGATGGTAGACTGTAGGGGTAGTGATGGTAGACTGTAGACTGACTGTAGGGTAGTGATGTTCTGGTAGACTGTAGGGGTAGTGATGGTAGACTGTAGGGGTAGTGATGGTAGACTGTAGGGTAGTGATGGTAGACTGTAGACTGACTGTAGGGGTAGTGATGGTAGACTGTAGGGGTAGTGATGGTAGACTGTAGGGGTAGTGATGGTAGACTGTAGGGGTAGTGATGGTAGACTGTAGGGGTAGTGATGGTAGACTGTAGGGGTAGTGATGGTAGACTGTAGGGGTAGTGATGGTAGACTGTAGGGGTAGTGATGGTAGACTGTAGGGGTAGTGATGGTAGACTGTAGGGGTAGTGACGGTAGACTGTAGGGGTAGTGATGGTAGACTGTAGACTGACTGTAGGGGTAGTGATGGTAGACTGTAGACTGACTGTAGGGGTAGTGATGGTAGACTGTAGGGGTAGTGATGGTAGACTGTAGGGGTAGTGATGGTAGACTGTAGGGGTAGTGATGGTAGACTGTAGGGGTAGTGATGGTAGACTGTAGACTGACTGTAGGGGTAGTGATGGTAGACTGTAGGGGTAGTGATGGTAGACTGTAGACTGACTGTAGGGGTAGTGACGGTAGACTGTAGGGGTAGTGATGGTAGACTGTAGGGGTAGTGATGGTAGACTGTAGACTGACTGTAGGGGTAGTGATGGTAGACTGTAGACTGACTGTAGGGGTAGTGATGGTAGACTGTGGGGTAGTGATGGTAGACTGTAGGGGTAGTGATGGTAGACTGTAGGGGTAGTGATGGTAGACTGTAGGGGTAGTGACGGTAGACTGTAGGGGTAGTGACGGTAGACTGTAGGGGTAGTGATGGTAGACTGTAGGGGTAGTGATGGTAGACTGTAGGGGTAGTGATGGTAGACTGTAGACTGACTGTAGGGGTAGTGATGGTAGACTGTAGGGGTAGTGATGGTAGACTGTAGGGGTAGTGATGGTAGACTGTAGACTGACTGTAGGGGTAGTGATGGTAGACTGTAGGGGTATGATGGTAGACTGTAGACTGACTGTAGGGGTAGTGACGGTAGACTGTAGACTGACTGTAGGGGTAGTGATGGTAGACTGTAGGGGTAGTGATGGTAGACTGTAGGGGTAGTGATGGTAGACTGTAGACTGACTGTAGGGGTAGTGATGGTAGACTGTAGGGGTAGTGATGGTAGACTGTAGGGGTAGTGATGGTAGACTGTAGACTGACTGTAGGGGTAGTGATGGTAGACTGTAGGGGGTAGTGATGGTAGACTGTAGGGGTAGTGTGGTAGACTGTAGACTGACTGTAAAGTAGACTGTAGGGTATGGTAGACTGTAGGGGTAGTGATGGTAGCAGCAGCGATAGCAACAGCAGCAGCAGTACGATACTGGTACTAAAGCAGTACGGTACTGGTACTAAAGCAGTACGGTACTGGTACTAAAGCAGTACGGTACTGGTACTAAAGCAGTATGGTACTGGTACTAAAGCAGTATGGTCTGGTACTAAAGCAGTATGGTCTGGTACTAAAGCAGTACGGTACTGGTACTAAAGCAGTATGGTCTGGTACTAAAGCAGTATGGTCTGGTACTAAAGCAGTACGGTACTGGTACTAAAGCAGTATGGTCTGGTACTAAAGCAGTATGGTCTGGTACTAAAGCAGTATGGTACTGGTACTAAAGCAGTATGGTCTGGTACTAAAGCAGTATGGTACTGGTACTAAAGCAGTATGGTACTGGTACTAAAGCAGTACGGTACTGGTACTAAAGCAGTATGGTACTGGTACTAAAGCAGTATGGTACTGGTACTAAAGCAGTATGGTTCTGGTACTAAAGCAGTATGGTACTGGTACTAAAGCAGTATGGTCTGGTACTAAAGCAGTATGGTACTGGTACTAAAGCAGTATGGTACTGGTACTAAAGCAGTACGGTACTGGTACTAAAGCAGTACGGTACTGGTACTAAAGCAGTATGGTACTGGTACTAAAGCAGTATGGTCTGGTACTAAAGCAGTATGGTACTGGTACTAAAGCAGTATGGTACTGGTACTAAAGCAGTACGGTACTGGTACTAAAGCACTACGATACTGGTACTAAAGCAGTACGGTACTGGTACTAAAGCAGTATGGTCTGGTACTAAAGCAGTACGGTACTGGTACTAAAGCAGTACGGTACTGGTACTAAAGCAGTACGGTGTACGGTACTGGTACTAAAGCAGTATGGTACTGGTACTAAAGCAGTATGGTCTGGTACTAAAGCAGTACGGTACTGGTACTAAAGCAGTACGGTACTGGTACTAAAGCAGTATGGTCTGGTACTAAAGCAGTATGATACTGGTACTAAAGCAGTATGGTACTGGTACTAAAGCAGTACGGTACTGGTACTAAAGCAGTACGGTACTGGTACTAAAGCAGTATGGTACTGGTACTAAAGCAGTATGGTACTGGTACTAAAGCAGTACGGTCTGGTACTAAAGCAGTACGGTACTGGTACTAAAGCAGTATGGTACTGGTACTAAAGCAGTACGGTACTGGTACTAAAGCAGTACGGTACTGGTACTAAAGCAGTACGGTACTGGTACTAAAGCAGTACGGTACTGGTACTAAAGCAGTACGGTACTGGTACTAAAGCAGTATGGTACTGGTACTAAAGCAGTACGGTACTGGTACTAAAGCAGTATGGTACTGGTACTAAAGCAGTATGGTACTGGTACTAAAGCAGTACGGTACTGGTACTAAAGCAGTACGGTACTGGTACTAAAGCAGTACGGTACTGGTACTAAAGCAGTACGGTATGGTACTAAAGCAGTACGGTACTGGTACTAAAGCAGTATGGTCTGGTACTAAAGCAGTACGGTACTGGTACTAAAGCAGTATGGTCTGGTACTAAAGCAGTACGGTACTGGTACTAAAGCAGTATGGTACTGGTACTAAAGCAGTATGGTCTGGTACTAAAGCAGTATGGTCTGGTACTAAAGCAGTATGGTACTGGTACTAAAGCAGTATGGTCTGGTACTAAAGCAGTATGGTCTGGTACTAAAGCAGTACGGCACTGGTACTAAAGCAGTATGGTACTGGTACTAAAGCAGTATGGTACTGGTACTAAAGCAGCACGGTACTGGTACTAAAGCAGTACGGTCTGGTACTAAAGCAGTACGGTACTGGTACTAAAGCAGTACGGTACTGGTACTAAAGCAGTATGGTACTGGTACTAAAGCAGTATGGTCTGGTACTAAAGCAGTACGGTACTGGTACTAAAGCAGTACGGTACTGGTACTAAAGCAGTACGGTACTGGTACTAAAGCAGTACGGTACTGGTACTAAAGCAGTATGGTCTGGTACTAAAGCAGTACGGTACTGGTACTAAAGCAGTATGGTACTGGTACTAAAGCAGTATGGTACTGGTACTAAAGCAGTACGGTACTGGTACTAAAGCAGTACGGTACTGGTACTAAAGCAGTATGGTCTGGTACTAAAGCAGTATGGTCTGGTACTAAAGCAGTATGGTCTGGTACTAAAGCAGTATGGTCTGGTACTAAAGCAGTATGGTACTGGTACTAAAGCAGTATGGTACTGGTACTAAAGCAGTACGGTACTGGTACTAAAGCAGTATGGTACTGGTACTAAAGCAGTACGGTACTGGTACTAAAGCAGTACGGTACTGGTACTAAAGCAGTACGGTACTGGTACTAAAGCAGTACGGTACTGGTACTAAGCAGCAGTATGGTACTGGTACTAAAGCAGTATGGTACTGGTACTAAAGCAGTACGGTACTGGTACTAAAGCAGTATGGTTCTGGTAATAAAGCAGTATGGTACTGGTACTAAAGCAGTATGGTACTGGTACTAAAGCAGTACGGTACTGGTACTAAAGCAGTACGGTACTGGTACTAAAGCAGTACGGTACTGGTACTAAAGCAGTATGGTACTGGTACTAAAGCAGTACGGTACTGGTACTAAAGCAGTACGGTACTGGTACTAAAGCAGTATGGTCTGGTACTAAAGCAGTACGGTGTACGGTACTGGTACTAAAGCAGTACGGTACTGGTACTAAAGCAGTACGGTACTGGTACTAAAGCAGTATGGTACTGGTACTAAAGCAGTACGGTACTGGTACTAAAGCAGTACGGTGTACGGTACTGGTACTAAAGCAGTACGGTACTGGTACTAAAGCAGTATGGTACTGGTACTAAAGCAGTACGGTACTGGTACTAAAGCAGTACGGTACTGGTACTAAAGCAGTACGGTACTGGTACTAAAGCAGTATGGTCTGGTACTAAAGCAGTATGGTCTGGTACTAAAGCAGTATGGTCTGGTACTAAAGCAGTATGGTACTGGTACTAAAGCAGTACGGTACTGGTACTAAAGCAGTATGGTACTGGTACTAAAGCAGTACGGTACTGGTACTAAAGCAGTACGGTAACTACTGGTTACTGGTACTAAAGCAGTACGGTACTGGTACTAAAGCAGTACGGTCCTGGTACTAAAGCAGTATGGTCTGGTACTGTAGTTGGTAGTTGGTGTACTGTGTGGTAGTGGGACTGATAGATACTAGGCTGGGGTACTACTGGGTAGTTGGTGTACTGTGTGGTAGTGGGACTGATAGATACTAGGCTGGGTATGACTGGGTAGTTGGTGTACTGTGTGGTAGTGGGACTGATAGATACTAGGCTGGGTATGACTGGGTAGTTGGTGTACTGTGTGGTAGTGGGACTGATAGATACTAGACACAGAGGAGTTAGGCTGGGTATGACTGGGTAGTTGGTGTACTGTGTGGTAGTGGGACTGATAGATACTAGGCTGGGTATGACTGGGTAGTAGATAGTGCAACTTTAGATAACGCTTCTTTTTTAAATGTTAGTTACTTAGACAAGTCAGTTCTGCTCCTCTGTTTCCACGGTAACCTTGGCACTAAGATTTGGATGTTTGAGTCATTCCTCCTCCATCTTGGTTGTGCACAGACCCTGGTCTGATTAAAACTCCTCAGTCCATCTTGTTTTGTTTAGTTGTAGCAGGTTGATAATGTTGTGTTTAGTTGTAGCAGGTTGATAATGTTGTGTTTAGTTGTAGCAGGTTGATAATGTTGTGTTTAGTTGTAGCAGGTTGACAATGTTGTGTTTAGTTGTAGCAGGTTGATAATGTTGTGTTTAGTTGTAGCAGGGTTGATAATGTTGTGTTTAGTTGTAGCAGGTTGATAATGTAGCAGGTTGATAATGTTGTGTTTAGTTGTAGCAGGTTGATAATGATGTGTTTGTGTTTAGTTGTAGCAGGTTGATAATGTTGTGTTTAGTTGTAGCAGGTTGATAATGTTGTGTTTAGTTGTAGCAGGTTGATAATGTTGTGTTTAGTTGTAGCAGGTTGATAATGTTGTGTTTAGTTGTAGCAGGTTGATAATGTTGTGTTTAGTTGTAGCAGGTTAATAATGTTGTGTTTAGTTGTAGCAGGTTGATAATGTTTAGTTGTGCATCCTGGGAGTGTCCGCCCATAGAGAGAAAGGCCACACCTCTTTACAGGGGGTGAGGAGTCTCAGACAGCATAGTCCCTCCCCCATCTCACCTCAGCTCCTCCCCCTCCCTGGCCTTGGCAGGTATTGTGCTTTCTGATTGGCCCTGCTGGCTGGTCCCACCCCCCGTCCAGGTCCCATGTGGGTTATTGCTGTGCGGGTGGTGAAATAAGGCGGAGCCAGGGTAGTGCTGACCAATCACCTCGGAATATGGCGGAGGCGGGCCCTCCATGCGTCCGTGGCTGCTGCTATTGGCCACGCTGATACCAGAGTTACTGCTGGGTGGTCTCGGCCCCCCCCCCCCTTCCACTGCGCATGTCTATCAGGTCACTGTGGAAGATGGTTCTGTTGGGGGGGGCTCTGACCGACTCTCTGTTTAACTCCATCTGCTGCTCTGGGTCTCTCAGCTGTAAGGCACATGGACCCTGGTAGGGCGGCGGCTCCTCTCCGTCAGACAGGGAGATGGAGGGGGGAAGGAGGATGTCGTGGGGCAGGTAGGGGTAGGTGGGCTGGAAGCGACTGAAACGCTCCCGGTACATAAAGGAGGGGGCTGTGAACCTCTCCCTGGCCTGGGGAACGTACAGCACCTAGACACAGAGATAGATAGAGGGTTAGATACATACAGAACCCTAACCCTGGGGAACGTACAGCACCTAGACACAGAGATAGATAGAGGGTTAGATACATACAGAACCCTAACCCTGGGGAACGTACAGCACCTAGACACAGAGATAGATAGAGGGTTAGATACATACAGAACCCTAACCCTAACCCTGGGGAACGTACAGCACCTAGACACAGAGATAGATAGAGGGTTAGATACATACAGAACCCTAACCCTAACCCTGGGGAACGTACAGCACCTAGACACAGAGATAGATAGAGGGTTAGATACATACAGAACCCTAACCCTGGGGAACGTACAGCACCTAGACACAGAGATAGATAGAGGGTTAGATACATACAGAACCCTAACCCTAACCCTGGGGAACGTACAGCACCTAGACACAGAGATAGATAGAGGGTTAGATACATACAGACCCTAACCCTAACCCTGGGGAACGTACAGCACCTAGACACAGAGATAGATAGAGGGTTAGATACATACAGAACCCTAACCTACCCTGGGGAACGTACAGCACCTAGACACAGCGATAGATAGAGGGTTAGATACATACAGAACCCTAACCCTAACCCTGGGGAACGTACAGCACCTAGACACAGAGATAGATAGAGGTTAGAGATACATACAGAACCCTAACCTGGGGAACGTACAGCACCTAGACACAGAGATAGATAGAGGGTTAGATACATACAGAACCCTAACCCTAACCCTGGGGAACATACAGCCCCTAGACACAGAGATAGATAGAGGGTTAGATACATACAGAACCCTAACCCTGGGGAACGTACAGCACCTAGACACAGAGATAGATAGAGGGTTAGATACATACAGAACCCTAACCCTAACCCTGGGGAACGTACAGCACCTAGACACAGAGATAGATAGAGGGTTAGATACATACAGAACCCTAACCCTGGGGAACGTACAGCACCTAGACACAGAGATAGATAGAGGGTTAGATACATACAGAACCCTAACCCTGGGGAACGTACAGCACCTAGACACAGAGATAGATAGAGGGTTAGATACATACAGAACCCTAACCCTAACCCTGGGGAACGTAGTACAGCACCTAGACACAGAGATAGATAGAGGGTTAGATACATACAGAACCCTAACCCTGGGGAACGTACAGCACCTAGACACAGAGATGTATGGTCCTCTGTAGCTCAGCTGGTAGAGCACGGCGCTTGTAACGCTAAGGTAGTGGGTTCGATCCCCGGGACCACCCATACACAAAAAAATGTATGCACGCATGACTGTAAGTCGCTTGTTAAATTCCTATTGGATAAAAGCGTCTGCTAAATGGCATATTAAATTAAATTAAGTAAAAAATATTACAAAATACATACAGAACCCTAACCCTGGGGAACGTACAGCACCTAGACACAGAGATAGATAGAGGGTTAGATACATACAGAACCCTGACCCTGATTCAGGGAACGTACAGCACCTAGACACAGAGATAGATAGAGGGTTTAGATACATACAGAACCCTAACCCTAACCCTGGGGAACGTACAGCACCTAGACACAGAGATAGATAGAGGGTTAGATACATACAGAACCCTAACCCTGGGGAACGTACAGCACCTAGACACAGAGATAGATAGAGGGTTAGATACATACAGAACCCTAACCCTGGGGAACGTACAGCACCTAGACACAGAGATAGATAGAGGTTTTAGATACATACAGAACCCTAACCCTAACCCTGGGGAACGTACAGCACCTAGACACAGAGATAGATAGAGGGTTAGATACATACAGAACCCTAACCCTAACCCTGGGGAACGTACAGCACCTAGACACAGAGATAGATAGAGGGTTAGATACATACAGAACCCTAACCCTGGGGAACGTACAGCACCTAGACACAGAGATAGATAGAGGGTTAGATACATACAGAACCCTAACCCTGGGGAACGTACAGCACCTAGACACAGAGAGTTAGACTCCTGATTTAGATACATACAGAACCCTAGACCCTGGGGAACGTACAGCACCTAGACACAGAGATAGATAGAGGGTTAGATACATACAGAACCCTAACCCTGGGGAACGTACAGCACCTAGACACAGAGATAGATAGAGGGTTAGATACATAGAGAACCCTAACCCTAACCCTGGGGAACGTACAGCACCTAGACACAGAGATAGATAGAGGGTTAGATACATACAGTAACCCTAACCCTAACCCTGGGGAACGTACAGCACCTAGACACAGAGATAGATAGAGGGTTAGATACATACAGAACCCTGAACCCTACAACCCTGGGGTTAACTCCGATTCACACAGCCCCTAGACACAGCAACCCCTAGGACACAGAGATAGATAGAGGGTTAGACTCCTGATTCAGTACAGCACCTAACACTGAGGTTAGACTCCTGATTCAGTACAGCACCTAGACACAGAGAGTTAGAGATACAGCAGAGAGGTTAGATACTGATACAGTACAGCCCTAACCAGTTAACCCTGATTCACGTACAGCACCTAGACACAGACAGATAGATGATTCAGGGTTAGACCTACATACAGAGACCCTAGACCCTGGGTCACGTACAGCACCTAGACACAGTTAGACTCCTGATTCATAGATAGAGAGTTAGACTCCTGACATACAGAACCCTAACCCTGAGGGACTCCGTACACAGCACCTAGACACAGACAGTTAGACTCCTGATAGATCAGACACAGACAGTTAGACTACTGATTCAGACAGCCCTAACCCTACCTAGAACTCCTGATTCAGTACAGCACCTAGACACAGAGAGTTTAGATAGTACAGGAGTTAGATACTGATACAGAACCCTGACACAGAGGTTAGACTCCTGACAGTACAGCACCTAGACACAGAGAGTTAGACTAGATTTAGATACATGACAGAGACCCTTAGACTCCTGATTCATACAGCACCTAGACACAGAGAGTTAGACTCCTGGTTCAGATACATACAGACCCTAACACTGGGGAACGTACAGCACCTAGACACAGAGAGTTAGACTCCTGATTCAGTACAGCACCCTGACACAGAGAGTTAGACTCCTGATTCAGTACAGCACCTAGACACAGAGAGTTAGACTCCTGATTCAGTACAGCACCCTGACACAGAGAGTTAGACTCCTGATTCAGTACAGCACCTAGACACAGAGAGTTAGACTCCTGATTCAGTACAGCACCCTGACACAGAGAGTTAGACTCCTGATTCAGTACAGCACCTAGACACAGAGAGTTAGACTCCTGATTCAGTACAGCACCTAGACACAGAGAGTTAGACTCCTGATTCAGTACAGCACCTAGACACAGAGAGTTAGACTCCTGATTCAGTACAGCACCTAGACACAGAGAGTTAGACTCCTGATTCAGTACAGCACCCTGACACAGAGAGTTAGACTCCTGATTCAGTACAGCACCCTGACACAGAGAGTTAGACTCCTGATTCAGTACAGCACCCTGACACAGAGAGTTAGACTCCTGAGTTCACTCCTGATTCAGTACAGCACCCTGACACAGAGAGTTAGACTCCTGATTCAGTACAGCACCCTGACACAGAGAGTTAGACTCCTGATTCAGTACAGCACCCTGACACAGAGAGTTAGACTCCTGATTCAGTACAGCACCCTGACACAGAGAGTTAGACTCCTGATTCAGTACAGCACCCTGACACAGAGAGTTAGACTCCTGATTCAGTACAGCACCCTGACACAGAGAGTTAGACTCCTGATTCAGTACAGCACCTAGACACAGAGAGTTAGACTCCTGATTCAGTACAGCACCCTGACACAGAGAGTTAGACTCCTGATTCAGTACAGCACCTAGACACAGAGAGTTAGACTCCTGATTCAGTACAGCACCCTGACACAGAGAGTTAGACTCCTGATTCAGTACAGCACCTAGACACAGAGAGTTAGACTCCTGATTCAGTACAGCACCCTGACACAGAGAGTTAGACTCCTGATTCAGTACAGCACCTAGACACAGAGAGTTAGACTCCTGATTCAGTACAGCACCTAGACACAGAGAGTTAGACTCCTGATTCAGTACAGCACCCTGACACAGAGAGTTAGACTCCTGATTCAGTACAGCACCCTGACACAGAGAGTTAGACTCCTGATTCAGTACAGCACCTAGACACAGAGAGTTAGACTCCTGATTCAGTACAGCACCTAGACACAGAGAGTTAGACTCCTGATTCAGTACAGCACCTAGACACAGAGATTTAGACTCCTGATTCAGTACAGCACCTAGACACAGAGAGTTAGACTCCTGATTCAGTACAGCACCCTGACACAGAGAGTTAGACTCCTGATTCAGTACAGCACCCTAGACACAGAGAGTTAGACTCCTGATTCAGTACAGCACCTAGACACAGAGAGTTAGACTCCTGATTCAGTACAGCACCTAGACACAGAGAGTTAGACTCCTGATTCAGTACAGCACCTAGACACAGAGAGTTAGACTCCTGATTCAGTACAGCACCTAGACACAGAGAGTTAGACTCCTGATTCAGTACAGCACCTAGACACAGAGAGTTAGACTCCTGATTCAGTACAGCACCTAGACACAGAGAGTTAGACTCCTGATTCAGGACAGCAGCTGGACAGAGAGACCAGACAGGGTTAGATACAGTCATCAATACCTACCACAGCCATATGAAACAATATAGTGGTTCCATTACTAAACAGATTGGCTCCAGTGAGTTCATCCAATTCAGTGGCATTTCATCCCGTTCTATTTCAGACTGATGATCAGAGAGACTGATGTCAGTGACTCAGGGGACTGTGTGTATGGCTAATGGGCAGTAATGTCCCCATCACATCAGAGAGACTGATGTCAGTGACCACCAAGCCTCCCTCCTCGGACTGCACACACACACACACACACACACACACACACACACACACACACACACACACACACACACACACACACACACACACACACACACACTGCCTGGGGTTTTACCTCGGAGGCACCTTGTCGAGAGCCGCTGTCCGACGGCCAAAGACACCCATCCTGATAACAGAAAGAGACAGTCTGAACATTTAACATGTGGAGGAAACCATTAACTTAATGGCTATCAAATATTGGTCTGCCTGACTCAATAATACATGTTACGAACAAGAACCAGCTCCAATGTGTGTGTGTTCTCTCTGTGTCTGTGTACAGGGGCAGTGCAGCTATCTAGACGGGCGTCTGGTGAATTACGCACGAAGAGAGGAGAGGTGACTGGAGGACTGGGTATATATACACACACTGTACTGACCTGCTGTAGGTGTTGTTCTCGCCTCCGGGCCGGGCTCTGTCTGGTTCTGAAGGACCAGGTAGACAGCTTGTAGTGGTTCAACAGACAGATAATCACCACCACCATCACTGTCATCAGCACCATTATTATGATGATCTGAACAAATTCCAGTTCAGCTGGAGAAGAGAAGAGACACAGAGAGAGAGAGACAACAGGCTTCATTTAACATCCACAATACACACAACATGGCTGCAAATCAATCACTGTCAATGATTGTTTGTGAGGTACTGTATGTAGGATGATGGCATTGAGAAAGCGTATATATTTGGGATGATGGGTTCTTTTACCTATCCCCCACCAGGTAGAAGCAGAGGTCAACATGTAAAGCTCATCCAGAGGCTCAGAGAGCTTCAGTCTACCGGCCACACACAGACAGGAAGACAGATACAGAGATACAGTGATGCTGGGTATCCCAGGTTATCTGAGTTTCATCATGAACACAACAGGACCACTATAGACAGGACCACTACAAGACAGGACAACTACAGACAGGACCCCTATAGACAGGACCACTATAGACAGGACCACTAGAAGACAGGACAACTACAGACAGGACCCCTATAGACAGGACCACTATAGACAGGACCACTATAGACAGGACCACTACAAGACAGGACAACTATAGATCAGACCCCTATAGACAGGACCACTACAAGACAGGACAACTATAGATCAGAGCACTATAGACTGGACCACTACAAGACAGGACCACTACAAGACAGGACCACTACAAGACAGAACCACTATAGAGAGGACCACTACAAGACAGGACCACAATAGACAGGCCCACTACAAGACATGACCACTAAAGACCACTATAGACAGGACCACGAAAAGACAGGACCACCTCAAGACAGGACCACTATAGACAGGCCCACTATAGACAGGACCACCTCAAGACAGGACCACTATAGACAGGACCACCTCAAGACAGGACCACTATAGAGAGGACCACTACAGACAGGACCACTAAAGACAGGACCACCTCAAGACAGGACCACCTCAAGACAGGACCACAATAGACAGGCCCCTATAGACAGGACCACTATAGACAGGACCACTACAAGACAGGACAACTATAGATCAGAGCACTATAGACTGGACCACTACAAGACAGGACCACTACAAGACAGGACCACTACAAGACAGAACCACTATAGAGAGGACCACTACAAGACAGGACCACAATAGACAGGCCCACTACAAGACAGGACCACTAAAGACCACTATAGACAGGACCACGAAAAGACAGGACCACCTCAAGACAGGACCACTATAGACAGGACCACCTCAAGACAGGACCACCTCAAGACAGGACCACTATAGACAGGACCACCTCAAGACAGGACCACTATAGACAGGACCACCTCAAGACAGGACCACTACAAGACAGGACCACTATAGAGAGGACCACTACAAGACAGGACAACTATAAGACAGAATCACTCTACTGAAGCCTTCCTCTAGAGACAAGGCCACACTATAGACAGGACCTGTCTCATATGAACTAAGACTGACCCTCTTCTCTTCATATGAACTAAGACTGACCCTCTTCTCTTCATATGAACTAAGACTGACCCTCTTCTCTTCATGAACTAAGAATGACCCTCTTCTCCTCATGGACATAAATTATTAAATATTAAAGCATTAGACCTATCACTAAAAGCTTTAGTCATACAAAAATTATACTTAAATCCGAACTGGTTCTCTAGCAAATTAGTAAGAATGTCTCACCCAATGTTCAAGAAGGGCCTTTTTCCCTTTATTCAGATTACAACCTCTCACTTTCAGGTATTTGAAAAGGAAATAATCTCCCAAATATCACTATTTCTAAAACAAGCCATAGAAAGTTGGTTGCAATTTCAATTTAATCCTCCAGAAATGACAGAACAAATATTGCAACAAATATTGTGGTTAAACTCAAATATACTAATTGATTAAAAAAAACTTTATTTTTTGAGAAAATGTTTAAAAAAGGTATAATCTTTGTAAATGATATCATCGGTAGGACTGGTGGAGTTATGTCGCACATGCAGCTAACAAAAACATATGGAAATGTCTGCTCTACCCAAAATTACAAACAAATAATTGCAGCCTTACCGCAAAAATGGAAGAGGAAAGTGGAAGGGGGAGAAAGTAAGGAACTTGTCTGTCGGCCTTGCATTAAATACCATAATTGGTTAAATTAAATTGTGATAAATAAAAAAGTTTACCAGTTTCATTTAAGGACCAAAGGATTGCCAGCCGTATAGATTGCAAAATAGTTGGGAAGAGATTTTTGATGTACCGATTCCATGGCATAGTGTTTATGAACTGATACGCAAAACGACGCGGGATTCAAAACTTAGCAACAGAGGAGATCCACTCCAACAGAGGCTTGTTTGATCTCTGTCTCTGTATCTAATAGACAGCAACAGAGGAAGGTGATCTCTGTCTCTGTATCTAATAGACAGCAACAGAGGAGATCCACTACAACAGAGGCCTGTTTGATCTCTGTCTCTGTATCTAATAGACAGCAACAGAGGAAGGTGATCTCTGTCTCTGTATCCAATAGACAGCAACAGAGGAAGGTGATCTCTGTCTCTGTATCTAATAGACAGCAACAGAGGAAGGTGATCTCTGTCTCTGTATCTAATAGACAGCAACAGAGGAAGGTGATCTCTGTCTCTGTATCTAATAGACAGCAACAGAGGAAGGTGATCTCTGTCTCTGTATCCAATAGAGAGCAACAGAGGAAGGTGATTTCTGTCTCTGTATCTAATAGACAGCAACAGAGGAAGGTGATCTCTGTCTCTGTATCTTATAGACAGCAACAGAGGAAGGTGATCTCTGTCTCTGTATCTAATAGACAGCAACAGAGGAAGGTGATCTCTGTCTCTGTATCTAATAGACAGCAACAGAGGAAGGTGATCTCTGTCTCTGTATCTAATAGACAGCAACAGAGGAAGGTGATCTCTGTCTCTGTATCTAATAGACAGCAACAGAGGAAGGTGATCTCTGTCTCTGTATCTAATAGACAGCAACAGAGGCCTGTTTGATCTCTGTCTCTGTATCTAATAGACAGCAACAGAGGAAGGTGATCTCTGTCTCTGTATCTAATAGACAGCAACAGAGGAAGGTGATCTCTGTCTCTGTATCTAATAGACAGCAACAGAGGAAGGTGATCTCTGTCTCTGTATCTAATAGACAGCAACAGAGGAAGGTGATCTCTGTCTCTGTATCTAATAGACAGCAACAGAGGAAGGTGATCTCTGTCTCTGTATCTAATAGACAGCAACAGAGGAAGGTGATCTCTGTCTCTGTATCTAATAGACAGCAACAGAGGAAGGTGATCTCTGTCTCTGTATCTAATAGACAGCAACAGAGGAAGGTGATCTCTGTCTCTCCCTCTCTAATCCACATTTATTTGACAGAACTCTGATAACAACCAGAGACTGACCCAATAGACAGCAACAGTCTACCTGATCTAACGGTTAGCTGAGTGTTTTTAGCAACATGGGAAGAGCCCTTGTTTGTCGAATGCATGTTAGCGTGGTGATTCCAATGACTGACAGCAAAGACTGTATTCTACACAGTCTTACATTTATTTGCCAAACACCTGACTAAACCAGAGACAGCCAATTTAACAGGTACCTGAACAGCGGTTAGCCAGTTTTTAGAACATGGGAAGAGCCTTTAGCGACTGGTTCTGAACAGCCCACCAGACTAAACCAAGCAGCCTTTAGCCTGGTACTGAACAGCCCACCAGACTAAACCAAGCAGCCTTTAGCCTGGTTCTGAACAGCCTCACCAGACTAAACCAAGCAGCCTTTAGCCTGGTTCTGAACAGCCCACCAGACTAAACCAAGCAGCCTTTAGCCTGGTTCTGAACAGCCTCACCAGGCGGCTAGCTGGGTTTTTATTTGATGATAAGACACTTAAGGGCAATTCCACAGAATTATGCTTCGACTCAGATTTTTTACCAAACAAAAACCATTGATTTCAGATTTTTATCAAGTCATAGAACTCTATGCACAAGGACAACTTTGAACAATTTACATATAACATTTCACAAAAACACATTTACTGGAAGAACTGTGCAGATGCAAAGCTTGTTAACAGAATTACGGTAAGATCTCCCTCAGTTTTCTATGCCCCCAAACTCTTTTAAAACTCTGCTCCGAATTAAGATTCAAAGATGTCTGCAGAAAGAATGGGGTGTCAGCTATGATAT
>JAGTTL010000061.1:175791-266856 GCA_036851935.1 Coregonus suidteri | reverse complement strand
AGAGGAAGAAAGAGAGACAGTGTCTATGTGAGTACAGGCAGGGATACATTTCTCAATACCAGCCTGTCTCGCTCCCTCAATTCTCTCTCTCTCTCTCTATCTACACTAGCCTAATGAGACAGTGTAACAATGGGGCAAGTGTTGGATTTCTGAGACGAGATTCCGGACCTCGGAAGAGAGCGGAGGGGTTTGATTCCCACATGGGCCCTAATCAGACACTGCACATGACGAACATCACCAGTGTCATTGTATGTGTGTGCGTGTGTGTGTGTGTGTTTGTGTGTATGTGTGTATGACTGCTTCCCTTGATGACATCTACAATTCAGCATTTCGGAAACATTGAACTCAGATGAACAGATGACACCAAACACAATGGGTACCTCAAAGTCAAAGTCGACCACAGAGTTTGTGGAGCAGCTGCCCTTGCCAAGCTCCGATGGGTTCCGCAACAGAATGACAATCGGCCCCTTCATCTGTTCGCTGTCATAGATGGAGCAGGAAGGACCGGCCCATTTCACCAAAACAAAGCAGTTCACAAAGTCCCCTACTGCTCAATCTTTCCATCCTGCATCAGCAAAAAATATGATCTAATTCCTAATCATTATCCAAAAGCTTCTGAATGCAGCACTGTAATTGTTGCATGTGTCTCTTGTACGTGAGCCCATTTTGTTGGCCTTGTGTCTACTTGGCAGATGCACTGGATGATGCAATTTAGATTTCTCCCTCTCTGTGGTTTTAATTCAGTTCCACAAGGCATTCATAGATCTACTACTGCTGTGTGACAGGCTGATAACTGTTTATGAGAACTGCTCATAGCCTTATCCCATAGAATCCCCAATGTGCAGCATCCACAGAGCCCACATCACAGGGCTGTATAGGCCTGTGTGACATCCTCTATGAGACCTGGGCACTGCATGCCTCCTGTTTCATGACACAATAAAGACCTGGCTGAGCATTGGAGATGCCTGGGGCTGCAGATGGGGATGGCAGTGGATGTCATATATTGCACAGAAGCCCGGGAGACACTGTCCTACTGGGAGGCATCTGCTGTGTGACATCTGCTGTGTGACCTGGCTGTTGTGACTTTCTTCCGAGTTCAGGAGGATTTCTGTGGTAAAGTATGGATTACAGTCTAAGAGTTCAGGAGGATTTCTGTGGAAATGTATGGAGGAAAATCTGGAGGTAAAACATACAGTAGACCTACACACTTGCCACAACATGCTAAGATCTGAGCTCTGGTTGGCTAGTTTGCCTCTTCCTCCTGCCACCTCTCCCGTTTACCATTATTGCAGACCTGAAAGTTACTGAAATTAGCTAAAAATGAGGCATAAGAATTCTGTTAGTTAGGATTACGGTTACGGCTAGGTTTAGGCTTAGTTAGGGTATGGGTAAAGTGGTACACATAAACCTGCTAATTGCAGTGTCATATAGACAGAGTGGAACATAATGACATGGCATGGCATGACACACACACACACATGCACCAACAGTGAAACATTTTGTTCTGCTTACTGTATGGGCACAAGGAAAATAACATACACAGACACACACAGACAAAGCACTGTGGACAGAGATGCTCTGTACCAGGAGAGGATGCCAGGACTCCTGCCAGCCTTGATGCTCCCTCCTTACACGTACGCCGAAACAGAGGGGGGCCAGAGGAGGGAGAGAAGAGGACCATTTGGAAGAGAGAGAGAGGAACAGGCTAAAATAAAATTGTATGTGGACTGGAGGTGAGTAAGGGTGTGTGATGGTTTCCCTTGTATAACATGTACATGTGTGTGAGAGCCTCTGAGAGGTATAGATAGGTGAATTGGTGTCCCTTGTATAACATGTGCATATGTTCATGTGATTTGATGTGCGGGTTTGATCATGTTTAATTGAACCCATCTCAGACGGGTGGCCCATCCTCTTCTGGCTGTACCGGGTAGATGTGTGTGTGCATGTGTGCCACCTTCACAGAACTGAAATAAGGCATACCTACCTAGAGTTTATACCAACAACAAGACACCTACTGTATCGCTTATCCACAAACCCTATCAGACCGGCATTGACTGGGAAGACCAATCTCATCTCTCCATACTGACACATCACCAGCAGTTTATCCCATCACCAAATAAACATGCTTGGCCTATTCTGGAGCACAACATCTCATTTCTTGTGCAACCTAATCTACAGTGAGATAGCCATGCTGGTGTTTCAAGGGTAAAGGGAACCCACTAAAGATTGTTGTGGACCTCTGTCTACACTGCCACTCAGTGGTGGAGAGGGGGAATATTTATATTTTATTTATTTCACCTTTATTTAACCAGGTAGGCCAGTTGAGAACAAGTTCTCATTTACAACTGCGACCTGGCCAAGATAAAGCAAAGCAGTGCGTTAAAAACAACAACAACACAGAGTTACACATGGGATAAACAAAACATACAGTCAATAACACAATAGAAAATCTATATAAAGTGTGTGCAAATGTAGTAAGTTATGAAGTTAAGGCAATAAATAGGCCAGAGTGCAAAATAATGACAATTTAGTATTAACACTGGAGTGATAGATGTGCAGAGGATGATGTGCAAATAGAGATACTGGGGTGAAAATTAGCAAAATAAATAACAATATGGGGATGAGGTAGTTGGGTGGGCTAATTACAGATGGGCTGTGTACAGGTGCAGTGATCGGTAAGCTGCTCTGACAACAGATGCTTAAAGTTAGTGAGGGAGATAAGCGTCTCCAGCTTCAGAGATTTTTGCGGTTCGTTCCAGTCATTAGCAGCAGAGAACGGGAAGGAATGGCGACCAAAGGAGGTGTAGGCTTTGGGGATGACCAGTGAGATATACCTGCTGGAGCGCATACTACGGGTGGGTGTTGCTATGGTGACCAATGAGCTAAGATAAGGCGGGGATTTGCCTAGCAGAGATTTATAGATGACCTGGAGCCAGTGGGTTTGGCGACGAATATGTAGTGAGGGCCAGCCAACAAGAGCGTACAGGTCACAATGGTGGGTAGTATATGGGGCTTTGGTGACAAAACGGATGGCACTGTGATAGACTACATCCAATTTGCTGAGTTGAGTGTTGGAGGCTATTTTGTAAACGACATCGCCAAAGTCAAGGATCGGTAGGATAGTCAGTTTTACGAGGGCATGTTTGGCAGCATGAGTGAAGGAGGCTTTGTTGCGAAATAGGAAGCCGATTCTAGATTTAACTTTGCATTGGAGATGCTTAATGTGAGTCTGGAAGGAGAGTTTACAGTCTAACCAGACACCTAGGGATTTGTAGTTGTCCACATATTCTTAGTCAGACCTGCCGAGAGTAGTGATTCTAGTCGGGCAGACGGGTGCAAGCAGCGTTCGATTGAAGAGAATGCATTTAGTTTTACTAGCGTTTAAGAGCAGTTGGAGGCTACGGAAGGAGTGTTGTATGGCATTGAAGCTCGTTTGGAGGTTTGTTAACACAGTGTCCAATGAAGGGCCAGATGTATACAAAATGGTGACGTCTGCGTAGAGGTGGATCTGAGAGTCACCAGCAGCAAGAGCTACATCATTGATATACACAGAGAATAGAGTCGGCCCGAGAATTGAACCCTGTGGCACCCCCATAGAGACTGCCAGAGGTCCAGACAACAGGCCCTCCGATAAGACACATTGAACTCTATCTGAGAAGAAGTTGGTGAACCAGGCAAGGCAGTCATTAGAGAAACCAAGGCTATTTAGAGGGGGATGACCGCAGCAGCTTTCCAATCTCTGGGGATCTCAGATGATATGAAAGAGAGGTTGAACAGGCTAGTAATAGGGTTTGCTACAAATTCTGCGGCTAATTTTAGAAAGAAAGGGTCCTGAATGTCTAGCCCAGCTGATTTGTAGGGGTCCAGATTTTACAGCACTTTCAGAACATCAGCTATCTGAATTTGAGTGAAGGAGAAGCGGGGGGGGGGGGTTGCCAGTTGGAAAGCATGGCCAGCCGTAGCAAAATGCTTATTTAAATTCTCAATTATCGTACATTTATTGGTTGTGACAGTGTTTCCTAGCCTCAGTGCAGTGGGCAGCTGGGAGGAGGTGCTCTTATTCTCCATGGACTTTACAGTGTCCCAAAACTTTTTGGAGTTAGTGCTACAGGATGCACATTTCTGTTTGAAAAAGCTACCCTTTGCTTTCCTAACTGATTGTGTATATTGGTTCCTGACTTCCCTGAAAAGTTGCATATCGTGGGGGCTGTTCGATGCTAATGCATTATGCCACAGGATATTTTTGTGCTGGTCAAGGGCAGTAAAGTCTGGGAAGTACCAGGGGCTGTATCTGTTCTTAGTTCTGAATTTTTTGAATGGGGCATACTTATTTAAGATGGAGAGGAAAGCACTTTTAAAGAACAACCAGGCATCCTCTACTGACGGAATGAGGTCAATATCCATCCAGGATACCCGGGCCAGGTCAATTAGAAAGGCCTGCTCGCTGAAGTGTTTTAGGGAGTGTTTGACAGTGATGAGGGGTGGTCGTTTGACCGCGGACCCATTACGGACGCAGGCAATGAGGGAGGGATCGCTGAGATCCTGGTTGAAGACAGCGGAGGTGTATTTAGAGGGTAAATTAGTCAGGATGATATCGATGAAGGTGCCCATGTTTACGGATGTAGGGTTGTGCCTGGTAGGTTCCTTGATAATTTGTGTGAGATTGAGGGCATCTAGTTTAGATTGTTGGACGGCCGGGGTGTTAAGCATATCCCAGTTTAGGTCACCAAGCAGTACGAACTCTGAGGATAGATGGGGGGCAATCAATTTACATACGGTGTCCAGGGCACAGCTGGGGGCTGAGGGGGGTCTGTAGCAAGCGGCAACAGTGAGAGACTTATTTCTGGAAAGGTAGATTTTTAGAAGTAGAAGCTCAAACTGTTTGGGCACAGACCTGGATAGTATGATAGCCTGCAGAGCTCTATCTCTACAGGAGATTGCAACTCTGCCCCCTTTGGCAGTTCTATCTAGACGGAAAATGTTGTAGTTTGGGATGGACATTTCCGAGTTTTTGGTGGCCTTCCTAAGCCAGTATTCAGACACTACTAGAACATCAGGGTTGGCGGACTGTGCTAACGCAGTGAATAACTCAAACTTAGGGAGGAGGCTTCTGATGTTAACATGCAAGAAACCAAGGCTTTTACAGTTACAGAAGTCAACAAATGATAGCGCCTGGGGAGTAGGAGTGATACTGAGGGCTACAGGGCCTGGGTTAACCTCTACATCACCAGAGGAACAGAGGAGGAGTAGAATAAGGCTACGGCTAAATGCTTTAAGAACTGGTCTTCTAGTGCGTTGGGTACAAAGAATAAAAGGGGCAGATTTCCGGGCGTTGTAGAATAGATTCAGGGCATTATGTACAGACAAGGATATGGAAGGATATGAGTACAGTGGAGGTAAACCTAAGCGTTGGGTAACGATGAAAAAGATAGCATCACTGGAGGCACCGATTGAGTCGGTCTCCACGTGTATGGGGGGTGGGACAAAGGAGCTATCTGAGGCAAGTTGAGCGGGACTGGGGGCTCTACAGTGAAATTGTATAATAAGAACTAACCGAAACAGCAATAGGCAAGGCATATTGACATGGGAGAGAGGCATAAAGCAATCACAGTTGTTATTCGAGAGAGCTAAGACAACAACTGTAATATATAAATAAATTATGTATCATTAAGGCAAAATGTTGGGAAATGTCAAAGGTAAAATATAGTAAACATGATTGACATTTTTATAATCCATATGCATGTCTAAATAAGGAATATAGCCAATACAGTGTGTAACCATGCTTTAATAAATGTATGTATATTGTTTTTTTAAGAAAGTGTCTGAGTCACGCCACCAATATAAAGAGATAAGGGAAAGAGGCCTCAACTGGAAAGCGCATGTAGCCCTTGTAGAGTAAAAAACATGTGTTATTGGACTTTGAAAGATAACAGTGGCGTGACAGTGAAAGATGTTAATAATTTATCTTAGGGGGAGTAACTGTATATTCTATGTAAGCATGACTATGCATTTGTATGTGTATAAAAGGAGATCTTCAAGCCAAGGGCAAGCAGGTGCTCCATGGAGCAGCTCGGCTTTGTTACGCAATAATAAAGTCTAATTTTTGGATTCACAAGCTCCAGTCTCTTGAGAGATATATTTGAGTTGACTACTTTTGAGTCAAATATTTCTACGACAGTAATGGCAACGAAAGTTTGGGCTGCGGCTAAACAGATAAACAGGATGGGGTACCATGTAAAGGAACAGTCCAGCAGGCAACAGCTGTGTGGCTGAGTGATCATAAGGTCCAGTGAACAGCAAAAGGAGAGTCCGGGAGAAGTTCGATAGCTGCTATTGCACAAGCTAGCAGGAGGCATGGCTGATGATTGCGTGTGCTAGCGGGCCGGGGCTAGCAGATGGATCTTTGTGGTCATCGCAACGGGAAGCCTGTTGAAACCACATCAGACGATTACGTCGGCAGATCAGTCATGATGGATCGGCGGGGCTCCGTGTCGACACTAGGAGGTCCCTTCCGGTTGACAGAGAGGTAGATAGCCGGGAGATGGGCCTGGCTCGAGGCTAGCTCAAGGCTAACTGGTGCTTGTTTCGGGGCAGTGGTGATTAGCCAACAACAACATCCATTCGGTTGCAGCTAGCTTGTTGCGATGATCCGGTGTTAGGTCCAGTGATTCAGTGATTCCGGCAGAAAATCTGATATGTTCTGGGTCGATAACACGCTGTGCAGACAGTGCAGACTGGCCGATAATAGACCATGCTAGAGCTGGCTGGTAGGTAGTGCCAATGGCCACGGACAATGGTGAAAACCGCTAACGGTGGCTAATAGCAAGTAGCTAGCAAGTAGCTAGTTAGCTGGCTAGCTGGCTAGTTTCAGACGGAGGTTCTTGATAAAAAGGTATAAGAAATAATAGAATCCGTTCCACATTGGGTGAGGCGGGTTGCAGGAAAGTATATTTAGTTGAAGGATGAAAAGTGAGATTGAGAAATATATACGAAAAATACAAAAAACTAAAAAAACAGGCTATTTACACGAGCACACTACAGAAACACGACCGCACTGCTACGCCATCTTGGATTTAAAAAATGACTGCTATGGGCAAACACTTCCTCTTTTGACACAGCTCCAAACCTTGTACACTGTTGCATGACTGAAAGTGCAAACATTGAAGTCTCTTTGCATATTTAGGTCATCATCTTACTCTATGCAGTCTCAATTCTGCACCTCAATGCACCCTCCTCTTTTTAATAGATAGGTAAGATATGAACCCCTCCTTCCTGTTAGAATAAAGGTCACACAACAAAATACAAAAACTACTTTTTATCAATTTTCAAACATTACACATGGTTTGATCTCTCTTGGACAGACGCACATAACATAACATAAATTGTTGCAGACAAAGAGGGTGATGGAGCTACCGACCTGCTTCCGCCACTGGTTCTAGTATCTTTTCTCTTACGTCTACCCCAAGAACTTAATTGAGTAGTGGGCGCAAGATTTTAGTTCTGTGTTGCCGAGTTTACACATGGGTTCAAATACAACAGTGCAAGAAAATCTATATATATTCTCCCTCATTCAAATATATTTTATTGAATCTGGATTGATGGAGGACTTCTTAAAACAACAGATTATCCTTCCTGCTTGCTTACTTCATGTCCCCTCAGAGCAGACTAGGAGGCACCACCCTCGGCTTGTGGAAGCGGAGCGAGGAGGACATCCTGTATTTCTGTCGGACATAGGGGTATCTACCATCGTCCTGTGGCTGCTCATAGTGCATTTTGGGGTAGACGTACCACATGACGACTCCTGAGGGGTTGATGAAGACGGTGAACTCTGTATTGGCAGAGAGTCCACTCAATGTTTTCCCAGTGAACACGTCATAAGCCTGAAAGATACAGAAGAGTACAAATGAAGAGGTACAACACTGTGTCACTTACAAAAACACAGCTCACACTTCTACTTCTCTCAACAGGAATAAATACAGTCATCATGTGCTGGAAGAAATAGAGTCATCATGCGCTACAATGTGTTTGGAGAGAACTAGTAAAGGAACCAGGAAAGAGGAGCACACCTCATAGCTGCCTGCTGTGTAGTTGAACTTGGCCAGGGAGGTGTGGTAGCGATAGGGCATGTCCTGGCGACGGCTGAGGAACACCAGAGCACTGGCCGACTGGGAGAGGGGCCGCCAATACACTTCAATTTGACTCCTCTCCTGAAAAAAAGAGACAGTGACATACAGACAAAGAAAAGGAGCGTTAACAGTGAATTTCGTGCAGAGACCGTAGTCTAGCGGTAACGCTCCCTGCCAGTCACATACTCTACTCCCAATCAGAGACCAGGGTTCAATCCCCTTCCTACTGTTCTCCCACTTGCCTGTTTCCCAACTGTCTGAATGAAGTGAATTTCATACTGCCAGCATTTATCTATGTGACTCATAAACAAATGTGTAATTTTGTCAGTGAGGGTCACCTGTAGCAGGCGTCTTCCCTGGACACCCATAGGGTCCTGGTTGATGGCGATGGCGGCTCTGTTTTGCAGGATGGCCCTGGCCTCACTGCTTAGGGTTCGAAGGTCGTTAGACATAATGAGAGGTGCAGCCATGATCGCCCAAAGAGCCATCTGAGAGCGTGATTGGTCAACACTGAGGCCAAAGTTTCCTATGATCAGCTGGGAGAGAAAAAATATAAATGTGTAAGGTTAATGAGTTGTACAACAATACTGATGGTGGAACAAATACACGTATTAAATAAATAAAACCTAATGTGAGCGAGAGTGACGTCTTTCCAAATGCAGGAACAAGGTGAATATCGACAAGAGAGGTGGACGGGGTAAGAGTGACACTTGGCAATAAGAGGGGACAATATGCAAGTAATGTGTACAGGCTTCAGTAAATGTAAGATACAGTAAGATACAAACCAAAGTAAACGTGAAATAGGGTGAAAACTCAACCAATACCATTCTGAGGAGAGTACAGTATTAGACATGAACAGAGAGGAAAGCATAGAAAGAAAGACAGAGGGATTGGTGTAAGTAAGGGACAGACATTGGTCAGACATAGGAAAGACAGTGGACAGACCATGTCAGGATCGTTCCAGCGTCCAGGGCCGGCTTCAGGCTGCAGTGTCTCCTGGTTGTCAAAGAACCAGTCTGTAATGTCTTGTACACTGTCCCATGAGTCCTGAATGTCATCATAGTTACGCCACAGGTTACAGATCTCCCCCAGCAGAGTGTAATTCACCTGAAGAAGAAAGAGACATGGACTGTATGAGTGTTTGTGAGCAATAAACATACATTTACATACACCTTGATTTGTTTCTAAAAGGGTACAATACTGTAAAGACATTAGATTTGATACTGTTGCCTGCCTTTACATCTTTGGAAGACATCCTGATCCTTCAGAAAAAATACATAATCATCAAACAACTCTAATCAAGAATGATCTGAGTGATGGATTAAACGTGAAGGAGCAACAGTTTCTCATCTAACTACAGCAGTGCTGTCCCGTATTACCTGTAACCATAGCTCATGGGAATGAATTATTCAAAGAGAAGGGTCATCCGTTACCTTTTCCTCCAAGCCTTAACTGTAATTGTAAAACCCAAAATCTTTGCAACACATTGCTATTCACTAACTCTTATTTTTCTTCGATCTCCTTCTGTATTTTATTATTTTCATGACAGCACAGTAGGAAGCAAAGCCTAGGGAGGCAGGTATGTAGAAGGGAGACAGAGAGGAAGGGCACAGACAGTCAGCCGAGCCATGGCTCAAACCCCCGTTGCCAGGGGACATGCGTGGTCCCTTATTTATGTTATTGTCAAATGGGTTGTGTCACTGGTAGCATAATGAAACATACACTGGGAGGGAGTCCACCCCGATAGGCTGGCCAACTACAGGAGTACCCAATTGGACGGCCTGTTGCATTCAAAGCCTTGGACATGAGAGGGTAACCTGTATGACAGAAGAACATAGTACACGTCAATAGAAATCCACACTATACCCATCTATTTCCCTCTACCCTCTCTTGCACCCCTCTCTTTAAATACCACCTTGCCAGTCTAGCCAAAGGACCAACAATGCTGATACACTCTATATAGTAACCCCCAATGTACAGTTACAGTTCACCCTCAAGATTCACTCACCCTTCTGTTGCTCCTCTTCATTGGAGTAACAGCCGTCCAACTTCAGGAAGTCCACACCCCAACTAGCGAACGTCTGGGCATCAGTCTCAATCTTGTCCAGTGTGGTGCCAGGGTACCCTCCACAGGTGTGTGTGCCCAGGTCCCCATAGATGCCCAGCTTCAGGCCGCGGTCATGGAGGTACCTCGCCAGCTTGGCAATGCCCCCAGGGAACCTGGGGTTAGAGAGATGGCAGTGAAGTCATGGGTCTCATACCTAATACTGTCCTTTCATAATGTTGTAGTAGATAAGACCTCAAACTGAAGTCAATGTCCTATGCTAAGGTATTCATTACAAGCAGCACAGTTTTAGTACACCAGATTTAGTCTTTAATTAAGGTTGAATGGGAAGAAGAGAAGGAAGAGGAATGCCAAAAATGGAGAGGGTTATGAAGCGGTAGCAGGCCAAGAAAGGAGGAAGAAAGTCAAAGATGGAGAGAGTTAGGAGGAGAAGGGTGAGAGAGAGGCTAACCTTTGTGGGTCAGGCTGCAGCCGTCCATCTTTATCCCGAAGCATGGAGGACCAACAGTCATCTATCATGACATGATCATATCCCATCTCTTTCCACCCATCCTCAGCCAGTCTGTCTGCCATGTCTCTGAAGAGATTCTCACTATAGGGAGAGGGACAAGTTTATAATATTAATATATTCATATTTATGCAATTATATTATTCGATCAATGTAAAATGTTCAGCATCCTATTAATATCAGAGTCACTATGAGAAAAAAAGGAATCTACAAGTAACCCAGGCCTATATACACCTCAATAGTCTCGTCCACCAGCTTGGTCACTCTGTCGAGTTATACTCTATTGGCCAGTTTACCGGACAAAGATTAAGCCTAGTCCTAGACTAAAAAGAGATTCTCGATTGAAAGTGCTTATTAGCCTAAGACTAATCTTAATCTGTATACATGGAAGCTGCCTGATATGCGGTTGCAATTAGCCTGGGGATGAGGTTAATAGCTCTACAATAGGAGTGACTGCAGAGTCAGTCTGTAAAACGTCGCATAATCTACCATTATGTACCTGATGCAGTTCTTGGGGTCATTCTCACAGTCGATATTACAGCGAAAACGCTCCCAAGACATCCATCCCATGGGTGGGGTCCTCATCAAACCATTGTCCAGAGCAGAGGTAGCTGAGGTTAATGCCAGCAGGAAAATCACTGGCAACAGCTTCATCTCTGAGGAGAAATAGTGATATGCAAAGCAACTGTAAGGTTTGTCCTAGATGTTTATATTTAGGTCACAGAACAAACTCTGCAAAACAAACAACAAATTGTATTGCCCAGCAAAGAGAAACTGAAACACCACCCAGATTTGATGCATAAATAATTATTTGTGGTGTCTACAATACTGATCTTGGTTTACTGGGAAAGTGAAAAAACTGTTTAGCCAGAAAGCAGGATACTTTGCCCTGAGTCTGCACATGGGTTGTTAATTACATACCATAATAACAGATTTATGCATAGTTCCTAATAATGGAATTATGAAGCCTGCATGATTCTGGTCAATCAAGGACCAGATCACCAACAACACTGAAGCAGTAAAAGGAAATAAGTCCTTATTCAATAACGTTGTATTACAAATGATATTACAAAGATAAATTGGGGTACAATACCTGCTCAATGTTTCACTTTTGCAGTCAGTAAACCCACTTTATTGGTGCAAATTCCTCACTGTAGCTACTTTCTTTCTCTTTTCTATTGCTAGTCTCTATTTCCTGTACGCAGAGCCTGGGTCATGTGACTTCTCTCTGTCACATGGCAACCAGAGGGGGAGGGATTGCTGGCTACAAGTTTAGCAGCACATAGCAATTGAACTACTAATGCTGCTTCACACATATTTTGTGCACAGCTTCTAACGTCTCATATATCAAATTACCATTAATGAAACATGAGTGATTTTAATAACACCATATAATTAAATTAAATTAAATTAAAAAGGCTTTATTGGCATGGATATGTTTACATTGCCAAAGCAAGTGAAATAGATAAAACAAAAGTGAAATAAACAATCAAAAACTAACAGTAAACATTACACTCACAAAACTTTCAGAGGAATAGAGACATTTCAAATGCCATATTATGGCTATGTACCGTGTTATAACGATGTGCAAATAGTGATAGTACAAAAGGGAAAATAAATGTACACACTGTAAATATGGGTTGTATTTACAATGGTGTTTTTTCTTCACTGGTTGCCCTTTTCTTGTGGCAACAGGTCACAAATCTTGCTGCTGTGATGGCCAGTGGTGGAAAAAGTACTCAATTGTCATACTTGAGTAAAAGTAAAGATATCTTAATAGAAAATGACTCAAGTAAAAGTGAAAGTCACCCAGTAAAATACTACTTGAATAGAAGTCTAAAAGTATTTAGTTTTAAATATACTTAAGTATCAAAAGTAAATGTAATTGCTAAAATGTGCTTAAGTATCAAAGTAAAAGTAAAAGTATAAACCATTTCAAATTCGTTATGAATGAACCAAACAACAATTTTCTTGATTTTTTTAAATTGACGGATAGCCAGGGGCACACTCCAACACTCCAACATAATTCACAAATGAAGCATTTGTGTTTAGTGAGTCCGCCAGATTAGCGGCAGTAGGGATGACCAGGGATGTTCTCTTGATAAGTGTGTGAATTGGACCATTTTCCTGTCAAAATGTAACGGGTACTTTTGGGTGTCAGTGAAAATGTATGGAGTAAAAAGTACACTATTTTCTTTAGGATGTATGTAGTGAAGTAAAAGTGCAGAAACCCCAAAAACTACTTAAGTAGTACTTTAAAGTATTTTTACTTAATTACTTTACACCACTGGTGATGGCACACTGTGGTATTTCACCCAATAGATATGGGAGTTCATCACAATTCGATTTGTTTTCGAATTCTTTGTGGGTCTGTGTAATCTGAGGGAAATATGTGTCTCTAATATGGTCATACAAGGAGGTTAGGAAGTGCAGCTCAGTTTCCACCTCATTTTGTGAGGAGTGTGCACATAGTCTGTCTTCTCTTGAGAGCCAGGTCTCTCTAAATACCAATGCTATGCTCACTGAGTATGTTCAGTTGAAGTCGGAAGTTTACATACACTTAGGTTGGAGTCATTAAAACATGTTTTTCAACCACTCCACAAATTTCTTGCTAACAAACTATATTTTTAGCAAGTCGGTTTGGACATCTACTTTGTGCATGACACAAGTAATTTTTCCAACAATTGTTTACACTGTTTACATTATTTCATTTATAATTCAATGTATCACAATTCCAGGGGGTCAGAAGTTTACATACACTAAATTGACTGTGCCTTTAAACAGCTTGGAAAATTCCAGAAAATGATGTCATGGCTTTAGAAGCTTCTGATAGGCTAATTGACATCATTTGAGTCAATTGGAGGTGTACCTGTGGATCTGTTTCAAGGCTTACCTTCAAACTTTGCTTGACATCATGGGAAAATCTAAAGAAATCAGCCAAGACCTCAGAAAAACAATTATATATAGACCTCCACAAGTCTGGTTCATCCTTGGGAGCAATTTCCAAACGCCTGAAGGTACCATGTTCATCTGTACAAACAATAGTACGCAGTGGTCTAAGGCACCGCATCACAGTGCTAACTGTGCCACTAGAGATCCTGGTTCGAATCCAGGCTCTGTCGCAGCCGGCCGCGACCGGGAGACTCATGGGCGGCGCACAATTGGCCCAGCGTCGTCCAGGGTAGGGGAGGGAATGGCCGGCAGGGATGTAGCTCAGTTGATAGAGCATGGCGTTTGCAATGCCAGGGTTGTGGGTCAGATTCCCACGGGGGTCCAGTATGAAAAGTAAAAAAAAGAATGTATGCACTAACTAACTGTAAGTCGCTCTGGATAAGAGCATCTGCTAAATGTAAAAATGTAAATATCGTTTTGTTTTCTCATGATTTGGTTGGGTCTAAATTTGTTGCTGTTGCTTTCCTGGGCTCTGTGGGGTCTATTTGTGTTTGTGAGCCCCAGGACCAGCTTGCTTAGGGGACTCTTCTCTAGGTTAATCTCTCTGTAGGTCATGGCTTTGTTATGGAAGGTTTGGGAATCGTTTCCTTTTAGGTGGTTGTAGAATTTAACGGCTCTTTTCTGGATTTTGATAATTAGCGGGTATCGGCATAATTCTGCTCAGCGTGCATTTTTTGGTGTTTTACGTTGTACACAGAGGATGTTTTTGCAGAATTCTGCATGCAGAGTCTCAATGTGTTTTTTTGTCCCATTTTGTGAATTATTGGTTGTTTAGCAGACCCTAGACCTCACAACCATAAAGGGTAATGTGTTCTATAACTGATTCAAGTATTTTTAGCCAGATCCTAATTGGGATGTCGAATTTCATGTTCCTTTTGATGGCGTAGAAGGTCCTTCTTGCCTTGCCTCTCAGATCGTTCACAGCTTTGTGGAAGTTACCTGTGATGCTGATGTTTAGGCCGAGGTAAGTATAGTTTTTTGTGTGCCCTAGGGCAACGGGTGTCTAGATGGAATTTGTATTTGTGGTCCTGGCAACTGGACTTTTTTTTGAACACCATTATTTTTTGTCTTACTGAGATTTACTGTCAGGGCCAGGTCTGACAGCATCTGTGGAGAAGATCTAGGTGCTGCTCTAGGCCCTCCTTGGTTGGGGACAGAAGCACCAGATCATCAGCAAACAGTAGACATTTGACTTCAGATTTTAGTAGGGTGAGGCCGGGTGCTGCAGACTGTTCTAGTGCCCTCACCAATTCATTGATATATATGTTGAAGAGGGTGGGGCTCAAGCTGCATCCCTGTCTCACCCCACGGCCCTGTGGAAAGAAAATTGTGTGTTTTTCGTCAAGTTTAACTGCACACTTATTGTTTGTGTACATGGATTTTATAATGTCATATGTTTTTCCCCGAACACCACTTTCCATCAATTTGTATAGCAGACCCTCATGCCAAATTGAGTCAAAAGCTTTTTTGAAATCAACAAAGCATGAGAAGACATGTTTTGGTTTGTTTGTTTGTCACTTAGGGTGTGCAGGGTGAATACGTGGTCTGTCGTACAGTAATTTGGTAAAAAGCCAATTGGACATTTGCTCAGTACGTTGTTTTCACTGAAGAAAATTATGAGTCTGCTGTTAATGATAATGCAGATAATTTTCCCAAGGTTGCTGTTGATGCATATCCATTCTCATATGAGAATGTTGCCAAGCTCCAGTGCACAGTTTAGCTTCAGTGAAAAAACTGTCCCATGCTTGTAACCTCGGTCTACACTAGACTCTATATTCGGTCAAAACAGCCTCTCCCGTATGTGCTAGAGCTCTTATGAATTTTGATCATCATAGATCTTCAAGCCGATATGGACATTTGGGATCTACACTTCCTTAGTGAAAACATGATGATGTTTCTGGATATTTTGCTTCCATCAATAATTACATATCTACTGTGCATGGACAACTCTAAAGTCCCAAGTTACCTGGGACATGATCCTGGAATAAAGGTTGTTATGATTTTCTATTTACATTGAGGGATATTGAATTGAGAAATGGGACCAGGCTAGGAATCACTGTGATGACATGATCAGTATGGGATGATTCCTGGTGCTAAATCTTTCATCTGTATTCAGCTTTTTGAGTACACACGAAGAGACATCCACTGGATTGATCATTAAGGTAAGGATTCATGTTTGAAATTGTAATGTTATTGAGCTTGGTAAAACTATTTGAAAACAAATCTTAAACTCCCACTGTAAGATTGTTCATAGTTTATAACAAATCAATAGAAATGTAATCTCTCTCACTAAAAATAGTTACAAAAAAAATTATGATAAACAATTGAATAGTTACATTAAATGATGTATAATTTGTATGATACTGTAGAGGTTGATATTTCTTTTTAAATTCTGTCAACTAGTGCCATTCATGGACCAGTGAGCTTAGTGGAGGAGAGGTTTTTGTACAACCTCCTCATCTGTTTAAATCACTGTGGTACATGTTTGGGCAAAGGACCAAACTGATCATTAAGAGTAAGTTGCAAAGAATTTCTACAATGTTTCTAATCAATAGACTATACTGTTTATAGACATTTCTGTTATTACTATTTTTTTTAAATATTTAAATAATAAGTTAAGAAGTTAAACTGACTTTTTGAAATGACTAGTGAAACCCTGGGATTATTGTAAGTGGAACCATCATGGTGTAATTATGAGCAGATATTTTACTGTAACAAACAACAACTAATTTAATTAAAAACAAGAGTTTATTATTCTTTCAGAGACATTTTTATTTTGATATTGCCCTCTCTATGCTGCTGAATTTGAATGGGTCCATCAAAACACTGCAGTTGTGTAGACTGCTTAATGATTTTCTTTTTTTAATCAATTTCATAAATCTAATGTTTTGGTAACACTTTGTATTTCATCCTATCATATAATAACTTTTATGAAGCCTTCATAAATGCTTATAAATGCTTTATAAATTATTATAAATGTTCTAAATTATTATGGAATGGAAGGCTTTTAATGCTTATAAATGTTTACACATTTATTCATGATAGTTATTATAATAAAGTCTTACCAATATTTCTGTTAATAATTATGTTGTATTTTACAAATTTACAAAATATATTTTATTATTATGTAAATCAAGAATATATATATTCATATTGTCTATCTGCATGTATACATATTTCATTCTGTTTATGCTGGAGGCTACGAAAATACTAAGGGGGGAGGGGGGGGGGTTCTACTAAGCTAACATATGGAATTGTTTTAAGATGGTCATACCATGGATCATTTAGCTATTTGATATTGAATTTTAGGACCCCTGTAGGTATCAACATTTTAAATGTTTTATTATTTGATAAAATATCAACCCCTTGTAGGGTATTAACACTTTAAATGTGTTTTATCTTTGCTAAAAATATCAAATTTGGCCTTTACTACTATAGCCCATAAAAAACACATTGAATAACACATTCATAAATGGCAAAACAACAAATAAATAATAAGGAATAAGGTTTTGAAGTGTCTGTCCTATATCTAGAAGATAAGAAAGCTCAGGAAATATATAAATATTTTTGGAAACCCCTTTTTTTTGTTGGCACAAAACTACTTGAATACTTCTATTTTTTAAAATATCCGGTACCGGGTTACCTTCAGACGAGTCCCGTGACACTAGTCAGGGTCGGAGAGCAAAACGGAGAACACCATCATCTTCGTGCGTGGGAGTCTCCCCTTTCCAAAGAGTGGTTAAACCGTTCGGATGCTACAAACGTTTTCGTGAGAAGACTGATTTTCGGGAGGTCTCCTGGTCTGACAAACAGCGATGTAGCTCTGCCACTTTCCACCGCAGATGCGGAAGGCCAACATAGGCGGATGCGGTGGATTGAGACGCAGCCCATACAAAATAACAGATATCTCTAGCTTAAACAGACGGATTTTGATGGGGATGTTTTATTACGTTAATTAATTAATTAAATACATGCTAGTTTGATTTTCAGGTTGTATAATGTCTTACCTTTTTTATTCAGAGAGAATTGTAAAAAACAAACAAACAAAAAACATAATGTAGTATATTCCCAGATGCTGATGCTTTGTATTTCCATTTATTCATTAATATGTTTTCCACAGGTCGTGCCACATCCGCCCCTCAGGTCGGTGTGTTTGCCCCAACTGGTAAGGACCAGAACTGGTGGTCAGACCACGCTGCTCTGTCTGATCAACAACTTCTACCCTGATCAAGTCACTGTGAGCTGGACCATGGATGGGAAGGGTGTCTCCGGAGACCAACAGGACAACCAGTCCGTACGTAGCCCTGATGGGACTTACAGCACAAGCAGCACTCGTACTTTACACCGCTCCACCTGGGAGTCTGGAGAGAAGTACGTCTGCCAGGTCCAGCATGAGAGCCAGACTGAACCCATCACTGGAACCCTTCTGAGGAACCAGTGTGTGATGGAGGAGTAGCATCTCTATCTCTATACTTTCATGAAGTGTAGACATACAGCTGGTGTTTTCACTTCTGCTTTTCAATAGAATGGTTCTGTTACTATAGCTATAAGTGAATTTGATTACTTTGACTACAACTAACAATGTTTCACTTCAGTAGTCTATTTGAGAATAAATTGAGAGATCATATTTCAATAAAGTGTGTTTGTTGTAATTACTGTTTCGTCTGAAAATGAAAGTTATTAAGAGGCATTTCTCTATTTTCACTTACATTAAATTAAACGTTAACACACTAATGAATCATTACAATCTATGATGAAATGAAATGGTGTACATTTGTTAGATAGTATCGTCTTTGCTTGACAATAAACATTTCATTAAAAAAAGATAAATGCCTCAGCGTGACTATTTGATGGGCTGTTTGATTAGCTTATCGAGACAAGTGGGAATGCTGGCATGAAACAGGTTCTACTTTATTGCTCATGATTGCGACACATACCACAAAGCCACATTTATATTTATTTTGGGCATTCTTCAGGTTGTCAAGTAGGCTTATAATAAAACAACAAAAACACAGCATTATGAAAAAGGACCAAAAAAGTTGTATTTTTCACAGACATTGTTTTTCCTTTCAGAATTGATGTACAGCAAGAGCCTCTCCTTATGGCAAGACATGAAATCAAGAACATGAAATCAACATATAGAATACCGTACAGTTTTGTCCTTGAATGTCCTTCACTGTACCTCATTCTCCCGTTGAATGCTCTGTCAAAAAAGATTGGTCATAGAAAATATATAAGCCACCGGCATCTGCAATCCAATGTTGACAAAGTGCCACTTACCCATCCCCAAAGCTCCTAAAACCATCCCTGCTGTAGTCCCTATCGTACCTGCCCATGTGGACCACCCCACTGCCACTGCTGCTGTTGCCCCAACAGACACCCCTGCTGCCCCTACCACCCCTAACAGTGCCCCTGAGGTCCCTCCCGCTCCCAGCACCACAGGGGAAGAGACCCTCACTACTATCAGAATGACCACTGCCAACCCAGCTGATCCTGCTATAACCCTCCCTTTATCTTCCCCCCTGCCCAAAGGGCCTCCTACGGTCGCCCCTAAGCCTAGCTGACATAGCTTTGACACAAAAAATCCTGCGCCCAAGGCCTCTAGAGAAGATCTGTGGTTCATCCGGGTGCTAATGTTCCCTCTTGATATATACTGACCAACCCTGCGCATTTTGATCGATTCCGACACCACTTCCTGCCCTGCGTGCACAGTGAGCACCGCTATGGCAAATGTGGCAAACATTCCCATGCACCCTGCGAACATCCAGAAGTTAACATTTGATGATTTGATGAACATGAAGGACATGAACAGGACCAAAGCTAAAAGGACCACAAACACAAACCGGTAGTCCCCGAATCCAAACACCCCAAATCCTGCTGTGATCATGGCGGTCATAGTCATGGGTATCCCCGAAAACGCCAGGAAATCCACGTATTTCACCACCATTTTGTTGATCTGCTCTTGAATGGTCCTTTGCTCATTTACCTCCTCCATCCATTCTCTCCTCTTTCTCTCCATCTCCTCTCTCTCTCTGCGCTGTGCCTCCCAGGTTCCTCTGTGCTCCAGGTCCTCTGTCCTCTCTCCCTCCTTCTCCAATGTGACAATCCTCTGCTCCATCTCCACTGTCACTCTGTCTCTCTTCTTATCCTCCCTCGCCTCCATCTCTCTCAGCTCTCTCTCCCTGGCCTCCAGAGTGCTCTGTCCCAGGCGGACACAGGACTCTCCTTGTCTCCATTTGAACTTGAGAAGGAGGTGCAAAGCAAGTTTGAGCAGGGTGAATATGCTCAGTGCCCAGAGAAGTCCCACCATCCCTGAGTCCACCACGATTGCCTCAATCACTACGCCAAGTGTTGCTCCACTGGCTGTGGTCCCGAAAGCGCCAGCCAGTCCAACTGCGATCCACACAACCACAGATTCTGCCTGGGATGCTCCACCACCACTGCTCCTGGCACCCAGCAATATGGAAGCCATAGCCGCTGCGACTATGACCCCAGCCACCACTGAGGTCATGACTGTGGTTAGTGCCGTTGCTCCCAGGAGGGTACCCAGTCCCAAGGGCCCCACAGTCTGGACTCCGTCAGACACAGGCTTCAGCAGGGCCCCTGAGGTCATCACTGACATAGCCTCATTCACTGGCTCCTCGGTGGCCCCCAGCACACAGCCTCCCACCACTCCCAGGACAAAGCCCAGAGCTGCTTCCAACATGGGGCTCCTGGCCTCTGAAACACAGCAGGAAAAGAGAGAGTTACTGACATAAACACTGGATGTGGTATAACAGCTTTGTGGTATAGTTTCTATATATTGCCTAAAGATGTGTAATAAGTAAATATCGATGAAGTAAGTAAAGACATCTAATCATCCCTGATATTTAATTGTTGGCAATTTGAGTACATTAATCATATTCCTCTATTGTACTTACTGTATTGACAGTATTTAACTTTAGGCCTATGTATTTGTATTGTACTATGCAACTGAATGAAACCACCATTTGCCACTTCAACCGTGAAGTGCCTGTAGCAAGTGACTCTCAATAGACTTGCTGATCGGGTTTAACCAGCAGAGCTGCCAAGCATGGTGCTATGATATTTATATATTGTTCACATTGCTCACATGGTTCTAACTCTTGCAATACTAGGATTTAGCTCATGTTCAAGCACGTTACTGGATATACTGTAGATGTCCCAATGCCTTCTCTCTGAAGCAACAAAGTTGTTCTCCAATACTTGTTTGCTATAAGATGTCACAAAATAAGTACATGGTCAACATTATTCACAGTGTGCTGTCTGCACATGTATGTCAAGGCAAAACATGAGTTTCCATCTCATTGATAAATAGAATCAGCCAAACATGTCAATTCAAAACCACCTATCAAACAATTTGCCTCATATGCAAAGGTTGTTGCACACTACCTTATACAGCATAGGGAAATCATTCACCACCACCCCCACTATCTGAAATTAAAGGTTCAGTAAAATGCAGGTGACTTACTCAGCTTTGATGGAACCATGATGATACAGGAAGCTCAGTGAACAGTAGATGAGATCCCTCTTCTTCCAGAGATTACAGTGCAGCCTCTCCTCCAGCTCTTTGTTTCAGGTGAGCTCTGTCTGTGTGTGATACAGGTGAAAGTACTCCTCTGCTCCCTATTTGAGAGCCTGACCAGAACAGGATATACCCGTTACCTGTTTCACGAATTCTCCCTATCATTCTGTTCATACTAATCTCCAGAATCTCTACTACATCAAATGAGTATCAACACTCACATGAGCATCGATGGTCTTCCTTTGTCTGGCATCTGACCTGACTCCTCCCTGTCCCTGTCCTGTCATTCATCCACACGCTACTGTCTTGGTGGGGGCAAGTTGAGTTGAACTATTATGTAGTTTGGTATGTGAAGGTAAAATAAGAGAAAGATATACACACATGCTAGTAATGTATTCATCTTTATTTATTAATTGCTTTCTTTAGTAGCGTGGAACCCCGTATTATCGGCATATTCAACAGCGTTTAAAAAATACATTAGCTTCAACAGTGTTATCTTGTGATCAAGCCATCAATGTTATGTAAATATGGGTTGTATTTACAATGGTGTTTTTTTCTTCACTGGTTGCCCTTTTCTTGTGGCAACAGGTCACAAATCTTGCTGCTGTGATGGCCAGTGGTGGAAAAAGTACTCAATTGTCATACTTGAGTAAAAGTAAAGATATCTTAATAGAAAATGACTCAAGTAAAAGTGAAAGTCACCCAGTAAAATACTACTTGAATAGAAGTCTAAAAGTATTTAGTTTTAAATATACTTAAGTATCAAAAGTAAATGTAATTGCTAAAATGTGCTTAAGTATCAAAGTAAAAGTAAAAGTATAAACCATTTCAAATTCGTTATATGAAGCAAACCAGACGGCACAATTTTCTTGATTTTTTTAAATTGACGGATAGCCAGGGGCACACTCCAACACTCCAACATAATTCACAAATGAAGCATTTGTGTTTAGTGAGTCCGCCAGATTAGCGGCAGTAGGGATGACCAGGGATGTTCTCTTGATAAGTGTGTGAATTGGACCATTTTCCTGTCAAAATGTAATGGGTACTTTTGGGTGTCAGTGAAAATGTATGGAGTAAAAAGTACACTATTTTCTTTAGGAATGTAGTGAAGTAAAAGTAAAAGTGCAGAAACCCCAAAAACTACTTAAGTAGTACTTTAAAGTATTTTTACTTAATTACTTTACACCACTGGTGATGGCACACTGTGGTATTTCACCCAATAGATATGGGAGTTCATCACAATTCGATTTGTTTTCGAATTCTTTGTGGGTCTGTGTAATCTGAGGGAAATATGTGTCTCTAATATGGTCATACAAGGAGGTTAGGAAGTGCAGCTCAGTTTCCACCTCATTTTGTGAGGAGTGTGCACATAGTCTGTCTTCTCTTGAGAGCCAGGTCTCTCTAAATACCAATGCTACGCTCACTGAGTATGTTCAGTTGAAGTCGGAAGTTTACATACACTTAGGTTGGAGTCATTAAAACATGTTTTTCAACCACTCCACAAATTTCTTGCTAACAAACCAGGGGCGGTGTGTTCAATAGGGCGATATGGGCGACGCACTGCCAAACGGGAAAAGGAAGGGATTTTTTTTCTAATCAATTATATCACGGCAACAGTAGTTATCAGTGTTGTAATCTAGACGTCTGATCTGCCACAGTGCCACACTGCCACTAAATGTCCAATCAGGCTAAAGTCGTGCTTCAAATGGCTCCCCCCCCTTTTGGGGCGATTTCAGTCAGGTTGAAAATCGCCCAGAAGTCTGTCATAGACTCCCATGTAAAATCTATTTTTTTCAAATTTCAGAGCTTTCAATACAATCTCTATGGGTGTCTGAGGGCTTGCACTTACGCGCTTTCGTCATACGTAACGTAACCATGAACGTAACTAAGAAAAGAGCGGGTAGCCTCATCAATCAATTCACGTACTACTATCAAGATGGCTATAGCGTTCAGTGCAACTCGATTGTGTCTTTGAAAGAAGTTCCTTTTTGTCGGCGAACAAATGAAGATAAATTGGCAACGAAACAATTAGGACCTCCCAGACCAAATTTAATAATTCAACAGGTTTCTACTAAAGGCGGAAAGTCCTACACCCGAGGATTTTCCAAAAATTGGTACGAACGAAAAAAGACATTGCCACTCAACTGGATGAGGGATACAGGCTAGCTGTCCGCCGCCACAACGATGAGGTTAGTGTTGATAATCACAAGTTTACTGGAGAACTGCGACCAAGTAGAGACTTTGGACAGAGTGGATATGGTATAATAAAGGCAGTTTATTCAGAGGTAAAGATATCTGGAATCGCGTGCACGGACCCGTTCGTCAAACTCTTAGGGAGCTATACATTAAGCCCCATTACTTACCATATCAGATAAGAGAAATTGCTGCAGCTACATATATTTTACATCCTGGCCCTACATAGTTCACTATTTGCATCACTTACCAAAATATTACATGTGGTCATATATGCTTGGAAAGTGGAGATGCCATAGAACGTCAAAAAAGTAAACATTGCTGGAGACAATCTACATACATAAATACATAGAACACCAAATACCTGCGTATTTCGTCGGCGTATTTCATCAGCCTCTGTCTGGTGAAGGGGAACCCATGGCTGGCGCAGTAGATACAGTACTGCACCAGAGAATTTTCATCCTCTGGTGCAAGCAATGTGGGTGGTCCACTGCGACAACCATGGGTCACCCGGACGCTCAGCCTGTCCGCCAGGGTCTGCCGAGGTACACCATGCACCTTGGTAGATAAGAAAAGAAAACTGTTACTAGCAGATAAAATTCACATACTCATGGTAATCTCCTGAAAACAAAAGATGCCTAACCTTGGCAGCCTGTCGGATAGCCATCCCTGCCCCGCAGTCCTCCATGGCATGGAACATGTCCACCTCACTCCACTGCTTCCTCTTGACTTTCTCCATGCTGTGGTGTTAATACATGTAGCTAAATAACTTGGCATACTATACACATTTTATAGAAAGATAACTCAATCTGAATATGTATAAACATTTACATTTCAGAGCTAAGGCATTTAAAGGTGATGAAAGTTTTCACAATAACTGAAAGTGTACCCACGTTTTTTGTTTGATGTTATCTGTAATGAAAATGTGTGTCCCAATTAGTTTAATATTGATGCATACATTGTACAATTTGACTAAATACTGCCTCTATGTAGCTGTTGTAAGATTAAACATAACCAACAGTGATAGGTGTCAAAAAGTTCATGGTTCAAAGTTTCAAATACATTTTTGCAGATTGTGCAAAACGCCTCCGTCAGAGGACTCCAATTTCGATACGATAAAGCTTAACAACATTCCGCTGTTTTCGTGATATGTATTATCTAATGCTTACAATTTCTTTCCTTTTTGCTGTCTTATCAGTTCTATCAACATTTAGCAACTAAGCTAGTAACATTAGAAAATCAGTTAGCTATATTTCAGAGGTAAAAGGTTGGATATTAAATTATGTGTGGTCTGTCGCGCAGTCAAATTTTACAATAAGCAGCGTGTTCCACAAAATGTGTACATATATAACTTTTTTGATAACGCTCAAAACCTAACTTAACTTACATAAATTGCACTGAAAATCGGTGGTCAGCCAGCTAGAAGGGTGTCGTTAGTCGCAAAACTTACCGTTCTTTTCCAGACCATTTAAATGTTGAGCTCGAGGTGATTTAGTCCTCCAACCGCTAGAGAGTGTCCGAAGTTAGGGGGTGTCCGATGTTGGGGGGAAATTAGCTAAGTGTAATAGAGTTCAAGTGCCTGTGCTGTTGTCTAAATGGGTTTGAATTAAAAAAAAGGCATTGTCATTGTATAAGTACATTTTGACGAATTAGACTCAGAAATAGTTTTTCAGGGCCCATGATCAGAGTGACATCCAGTGACATCCAATATGGATGGTTGTAAATGTTAACAGTAGATTTCCAGTCCATCCAGCTGACCCCAGTTCAGTAGTTAGTAGTTCAGCTGCTCCCAGCACCATAGCCCCCAGTACCACCATACCCAGGGCAGCTGAACTCAGAGCATCCTCTGCTACTGGAAGAATGTCATGTCCTTTATTGCGTCTGACTGGAGGTTCTGTTCCCCTCATCCAAGCAAACACTAGTATTGGCAAGGCTAGCGTTGCCACCAGAGCTGTATCTACTTTGCTCAATGTCACTGTTAGGTCTCCCAAAATGGTGCCAGTCACTGACCCAAAAACTGCCAGCCCAAGTCCCATCTTTGAATGTTGTTTCCCTACGATCATAACAACTGCTTCTAGAGACACCCCCGATGCCCCAGCCATGCCCATTAGCAAACCTATCGCTCCTCCAGAACCAAGGTATGAGTCTCCTTCATGGCCGACCAGTGACATATTCACCTGTATGTTGTTGAGCACCACAACCGTCATAAGAGATATACTCATAGACACCCAGCCAGCTCTGTCTGCCTCCAGGGAGCTAACTGAAACTGCCCCCAGAACAGAGCCAACCACCCCAACCAGCGTCACTGCAGTATGAGCCAGTGTGTAATGGATGTTTCATACTGAGGGCGACTGCCTTCCTCAGCACCAGTGGCGATTTTAGCATGTAAATCTTGGTGGTGCAAACTAAAAAGAAATGTTGGGGATGCATGCCAGCAACACCATTACACAACACAACACAACACTAAACGATACATTAATTGCACTATAATGGTGACAAACTGTGCCCACAAACTGTTAGGGCCTACATAAAGCTGTCCCAACAGCAGTCCCAACACCTTACCACTGCTACACCTGGCTATCAGCGGAGCCTTGTCTGGCAGCAAAACAGTACAATCATTTACTGCCTTTAAAAAAAACATAGCTGATATGGCTGACTTGCTTAAACAAATGTGGTTTCGACTGACAATTGAGATGTTCAACCTATAGCATAAGGGAATGACAAGCGGATAAGAGGCAATCCGTAATTTCGATTATGACATTAATGAGCGATCTAGGACGGACGTAGTCAATATAACTATTTGTTCAGCACTTCTGAAATCTACAGCGACAGAATTCAGAACATGGGCCGTTCTTACAGTGTTCTCCCTGTACACCAAGTCAGAACCGTAGGATAAATAAAGGGGGCATATACGCAGAAAGCACTGAGCTAGGCTGAAACACCTGCATTTTGGAGCTGCCTTACTCAAGAAAGCAAAAAAGAGACCATGTTTGTATGCGGCTTTATTAACTCAATATTTTTTTTTACATTGTTTGCAAATATTTTGGTTTTTTTTAGCTAAAAATGTGGGGCTCAAAACAGGTGGGGCTCTGCCCCACCTGCCCTGAATGACGGGTCGCCACTGCTCAGCACTCAGTCCGAACAGGAATCCTGCCACACCGACAAACCATCTACACAGGGCTCAATTCCCTGCCACTGTACTTAGTTTCCCCAAGATCATCTCTGCCAAAAAGGTCAGATGACCGGCTATAGGTAACAGAAAAATGCCTGCTAAACGAATGGAAGGCAGGACACCACCAGGAGACCTTGTAAACACCGCCAGCCAAACTCCTGTAAGCATAGTCATGAATGCCACAGCCATGAATAACAGCAACAGTCCAATCTGAGTAGTTGTCGTTGGCCTCTTTATTTGCCGTCTCAAGGGAAGTAAGGAGAGGCTGAGAATCAGTCCCATGACACAAAGCCCTTTTGGTCCCACTGTCATCAAAGTAGATCCTAGTACAGCTCCCCCTATTCCGGATCCCAGTGCCATTACCAGACCAGTTAAACAGCTGATCCTACTCTTGTTCTCGTGACCATTAACATAGCTCCAACTCCAAAGATAATGCCACATGAGATGGATAAAATGACCGTCCAAGTACTAGCAAAACCAATGATTTTGGCTGCCTCATAAGCGACTTCAATGGATACATCATGCCATGCAATCATCACTTCCACAGTCTTCATGGCTTTCGCTGCTGCCAGGATCAAACTCTTATCAAACTGTCTGAGTGTTGGCCTGGGATCTTACTCATCTGATTCTGGCATAGCTTCAAGAGCTTTGTCCAAATACTGGTGGACTCAACTAACAAAAGAATGGACGATCTGACCAGAGAGGTCCAAGACCTTAAGAACAGTTTGCAGTTCTCCCAGGAAGAGGTGCATGTCCTGAAAGAGACTTGCAGCAAGATGACAACAAACGAAGTCCACGCGAGATGACATCAGCACTGTCTGCGAATCATTATTACTGATGACTGGGAAAACAGAATTGTCTAGAGGGACAATCCAGGAGGAATAACACTGTTGTTACCAGAGTCTCTACAGGTCTGGAAAATCTGTAACCAGCCCAGGTGACAGACACAGGCCGATAGTTGTCAGGTTCAAGGACAAGATGGCTGTTCTTGAGAGAGCCAAGAACTTGAGAGGAACCAGCATCTTCCTCAACAAAGACTTCTCTGAAGCTGTGCACCAGAGGCAGAAAGAACTTATCCCAGCTATGTAAGCTGCCAAAGAGTGTGAGGACATTGCTTACATCTACTACGACAAGCTCACTGTCCACCCTCCCTCCCAAAAGCCTGGGAGGAGTGAGAGAGCCAAGCTTCCGGGTCAGTAGCTTCAGCACAACATCACACACACACCAACTGACATTCACAAGTGCCTGATTGACTGACTCTATAAGCTAAACAATGTTTTTATTTATTTATTTTTTGATAAGCTACCCAGGAAAGGGCTAAGAATAGCCCATATTAATATATGTAGCCTTAGAAATAAGGTTCACGAAATCAATAACTTGCTAACATCGGATAACATTCGTACAATGGCCATCTCTGAAACTCACTTAGATAATTCCTTTGATGGTACAGCAGTAGCAATACAAGGACATAACATCTACAGAAAAGACAGGAATGCCTATGGGGGAGGTCTTGCTGTATATGTGAAGAGATGTAAGGACAGACGCTGGGACACGAGAAGCAAGTACAGGGAGTGAACATTTATTGAAAAAACAGACAGGAACAAAACACCGACAGCATCTGGACAACGGAAAACGAAGCAACATTAATGCTGATACGGGGATCAAACAGAGGAACAGACAGATATAGGGGAGGAAATTAAGACATGAGGAAGTCCAGGTAAGTCCAATGAAGCGCAGATGCGCGTAACGATGGTGACAGGTGTGCGTAACGATGGTGACAGGTGTGCATGACGATGGTGACAGGTGTGCGTAATGATGGGCAGCCTGGCGCCCTCGAGCCCCAGCGAGGGGGAGTGGGAGCAGGCTTGACTTCACCGTACAGAGGTGGCTCTCCGGTTTTGTGATGAAACAAAGGTATGGTTGAATCTATTCTGCCACTGTGTCTTCTTATTGTCTTGGCCTTAGGCCTATATATCACGGTCGCAAGGAATATTAACTAACAGGTTATAGAGCAAACAATGCAATTATCACAACACATAGGTTGTAATATGTATTTTACTGGCTTGGCTTCCCTAGTGATTTTACCCACACACCGCTACTGACTGTGTGTAGGCTAATGAGCTGCTTGTTAGCTAGCTAGCCAACTTTACATACTATAGCTAAGTGAAATATCATCAGCTAGTTAACTTCATATTAGCTTGTTATCTTGATGTAGGCCTATTTATCATTGTAAATTAAAAACTCATGCTCCAAATGCATTTGTAGATAAAAGCAACGGAAGAGGGTGAAATGATTTTCTGCTCCAGCTGTCAGAAAAGGGAGTAGATGTACTAGTTAGATAGGGCAGGTTGGGGGATGACATTAAGATAATATTATCCAGTTTTAGTCCCTAGAGAGCAAAACTATGAAGACAAAGAGATAATAGTCAGGGCTGTCTAATTGTAATTAAATGAAGCCCCTGTTTCTTTGATGTCTGTCCTCAGATATGGAGAGCTGCGAAAGCCTGTCTGCAGATGAAGAGGTCCGAGTGAATGTCCCAAGAGACTGCAGGCACATTTTTGTATGCCATGTGTTGTCTGTGTACTTACAGTATGTTAGCAAATGTTGTATACAACAATACAGTTAAAAGTCACACACAATGTAGGCTACAAACCTATTACAACTGTAGCAGGCCAATCCTTCTCCCGGAGGTATGCTGGGTGCGCAGGCTTCTGTTCCAACCCAGCACTAACACACCTGATTCAACTTATCAAACCTAATGAGTTGATAATAATGTGTATTATTGCTGGGCTGGAATAGAAGTCTGCTCACGCTGGGCTGGAATAGAAGTCTGCTCACCTAGTATATCAGGGAGTGGAGCAAGGTTGGCCACCTCTGGTATGGACTTCATTTTTTCAACCGGAATTATGTTTTACTAATAATAGCCTACTTACTATGATGTCTAACGTTTACTAACAAGTTAGATTACTTGTAAACGTTGAAAATATATTTTCATTGATTCAATGTTAATTCAGTGAAGTGTTTAAACTTGTTTTAATTGTTAACTTAAAAACATCATTCAAGATTAACTAGTGTCAATTCATCATAGATCACAATTCTGCAATAAAAAGGTGTAAAGGGTATCAGTCTCTAATGTGTCTGTGTTTCTGTGTTACCTTCTCAAAATGAGCATTACCTTTTTGTCCAGTTGTGAGCTCACCAATCGGTTTTATTTGATTGTCACTCTGTCTCAGGATATCAGCCATGTGAATCCATTTAGCAGCTTATCATAATGGCATGCTTCACCAATGCAGCCATAGGCCTACAGTAGGATGGCATTACTGGCCTAATGGGCATGTGCAATCAATGTGCCCCTTGTCATTGTACATCTGAAGCTGAGAATAGCTAAACTCACACATAATTTGCATATTGATGAGCTAGCTATATGTTCTCAATTTAAAATGATACCAGTAGATAATGCGTAGGAGGCTAACCATAAGACAGATTTTCTACATGATTTTTCTGACATTCAATTGTTTAGTGCAAATCCAACCCTTGTATTCTAGGTACAGTACTGTACATAAAAATAAGGAGCTGGCAATTTGTAGGCTAATTAAATATGTCAAAAATGACAATAACGTGGCGTGGGGAGCGTAATTCTACCTCGTTTATTTGCTGAGAATGACTAGAATACAGAGACAAAATCAGAAGGTCAATGGCATGGAGGATTGCAGAGATGTTGGTGTTGATGGTGGGTAAAGAGAGATTTGCACAACAATGTTTGCAAGTCAAAGCCACAATTTCCTTTACCAAAAGTACCCATTCATGTGCATGTAGGCCTATGTATTTTACAGGAAGTGAGCAAAATCATCAGTCATGACACAAGTATAATGAAAGAGCAATAAGCTATAATATCTGAGAATCATAGTGTTAAGATACCAAAATCCAATTAGTAGCATATTACATTGGAAATTCATGCTTAGTGTATCATTTACAATGTTATAATACATGCTACTGGTGATTTCTATCCTTTGGTGGGGAAATTTCACAATTTAATTTACTCAACACATTCACAATGGTGGCTTTCATCACAGTTTTGAAGATTAGGTTGCTTGATGTTCATAGCTAGCTAGCAGCACAAACAAACATTGTCGCGCAAATCTCTCTTCACTCACCATTAACACCAACAATCTACGCAATCCTCCTCCATGTCATTGACCTTATGATTTTGTCTCTGTATTCTAGCAAAGCAAAATCATATAGAATTGGAAAACCAGACACAGCTATGATTGGCTTTCCTCAATTTCTTTGGTTGTGCTTGCTCGGAACTAATGACAGGCGGAACTATGTTTCACGAACAGAAGATTTTCAAGCAAACATCTGCTCCTCATCTGATTGTTTAACATCTGCTTCTCACCTGATTGCTTAACGGCAGCGGTGGCCGTGTGCAATTTGCGTAAAGCAGAGCTGAACTTTTTATTTTGCTCTGCTATGTCACGCCTGCTCCCCCTCCCCCTCCCTAGCGCTCGAGGGTGCCAGGCTGCCCATCATTACACACACCTGTTACCATCATTACGCGCATCTGTGCTCATTGGACTCACCTGGACTCCTTCAGGCTTCCACGCCTCAGCCGGCCCGTCATGCTCGACAGGTTCCTGCTCCTCGGCCGGCTCGTGAGGCTCCCATGCCTCAGCCGGCCCATCAGGCTCGACAGGTTCCCGCGCCTCTGCCGGCTCGACCGGCTCCCATGCCTCCGCCAGTCCGTCAGGCTCGCCCAGGTGGGAAGGCGGGTGGCGTCCCTAGAGAGGGGGGGGGGGGGGGGGGGGGGGGGGGGTACTGTCCTTCACTTTGTTGATTTCCCCTTCTATATCTGTCTGTTCCCCAGTTTGATCCCCATGTCTGCATTGATGTTGTTTCGTTTCCCCTGTCCAGACGCTGTCCGTGCTTTGTTCCATGTCTTTTATTTATTAAATGATCACCCTGTACTTACTTTCCGTCTCCCAGCGTCTGTCGAACCGAGATCGTCACACGCTAGCAGGGTTCACGCCGCTCACCTTCCTACAATCCCCTGTGCATTGCTCCGCGCAAATTCGGAAGTGGTGGAAACCCGACGTTAGAAAGGTGTGTTCCCACTAATTGCATTTTGGAACATTTGCGCATACCTACCGTCATGTTCGCATTGCTGGGCTTATAATGTGACTAAATAGCCTAATAGTTTATCAACATTTTAAGTTAAACGTTCTGCATCAGCCTCATTGCTTTTTTTTCTTTGCTTTTTTGATGTACAGTAGGCTAGTTGTATGAATTTTGGATCTGTCATCCCAGAACTGTCCCAGAGTCTGTTTGAACCGTCCCAGACATATACTTTTTTTTATATCGTCCCCGGGACAACGAGACACCCTTAATTTCGAGCCCTACATAGCCTACCCAGAGAGAAAGCACATAGTTCGATCTTCCCTCCCTCTCTCTGAAACTGTTGGATGACTATTTCTCAGTTTCTCTCCCTTGCTGTGTTGGCTCTAGTAATGATTGCTAGGACTGGGGGCAGTCAGGATGCAACGTGTCCTCTCTTTTAACTCCACTGCAGCACTCTCTCAACATCAATGACTGCGCTCAACACACACACACACCCCTGCGGCCCTCGCTCTCTCTCCCCACCACTCACTTACTCAGCAACAGCTTGCCTCACTGCCTGATAGTCAGCAGCAGCAGGTCACAGTGAAATACAAAATACATTTTAAAAATGTAAATACCATAGCGGCCTCGGTGCAATTTAGAAGTAGCCCAAAAACCCGCAACCCGTGACCAATACATTTTCACCGGCAACATTGTTTTCAAAGTAACCCAATTTTGAGGGAAAACCGTGGACATGGCAACACTGTACAGAACTAACATCAACAACATGCATGCCAGTCTTTCGTGGTTGAGGGTTGAAGTGAGATTAACTACTTCCCTTCTAGTTTTCCTGAGAAATATTACTGTAATGAAAATTCCAGATTGTCTGCATAATCAAATAACATTCAGCTCAGACACCCATACATACCCCACAAGACATCCCCCCAGGGGTCTCTTCACAGTCCCCAAGTCCAAAACGAATTCACGGCAACACACAGTATTTGTACAGAGCCATGATCGCATGGAACTCCCTTCCATCTCCAATTACTAAAGCAAACAGCTAAATTCCCTTTAGGAAACGGATTAAACAACATTTAATGGAACGGCGAGGACTGTGAGGAGACACACACAAACACACATTATTTTTTTTAGTTGTATTGTTTGTATTATTGTTTTTTGTTTGTTGTATAGTTTGTATATCGTTGTATTCAACATTTGTGTGAATGTCCTTGTCTATCAGAGTATCAGTGTTTTGTTACTTGTCATTGTTTGTGTTTTTTTTGTGGACCCCAGGAAGAGTAGCTGATGCTTCTGCAAAAGCTGATGGGGATCCAAATAAACAATTACATAGACTATGGCTAAGATGACTGTATCGTAAGAAATGCAGACTCAGACTTGATATTCTGGAAAGTCTTAGTGAAACAAAAATGTTGTCCTATGTGGTCTAGCGGGTAACGCCGCCTGCAGCACATAAACAGTGTGTGTACAATCCCGACCCCACTACTACTCTGCATCTTCATCCCTCTCTGTATCCCCTCTCGTTTCATACTTTACCTATCTGAAGAAAGTGGAAATAATGAAAAATATACAGTACCAGTAAAAAGTTTGAATACACCTACTCATTCAAGGATTTTTCTTTATTTTTTACAATTTTCTACATTGTAGAATAATAGTGAAGACATCAAAACTAAGAAATAACACATATGGAATTATGGAGTAATCAAGATTTGTTTTATATTTGAGATTCTTTAAGTAGCCACCCTTCGCCTTGATTACAGCTTTGCACACTCTTTGGCATTCTCTCAACCAGCTTCCTGAGGTAGTCACCTGAAATGCATTTCAATTAACAGGTGTGCCTTGTTAAGAGGAATTTATTTCCTTCTTAATGCGTTTGAGCCAATCAGTTGTGTTGTGACAAGGTATGTTTGGTGTACAGACGATAGCCCCTATTTGGTAAAAGACCAAGTCCATATTATGGCAAGAAAAGCTCAAATAAGCAAAGAGAAACGACAGTCCATCATTACTTTAAGACATGAAGGTCAGTCAATCCGGTAAATTTCAAGAACTTTTGAAAGTTTCTTCAAGTGCAGTCACAAAAACCATCAAGCACTATGATGAAACTTGCTCTCATGAGTGCAGGAAAGGAAGACCCAGAGTTACCTCTGCTGCAGAGGATAAGTTTCATTAGAGATACCAGTCTCAGAAATGGGTAATTAACTGCACCTCAGATTGCAGCCCAAATAAATGCTTCATAGAGTTCAAGTAACAGACACATCTCAACATCAACTGTTCAGAGGAGACTGTGTGAATCAGGCATTCATGGTCTAATTGCTGCAAAGAAACCACTTCTAAAGGACACCAATAATAAGAAGAGACTTGCTTGAGATTTTTGGCTCCAACCGCTGTGTCTTTGTGAGACGCAGAGTAGGTAAACGGATGATCTCCGTTATGTGTGGTTCCCACCGTGAAGCACGGAGGACGAAGTGTGATGGTGTGGGGGTGCTTTGCTGGCGACAATGTCTGTGATTTATTTAGAATTCAAGGCACACTTAACCAGCATGGCTACCACAGCATTCTGCCATCCCATCTGGTTTGTGCTTAGTGGGACTATCATTTGTTTTTCAACAGGACAATGACCCAAATCACACCTCCAGGCTGTATAAGGGCTATTTGACCAAGAAGGAGAGTGATGGAGTGCTGCATCAGATGACCTGGCCTCCACAATCACCCGACCTCAACCCAATTGAGATGGTTTGGGATGAGTTGGACCGCAGAGTGAAGGGAAAGCAGTCAACAAGTACTCAGCATATGTGGCAACTCCTTCAAGACTGTTGGAAAAGCATTCCAGGTGACTACCTCATGAAGCTGGTTGAGAGAATGCCAAGAGTGTGCAAAGCTGTCATCAAGGCAAAGGGTGGTTACTTTGAAGAATCTAAAATATATTTTGATTTGTTTTAACACTTTTTTTGGTTACTACATGATTCCATATGTGTTATTTCATGGGTTGGACAATATTATTTTCATCACTTATATTGAAGAATCTATTACGTAAATACTGGAAGTCAAATGATACTCCAACGTTAAGAGAATGGAAGAATCAAATGCTTTTATTATTTAAATATTGAAAGAAATCTGTCTACAGACAGAAAAACAGCATAACACAATCTGAAGTCGTATGGGGCAGAGTCTTACAAGCATTGGAAACATCATTGGGTGTGGATACGGTGGGAAAATGTGGGTCTGAGCAAGTGTGATGTCATTCATGTTTGTTGAAATGTAAATGTTAAGTTGTATATTGTTTTTGTCTATGAATGTTTTTGTTTATTGTCAAAGAAAAGTAAAATAAAATACTACAGAAAAAATAACTCCAGTCCATCCAACTGACCCCAGTTCAGCTGTTAGTAGTTCAGCTGCTCCCAGCACCATAGCCCCCGGTGCCACCATACCCAGGGCAGCTGAACTCATAGCAGCCTCCGCTACTGGAAGCATTTCATATCTCTTTCTGCATCTTGCTTGAGGTTCTGCACACGTCATCTGTTCAATCACCAGCTTTGGAAGGGCTAGCGTTGCCACCAGAACTGTAGAAACTATGCTAAAAGTCCCTGTTGGGTCTCAGAGTATGGTGTCAGTCTCTGACCCAAATACTGCAAGCCCAAGTCGCTTCATTGATTGGTGTTTTCCTATAAACATTCCAACTGCTCCAAGAGACACCCCTGATGCCCCAGCTATGCCCATCAGTAAACCTACCACTCCTCCAGTGCGAAAGTAAGCGATGGATAAAAATACTGGTCCAAACACTAGGATGCCCAACAGTGCAAAAAGTCCAGGCATTCCAATGATTTTGGCTGCCTCAAACTGCATCCACAGGATTTTCCTTCAATATAATGGCTTTTGCTGCTGCCAGGATCAGAGCTTAACCACCCAGTCCTGCGATCAGCAGCCCCCCTACAGCTGTGGAGAACTTAGGAAGTGTATCAGCAATATCCCAGCCAGTGCTTAATTTGAGCCGGATCTTGCCGGAACACGATCCGGCACCTCTCGGTTTTGGACTGTTTCGTTCCGGAACCTATTTGGCAGGATCCGGTACCTCTCAAGGCATGAAAAATAATTTTCACTTTTTGCAATGTAAAAATTATATAATAAAAGCTATCAAAAAGTTAATTTGAGTTGCCTCTTCGTTAATTCTCCTGATATTCTAAGAGTTGAATCGGGTTGGTTGGGCCAGCCCGGGTTTATGGTTTGCGCAAAATTGTAACCTATGTTTGAGACCAACGAGTGGCCTTGGCTGTGTGAAAAGCGCTGTATCTCTCACAGAACTAGAATGAGATTCACTTTCTATGATCTCACTCCCTCTCTCTGCTCTGATAGACATCTCTCAAGCATTGCACTTCATTTATTTCCTTAAAGAATCATAGCCGCGCAAAGGGTTCTGGAGGAGCTGAAGCACAACTGATCAATTTTAATACATTTTGAAAAAATTGTTATAGAGTTACTGCTGTCTGTTCAGAAAAAAACAAAATAATAATCAGAATAGCCTACTACACCATGAGAAAGCCTAACATTTTGCCCCAGAGGATCAATAGCTTCTTTTAAAAAATTACCTAGCTGTGGAGTGTAGCACAAAAACAAGACATAGCTGTAGCGGGTGATTTTGGACGGAGTCAGGCACAGGAGGGTAAATCACAGAATAAATGGTTTATTCGGCAATACAGCAGTACGCAAAAAATGCGTAAAACACTCCAGTGCCGTAAAACGGTGAACTGTGGAAAACAAGGGTGAATATCCCGGAGATACACAATACAATATAGCTCCACGAGCTATAGTATCCTCCACAATAAACAATCACACACAAAGACATGGGGGGCGGAGGGAATACTTATACAGGTACTGATGAGGGGATATGAACCAGGTGTGTGTAATAAACAAGACAAAACAAATGGAATGATGAGATGAGGCAGTGGCTAGAAGGCCGGTGACGACGAACGCTGAAGCCTGCCCGAACAAGGAGAGGAGGAAGTTGTGACAGTACCCCCCCCCCCCCCCCCCCCCCCCCTTGACGCGCAGCTCCAGCAGCGTGCCGACACCGGCCTCGGGGACGGCCAGGAGGATGAGGAGCAGGGCGAGCCGGAGGGCGACGGTGGAAATCCCGCAACAGGGAGGGATCGAGGACATCTCTCACCGGGACCCAGCACCGCTCCTCCGGACCCGTACCCATCCCACTCCACAAGGTACTGAAGGCCCCCCCACCCGACGCCTCGAATCCAGGATGGAACGGATGGAGTACGCCGGGGCCCCCTCGATGTCCAGATGGGGCGGAGGGACCTCCCACACTGGAGCGGACCAGCCACCACCAGCCTGAGAAGAGACACATGAAACAAGGAGTTAATACGGTAATCAGGAGGGAGTAGTAACCTATACGTAAGCTCGTTTACTCTCCTCAGGACTTTGAACAGCCCCACAAACCGTGGGCTCAGCTTCCAGCAGGGAAGGCGGAGGGGCAGATTCCGGGTCGAGCGCCAGACCCGATCACCTGGTACAAAGACCGGGGCCTCACTGCAGTGGCGGTCAGCGTTAGCCTTCTGGCGACGCACGGCACGCTGGAGGTGGACGTGGGCAGCGTTCCATGTCTCCTCCGCGCGCCGAAACCAGTCATCCACCGCAGGAGCTTCGGTCTGGCTCTGATGCCCATGGTGCCCAGGACCGGCTGATAACCTAAAACACATTGAAATGGAGATAGGTTAGTGGAGGAGTGGCCGAGAGAGTTCTGGGCATATTTGGCCCATGGTAAGAACACCGACCACTCTCCCCGGCCAGTCCTGGCAGTAGGACCACAGGAACCTACCCACATCCTGATTCACCCGTTCCACCTGCCCATTAGATTCGGGGTGAAACCCAGAGGTCAGGCTGACCGAGACCCCCAGATGTTCCATGAACGCCTTCCAGAACCTGGATGTAAAACTGGGGACCCCGATCAGACACTATGTCCTCTGGCACCCCGTAGTGCTGGAAGATGTGAGTAAATAGGGCTTCCGCAGTTTGCAGGGCCGTGGGGAGACCGGGAAGAAGAAGGTGGCGGCAGGCTTTAGAAAAGCGGTCCACAACGTCCAGGATGGTGGTGTTACCCTGAGAGAGGGGAAGATCAGTTAGGAAAACAATGGATAAGTGGGACCATGGCCGTTGTGGAACTGGTAAGGGATGCAACTTACCCGCTGGGAGGTGCCTAGGTGCCTTACTCTGGGCGCACACCGAGCAGGAGGAGACATACACCCTCACGTCCTTAGCCAAGGTAGGCCACCAGTACCTCCCGGTCAGGCAGCGCACTGTACGGCCAATACCTGGGTGACCCGAGGAGGGGGACGTGTGTGCCCAATAGATAAGACGATCACGGACAAGAGACGGCACGTACCGCAGCCCAGCTGGGCACTGAGGTGGACATGGCTCTGTGCGTAAAGCCCGCTCTATGTCCGCGTCCACCGCCCACACAAAACCGTGGACATGGCAACACTGTACAGAACTAACATCAACAACATGCATGCCAGTCTTTCGTGGTTGAGGGTTGAAGTGAGATTAACTACTTCCCTTCTAGTTTTCCTGAGAAATATTACTGTAATGAAAATTCCAGATTGTCTGCATAATCAAATAACATTCAGCTCAGACACCCATACATACCCCACAAGACATTCCCCCAGGGGTCTCTTCACAGTCCCCAAGTCCAAAACGAATTCACGGCAACACACAGTATTGTACAGAGCCATGATCGCATGGAACTCCCTTCCATCTCCAAATACTAAAGCAAACAGCAAAATTCCCTTTAGGAAACGGATTAAACAACATTTAATGGAACGGCGAGGACTGTGAGGAGACACACACAAACACACATAATTGTTGTAGTTGTATTGTTTGTATTATTTTTTGTTGTTGTATAGTTTGTATATCGTTGTATTCAACATTTGTGTGAATGTCCTTGTCTATCAGAGTATCAGTGTTTTGTTACTTGTCATTGTTTGTGTTTTTTGTGGACCCCAGGAAGAGTAGCTGATGCTTCTGCAAAAGCTGATGGGGATCCAAATAAACAATTACATAGACTATGGCTAAGATGACTGTATCGTAAGAAATGCAGACTCAGACTTGATATTCTGGAAAGTCTTAGTGAAACAAAAATGTTGTCCTATGTGGTCTAGCGGGTAACGCCGCCTGCAGCACATAAACAGTGTGTGTACAATCCCGACCCCACTACTACTCTGCATCTTCATCCCTCTCTGTATCCCCTCTCGTTTCATACTTTACCTATCTGAAGAAAGTGGAAATAATGAAAAATATACAGTACCAGTAAAAAGTTTGAATACACCTACTCATTCAAGGTTTTTTCTTTATTTTTTAAAAATTTTCTACATTGTAGAATAATAGTGAAGACATCAAAACTAAGAAATAACACATATGGAATCATGGAGTAATCAAGATGTTTTTATATATTTGAGATTCTTTAAAGTAGCCACCCTTTGCCTTGATTACAGCTTTGCACACTCTTGGCATTCTCTCAACCAGCTTCCTGAGGTAGTCACCTGGAATGCATTTCAATCAACAGGTGTGCCTTGTTAAAAGGAATGTATTTCCTTCTTAATGCGTTTGAGCCAATCAGTTGTGTTGTGACAAGGTACGGTTGGTGTACAGATGATAGCCCTATTTGGTAAAAGACCAAGTCCATATTATGGCAAGAAAAGCTCAAATAAGCAAAGAGAAACGACAGTCCATCATTACTTTAAGACATGAATGTCAGTCAATCCGGTAAATTTCAAGAACTTTGAAAGTTTCTTCAAGTGCAGTCACAAAAACCATCAAGCACTATAATGAAACTTGCTCTCATGAGGACCGGCACAGGAAAGGAAGACCCAGAGTTACCTCTGCTGCAGAGGATAAGTTCATTAGAGATACTAGTCTCAGAAATGGGTAATTAACTGCACCTCAGATTGCAGCCCAAATAAATGCTTCATAGAGTTCAAGTAACAGACACATCTCAACATCAACTGTTCAGAGGAGACTGCGTGAATCAGGCATTCATGGTCTAATTGCTCCAAAGAAACCACTTCTAAAGGACATCAAATAGAAGAAGAGACTTGCTTGAGATTTTTGGCTCCAACCGTGTCTTTGTGAGACGCAGAGTAGGTAAACGGATGATCTCCGTATGTGTGGTTCCCACCGTGAAGCATGGAGAAGGAAGTGTGATGGTGTGGGGGTGCTTTGCTGGCGACAATGTCTGTGATTTATTTAGAATTCAAAGCACACTTAACCAGCATGGCTACCACAGCATTCTGCCATCCCATCTGGTTTGTGCTTAGTGGGACGATCATTTGTTTTTCAACAGGACAATGACCCAAAACACACCTCCAGGCTGTATAAGGGCTATTTGACCAAGAAGGAGAGTGATGGAGTGCTGCATCAGATGACCTGGCATCCACAATCCCCCGACCTCAACCCAATTGAGATGGTTTGGGATGAGTTGGACCGCAGAGTGAAGGAAAAGCTGCCAACAAGTACTCAGCATATGTGGCAACTCCTTCAAGACTGTTGGAAAAGCATTCCAGGTGACTACCTCATGAAGCTGGTTGAGAGAATGCCAAGAGTGTGCAAAGCTGTCATCAAGGCAAAGGGTGGTTACTTTGAAGAATCTAAAATATATTTTGATTTGTTTAACACTTTTTTTGGTTACTACATGATTCCATATGTGTTATTTCATGGGTTGGACAATATTGTTTTCATCACTTATATTGAAGAATCTATTACTTAAATACTGGATGTCAAATCATACTCCAACGTTAAGAGAATGGAAGAATCAAATACTTTATTATTTAAATATTGAAAGAAATCTGGCTACAGACAGAAACAGCATAACACAATCTGAGGTCGTATGGGGCAGAGTCTTACAAGCATTGGAAACAACATTGGGTGTGGATACGGTGGGAAAATGTGGGTCTGAGCAAATGTGATGTCAATAATGTTTGTTGAAATCTAAATGTTAAGTTGTATATTGTTTTTGTCTATGAATGTTTTTGTTTATTGTCAAAGAAAAGTAAAATAAAATACTACAGAAAAATAACTCCAGTCCATCCAACTGACCCCAGTTCAGCTGTTAATAGTTCAGCTGCTCCCAGCAGCATAGCCCCCAGTGCCACCATACCCAGGGCAGCTGAACTCATAGCAGCCTCCGCTACTGGAAGCATTTCATATCTCTTTCTGCATCTTGCTTGAGGTTCTGCACACGTCATCTGTTCAATCACCAGCTTTGGAAGGGCTAGCGTTGCCACCAGAACTGTAGAAACTATGCTAAAAGTCCCTGTTGGGTCTCAGAGTATGATGTCAGTCTATGACCCAAAAACTGCAAGCCCAAGTCGCTTCATTGATTGGTGTTTTCCTATAAACATTCCAACTGCTCCAAGAGACACCTCTGATGCCCATCAGTAAATCTACCACTCCTCCAGTGCGAAAGTAAGCGATGGATAAAAATACTGGTCCAAACACTAGGATGCCCAACAGTGCAAAAAGTCCAGGCATTCCAATGATTTTGGCTGCCTCAAACTGCATCCACAGGATTTTCCTTCAATATAATCATCACCTCCACAGTCTTCATGGCTTTTGCTGCTGCCAGGATCAGAGCTTAACCACCCAGTCCTGCGATCAGCAGCCCCCCTACAGCTGTGGAGAACTTAGGAAGTGTATCAGCAATATCCCAGCCAGTGCTTAATTTGAGCCGGATCTTGCCGGAACACGATCCGGCACCTCTCGGTTTTGGACTGTTTCGTTCCGGAACCTATTTGGCAGGATCCGGTACCTCTCAAGGCATGAAAAATAATTTTCACTTTTTGCAATGTAAAAATTATAATAAAAGCTATCAAAAAGTTAATTTGAGTTGCCTCTTCGTTAATTCTCCTGATATTCTAAGAGTTGAATCGGGTTGGTTGGGCCAGCCCGGGTTTATGGTTTGCGCAACATTGTAACCTATGTTTGAGACCAACGAGTGGCCTTGGCTGTGTGAAAAGCGCTGTATCTCTCACAGAACTAGAATGAGATTCACTTTCTATGATCTCACTCCCTCTCTCTGCTCTGATAGACATCTCTCAAGCATTGCACTTCATTTATTTCCTTATAGAATCATAGCCGCGCAAAGGGTTCTGGAGGAGCTGAAGCACAACTGATCAATTTTAATACATTTTGAAAAAATAGTTATAGAGTTACTGCTGTCTGTTCAGAAAAAAAACAAAATAATAATCAGAATAGCCTACTACACCATGAGAAAGCCTAACATTTTGCCCCAGAGGATCAATAGCTTCTTTTAAAAAATTACCTAGCTATGGATTGTAGCACAAAACAAGACATAGCTGTAGCGGGTGATTTTGGACGGAGTCAGGCACAGGAGGGTAAATCACAGAATAAATGGTTTATTCAGCATTACAGCAGTACGCAAAAATGCATAAAACACTCCAGTGCCGTAAAACGGTGAACTGTGGAAAACAAGGGTGAATATCCCGGAGATACACAATACAATATAGCTCCACGAGCTATAGTATCCTCCACAATAAACAATCACACACAAAGACATGGGGGGCGGAGGGAATACTTATACAGGTACTGATGAGGGGATATGAACCAGGTGTGTGTAATAAACAAGACAAAACAAATGGAATGATGAGATGAGGCAGTGGCTAGAAAGCCGGTGACGATGAACGCTGAAGCCTGCCCGAACAAGGAGAGGAGGTAATTTGGTCGCCTGTGTTCTGGAAAACGTGTGCGCCAAGTCGAGGTATTCGGGGGGAATGCGCACGGTGGAGGTAGTGTCTAGACTTTCCACTGTGGTTGCACCAACGGAAACAGCTAGATGCCTACCCTGACACTCTCGCGACCACCCCGTGAGAACCCTCTGCGGCCATGAAAAGGTGGGGTCGTGTAGTGCGAGCCAGGGAAGACCCAACACAACAGGGAAATCAGGGGACTCAATAATATAAAAGGTGATTTGCTCCCTATGGCTCTCCTGCATAATCATCGTGACTGGTGCTGTAACCTCCCTAACAAAACCTGACCCTAATGGTTGACTGTCAAGTGCTTTGATGGGCAATGGAATGGGTAGGGGAACCAATGTGATACATAACCTATTAGCTAAAGACCTGTCTGTAAAGTTCCCAGCTGCTCCTGAATCGACCAGCGCCTTACACTGGGGAACTACCGTGTGCTCAGGGAAGTTGATGTGTATGGTGAAGTGTGCAGCAAAGGGCTCTGAACGAGTGTGGGTTTGCGCAACCTGGGGTGACGCGAGAGTGCCCTGCCTGCCGCCTCCAGACCCAGAAGAACTCTGACGACAGCGTGCATCAGTATGTCCTCTCTTGCTACAAGAGTGACACTGGATCTGTCATCCTCCGTTCTCCCGGATCGCTGCATCCCGCTCAGCTCCATCGGAACATAATCTGGGTTGCAGCAGGGGGGGTGAAAACGGGCAGGCCCCTTCCAGGACGTCCTCTGGAAGCCAGCAGGTCGTCCAACCAGATGGCCATGTCCACCAGCTGGATTGAACGTCAACGTGGTTCCCAGCAGGCTAGCTCCCTTCGGACGTCCTCCTGCAGGCTGCATCCGGAAGTGGTCGATGAGGGCCCACTCGTTCCACCCGGACACCGGACCTGCTCCACGCGCCCAGGACTCCAGGCATATTCCCGTTTCCTGCTGACTCCGTGCTGTCAGGTGTGTGATTCTGTAGCGGGTGATTTTGGACAGAGTCAGGCGCAGGAGGGTAAATCACAGAATACATGATTTATTCGGCAATACAGCGGTATGCAGCAATGCGTAAAACACTTCATTGCGGTAAAACGGCACACTGGGGAAAACAAGGCACACGGGTGAATATCCCGGCGATACACAATACAATATAGCTCCACCTCCACAATAAACAATCACACACAAAGACAAGGGGGGCAGAGGGAATACTTATACAGGTACTGATGAGGGTATATGAACCAGGTGTGTGTAATAAACAAGACAAAACAAATGGAATGATGAGATGAGGCAGTGACTAGAAGGCCGGTGACGACGAACGCCGAAGCCTGCCCGAACAAGGAGAGGAGGCAGCTTCGGAGGAAGTCGTGACAATAGCCTACAGTTGGGAACGCGTAGCAAATCTGTCAATGAACAAACAGCATGCAGACAAAAAAGGCCTTTCACAATATTTCAAATACAATCGTGGGACAACACAGGTTGGAAAGCTCCTGCTGAAAAGAGAACACTCTAATCTGTCTGCTGTAGGCTACCAAAATATTTGATCAACTTCCAAATATTGTTTTACAAAGTAAAACTAAGTAAAACAAGAGAGAGAGGCTTTTGGCACAAGCGCATCGGCCATCACCAGTTAGTGAGCTGCGCATCATTGGGTGAGTCAGTGAAACTAGATATCATTTTTAGGACTATAATTTCCTCCTCATATTGTAGCCTACAATATTTGTCTCCACACATCTAGGCCTAGGCTATTGATGGATTCAAGACAAGGTCGTTTTTATTTATCTCAGATTCTCAGTTTGTCAGTGTCAAAGTAGCCTGTCATTTCGATAATTTGTGTGGGATTATGGTGCTTTCAAGACAACTGGGAACTCGAGGAACAAAACGAGGTCAAATCATTACCTCAGTGATCTTCATGTCGGACAGTCGGAGGTCTAGAAAGAGGCCGAGTTCCACACTTGGAATGAATTTGCCCAGTCGGTGCTAGTTTTTTTCTGAGTTCCCAGTTGTCTTAAATGCACTAAAGTCGGAAGTAGATTTCCCAGTTCTGAATTCCGAGTTCGCAGTTGTTTTGAACCCAGCATTAAAAAATATTATGCCAAAGTCTTCAGTCATGTAAAGGAAGTATAATTTTGTGAAAAGTGTTTATTTTACATTTTTAGCAGACGCTCTTATCCAGAGCGACATACAGGAGCAATTAGGGTTAAGTGCCTTGCTCAAGGGCACATTGACAGATTTTTCACCTAGTCGGCTCAGGGATTAGAACCAGAGACCTTTCAGTTACTGGCACAACGCTCTTAACCACTAAGCTACCTGCCGCCCCAGGCAAACATTTTCCTGGACCCTAGGCCACAAAACATTTCCCCCATGTGAGGTCACCCAGGTCACCCCCCTCTCGCGCTCACTTTCTGTTCCGGCACCTCCTGATTTACAAATTAAGCACTGATCCCAGCTAACAACAAACGTTTCCACAACTTTAGACAATGTTCCCTTAAGAGTCTCATTAGGTCATTAACTAACATTTTCATAGGAATGTTCCCGTAATGTGCAAGGAATGTTTACAAGAGACCATTCCCTTAATGTCAAATAGAACTTAACCAGAACATGATCATGTTCTCAGAACTTAAAATATTAATGTTGTAGACACGTTTCATGGGAATGTTGCAAGAACATTCAGGTGTCCCGTTTTCTTTGGGTTATTCCATCAATGTCCCACCAAACATTCAAAGAGCATGGTTGCCATGTTCTCAGAACATAAGAATCACATCAGATGTCGTCATTGCATTTCTATCTGTAACATTCCTAATTTGTTGGAAAAACATGGCCCAGGTGGTAATTTAGCTTCTAACAGAAACATACCCTGAACATGGTTGCCCTATTCTCAGAATATCAGAAATGTGTATATTTACAGAAGCCTGTCTGTACTTTCTCACATTTGCCATTTAAGCAATGATGATGCCAGTTATACCAAAACAATAATAATATGCCATTTAGCAGTCGCTTTTATCCAAAGCGACTTACAGTCATGCGTGCATACATTTTTGTGTATGGGTGGTCCCAGGGATCTAACCCACTACCCTGGCGTTACAAGTGCTGTGCTCTACCAGCTGAGCTACAGAGGACCACAATACACAACACAGAGTTCCATATCCAAGTTTTAATGTGGGAAAATATACAAACTGCAACAGAATCCCTTGGGACCAGGGGATAATATATTACTTACAGTGAGTAACGGAGTAATATAACGATTTACTGTCTTCAAATATTGTAATATTATTACAGTTACTTTTTCAAGTAACCCGTATATTACAGCCAATCAGCATTCAGTGCTTGAACCACCCAGTTTATAAATATATTTTAAAGCCTTGTCTCATGCTAATGGAAGTCATGCTGAAGGCTATCCTATATCCAATAGGCTATCGTAATGCCACAAATCTAAGAAAGATGGCAGCTGTGTTGTTACAGATGTCAGATTTTAACTTGATCACTCTTTTGTCACAGAGAATTTTCCTGATGCAGCAGTAAATTCAAATGAGCCTCGTGAGTGGCTGACAATGAGCAGTTCTCTTTCTCTCCATGTGGGAGCAGTCGAGTAATTGGGACAAGTGCTTACTATCAAAATGATATTCTCTCTCGCTGGTAAAGGAGGAAATACTTTATTTCTATTGTATGGATTCTTGTCAAATAGATGAATCGACCTTAGTCTGTTCAAAAAGGACTAAGTTGTTGTGAAGAAAATAACAACCAGAGGGCGAACATACACTATATATATACAAGTACATGGACACCCCTTCAAATTAGTGGATTCGGCTATTTCAGCCACACCGGTTGCTGACAGGTGTATACAATCGAGCACACAGCCATGCAATCTCCATAGACAAACATTGCCAGTAGAATGACCTTACTGAAGTGCTGCATAGGATGCCAACTTTTAAAAAAGTCAGTGTAACTTAACGGCACGTTAAGTGGTTAGGCACCGTCACAGAAAGGGACCGCCATGAAACCGCGGATGCCAACTTTTAACAAGTCCGTTCGTAAACATTTCTGCAATGCCTGCTAGAGCTGCCGCCATTGGATCAACTGTAAGTGCTGTTAAATCTGTGTTTGGCGGATGCCAGGAGAACGCTACCTGCCCGAAAGCATAGTGCCAACTGTAAGGTTTGGTGGAGGAGGAATAATGGTCTGGGGCTGTTTTTCATGGTTCGGGCTAGGCCCCTTAGTTCCAGTGAAGGGAAATCTTATTGACATTATAGACGATTCTGTGCTTCCAACTTTGTGGCAACAGTTTGGGGAAGGCCCTTTCCTGTTTCAGCATGACAATACCCCCATGCACAAAGCGAGGTCCATATAGAAATGGTTTGTCGAGATCGGTGTGGAAGAACTTGACTGGCCTGCACAGAGCCCTGACCTCAACTCCATCGAACACCTTTGGGATGCTTGCCGACCGTGAGCCAGGCCTAATCGCCCAACATCAGTGCCCAACCTCACTAATGCTCTTGTGGCTGAATGGAAGCAAGTCCCCGCAGCAATGTTCCAACATCTAGTGGAAAGCCTTCCCAGAATAGTGGAGGCTGTTATAGCAGCAAAGGGGGGGACCAACTCCATCTTAATGCCCATGATTTTGGAATTAGGCGTTCGACGAGCAGGTGTTCACATACTTCATTGCAAAACAGTGTGTTTTATTCAGTTATTTGGAGATGTGAATATAGTATAGTTTTATCTAAAAAATAAAAATGTATTTAATGTTTCACTATTTTTATGTTATTGAAATTTACTGAGTAGGATGGTCCTCAATTCATCCAGGCATGGACTTTAAAAGGTGTCTAAAGCATTCCAGAGGGATGTTGGCCCATGTTGACTCCAATGCTTCCCACAGTTGTGTCAAGTTGGCTGGATGTCCTTTGGGTGGTGAAACATTCTTGATACACATGGGAAACTGTTGAGTGTGGAAAAACCCAGCAGCATTGCAGTTCAGATCGATTCTGTTAATGGTTTACTTGTTACTTGTTATTCGTGTCAGATATTTCCATTTTGAGATAGTTGTTCTTTGGATAGAATAATTATTAATGACTAATTATTACACCCTGAAACTGTGTGAAATGTGTTAGAATGTGTGAGTGTAGGACCAGTAAAGATTATGACATTGTGTTACTATTTAGCAATGTGAGTAAGAGTTAGGCCAGACAACAAAGGACAAGGAGAACTGTCTACAGACAACTGAGAAACCAAGATAAAGAGGAATCCCAATTTAGGGAGGAGAGAAACTGTTAGGCTTGAAAGGAGAGTATGAAAAGGTTTCAGGATATTGTGAGGACGGCGATAACTAAGGAATGCAGCCTATGATAAGAACATGTGTGTGTGACCTGATGGTTAGGAGAGCAGAGGAAAACATGAGCTAAACCCAGGTACAGTGGAAATATACAGCCCGCCTAAAGCGGGGTGGGATTTTTGTATGACGTGTGTGTATAAAAGATGGACTCTGAAATTGTGATAACAGAATTCTCAATGAATAAAGATCTCTGACTATTGCAACTGGGAGCTCTGTCCGTTTCTTGATCCAAAAGCCTTACAACCTTTTGGGAAATGCACAGAGACACTGAAATAGTTAGTTAATAAATTCTCTTAACATCTATTCACTGAATTGCTAGCACTGGTTACTCACACTGCTACAGTGGCTAATGTGTGGCTACAAATGTCCTGTGTTCGGTGGAACGTGAATGCGTTATCATGGGATGCTGCCTTCGAATCCTGTCCCAAATGGCAATAACCTACTGGAAATGGCAGGTAGGCAGTAGCGTTTGGATTGGTTAAACAACAACAGTATGCTACACCAACATTAGTTTCCATTCATACAAACTGTCAAAATGATTTCTCAGCACTGGGTGCTTAGACCACTGCACTATGGCAGTTCACAATGCTCTAGCAAGCCATGAGAATCTGGGTATTTTTCTAATGAGCTCCGGCCCCAAACAAGACCACATTTTGTCGGTCCGGACCAGACCAAATCGCTGAGCGCAATACGCAACATCCGGATCTAGCATTCCTAGGCATTAGCCACTAACATGGTGGTGGAAAATTGTGTTTCATAAAGAAAGTACGTATATTTTCCCAATTTTTTTCCACCTTCTCGCCATTAAATCGAATTAAGGAGGACATCGACGCCTTTGTAGCCTGAATGGAGAATATGTTATGTATGAATCAGTCCACGGGGGATACAAGTGTAAGCTGTCTACATGGGTTCACTTTGGACGGTAAAATGAAACGACTCAATATCGCCATCTGCCGGCCTTTGGACTACAGTCAAGTGGGAACTTTTTACACGGAACTAAACATCACGGAACGGTTTCAGTGCTGCACAATAATGGCAGCTGTGGAAAAGGCACATGTGGAGAACTCAGTAGAGATATTAGGTAAGCGTTAACCTTTACTGTGTCAACTTTAATTGTTTTTTCTTAGAATTGTTCAAAAGTAGCCAGCTAGCTAGATGATTAACCTTATATCGCTGGTCTCTCCTAGACTCAACAGACTGGACTCAAGCTGGTAGCTAGGCTAGCAATAGCATTGCCACTCTAGCATGATCATATAGTCTATGGCTGTACGTTAGGTATAGTTGGCTAGCTAGCTAACGTAGGTATCTGAAAAGTTACATTTACATTAAACCATACGTGGTTTTAAGTAGCCAGATCAACTAGCTAGCTACAATACTTGCTTTTAGTCGTCTGCACTCTGCATTTGAAATGTCAAATGGCATTAACATTCGCTAGCCTTTGACGTAACTTGGCTAGCATAGGGAGCTAACTTAGATAGCTGGCTAGCAAGCTGTCTGTGTAAGCCACGCATTTGATCGAAACAATAGTTAATGCCCAGCCTTAGATTGTAGCTAGTGTTTATAGAGAAGCCTGAATAATGATAACATTAAAGGGTGTTAACTGTCGGTTAGGTTAAGCTAGATCTGAAGTGGCAGAGCTAAATTGTTTTGAATTTGCAACCGATTAGGTCTACCTAGTATTTGTATCAGACAAATTGATAAATGCCTTATTTTCACACATCAGAAGAAGATTCTGAGCCCCAGGAGGACCACAACGCTGAGAGTGATGATTCTGACAGAGGGAGTGATGGAGAGGGGTCAGAGGATGGAGGGAGTGATGGAGAGGGGTCAGAGGATGGAGAAGAGGAGGATGGAGAGAGTGATGGGGAACAGGCTGAGGATGGAGGGAGTGAAGGAGAGAAAGAGGAGGGTGAAGGCAACAAGGAAGTAGATGATGTAGACACCAACCCCAATGCTGGATGGGCGGAGGCCATGGCCAAGATTCTGCAGAAGAAAACACCAGAGAGCAAACCCAGCATCCTGCTGAAGAACAAACAGCTTGGACAAGATGAAGGAGGAAGGAGGAAGAAGGAGTATCTGGAGAGGAAGAAACAGGACAATGGATTGTGATTTTTCATGACTGTAAATGTGTGTGTGCATGCATAGTCCTACTTGTTGTTTGTGCATTGGGACCCTTTATGTCAATTTATCACGTTAATCAAAACAGCTATTAACCTGATACTGGTTATTGAAACATATAGATCATAGCCTGATAACAGAAATTGCCTCCAGTTCACCTGGAGTTGAATTGCACCCATGGCATTTATTCAGTACAGCTTGCCTGTATGGCGTGCTTAAATACTATTTGTTCCTCTGGGCCGACAGACTGATAAAAAGCGAGCTTGGGAGATGATGTTGTCGAGAGAAAGCCAGACGTTGTAAAAGACCGAGAGAATGAGAAGAACCTGCAGCGAGTTGCTTACCAGGTACATACACACTTTTGTGCCGCATTACAAAAAACTACAGATGCGTTCAGAAAGTATCACACCCCTTGACCTTTTCCACATTTTTGTTTGTGTTAAAGCCTGAATTAAAAGATTATAAATTTGGAGATTTTTGGTGTCACTGGCCTACACACAAATACCCCATAATGTCAAAGTGGGAATTCTGTTTTTAGAAATTGCTTACAAAATTAATAAAAAAATGAAAAGCTGAAATGTCTTGAATCAATAAGTACAGTGCGTTTAAAAGTATTTAGACCCCTGGACTTTTTGACAAAATTATAAAATGCCATAAATACTTATTTACATAAGTATTCAGACCCTTTATTCAGTAACTTTGTTGAAGCACCTTTGGCAGCGATTACAGCCTCAAGTCTAATTGGGTATGATGCTACAAGTCTGAGCACACCTGTATTTGTGGAGTTTCTCCCATTTTATTTTCTGCAGATCCTCTCAAGCTCTGTCAGGTTGGATGGGCGAGCGTCGCTGACCACAGCTATTTTCAGGGTCTCTCAGAGATGTTCAATCGGGTTCAAGTGCGGGCTCTGGCTGGCCCACTCAAGGACATCAGAGAGAATTGCTCCCGAAGCCACTCCTGCGTGTCTTGGCTGTGCTGCTTAGGGTCGATGAACCTTCGCCCCCAGTCTGAGGTCCTGAGCACTCTGGAGCAGCTTTTCATCAAGGATCTCTCTCTGTACTTTGCGCTCCGCTCATCTTTCCCTCGATCCCGGGACTAGTCTCTCAAGTCCCTGCCGCTTGAAAAAACATTCTCACAGACATTATGCTGCCACCACATGCTTCACCGTAGGGATGGTGCAGGTTTTACCAGACGTTGATGCTTGGCATTCAGGCCAAAGAGTTCAATTCTTGGTTTCATCAGAGAGAATTCTTTGTTTATGGTCTGGTCTGAGAGTCCTTTAGGTGCCTTTTGGCAAACTCCAAGCGGGCTGTCGTGCCCTTTTACTGAGGAATGACTTACGTCTAGCCACTCTACCATAAAGGCCTGATGGGGGAGTGTGCAGAGATGGTGTGGTCCTTCTGGAAGGTTCTCCATCTCCACAGAGGAACTCTTGAGCTTCTGTCAGAGTGACCAAGGCCCTTCTCCCACGATTGCTCTGTTTGGCCCGGCGGCCAGCTCTAAACGGGGGAAAAAAGAGTATTGGTGGTTCCAAACTTCTTCCATTAAGAAATGATGGCGGCCACTGTGTTCTTGGGGACCTTCAATGATTACAGGAAATGTTTTGGTACCCTTCCCCAGATCGGTGTCTCGACCTTAATCCTGTCTCGGAGCTCTATCGGGACAATTCCTTTGACCTCTTCGGCTTGGTTTTTGCTATGACATTGCAATGTCAAACTGGGGGACCTTATATAGACAGGTAATGTGCGTTTCCAAATCATGTCCAATCAATTGATTTTAAGCACAGGTGGACTCCAATCAATTTGTAGAAACATCTCAAGGATGATCAATGGAAACAGGGGTGCAACTGAGCTCAATTTCGAGTCTAATAGCAATGGGTCTGAATAATTATGTAAATAAGGTATTTCTGTTTTCACTTTGTCATTATGGGGTATTGTGTGTAGATTGAGGAAGTTTTATTTATTTAATCAATTTTAGAAAATGGCTGTAACATAAACAAAATGTGGAAAAAAGTCAAGGGGTGGAATACTTTCCGAATGCACTGTACTTCAACCCCTTTGTGTATGGTTAAGCCAAAATACATTTAGGAGGGATGAAAAATGTGCGTAGAGCGAGTCGCACAGGATAAGTTGCATGGACTCACTGTGTGTGCAATAATAGTTGTTTAACATGGATTTTTGAAATGACTACCTCATCTCTGTACCACACATAACAATTATCTATAAGGTCACTCAGTCGAGCAGTGAATTTCAAAACATGATTCAACCACAAACACCAGGGGGGGTTCCAATGCCTCGCAAAGAAGGGCCACCTATTGGTAGAATAAAAACAATATATTTTTTTTAAAGGCAGACATTGAATATACCTTTTGATGGTGTATTTAATACACCCAAGTCACTACAAAGATACAGGTGCCCTTCCTAAAACTCAGGTGCAGGACAGGAATGGAAAAACCCGCTCAGGGATTTCACCATGAGGGCCAATGGTGACTTTTTAAAACAGAGTTTAATGGCTGTGATCGGAGGGAGAAAACTGAGGCTGGATCAAACAACGTTGTAGCTACTCCCAAATTACTAACCAGAATTGACAGAGTGAAAAAGAAGGAAGCCTGTTACATAATACAAATATTCCCTAAACATGCATCCTGTTGCAACAAACACATAAAGTAATACTTTAAAAAATGGTGGCCAAAGCAATTATTAAACTTTTTGTCCTGAATACAAAAGTGAGTACAATGCGCCATATTGTCAACCATAATGGTGGCTGTATAGGGCTATGCTTGTAAGCGTTAAGGACTGGGGAGTTTTCAGGATGAAAAACTAAACAAAGAATGGCGCTAAGCACAGGCAAAATCCTAGAGAAAAACCTGGGTTCAGTATGCTTTCCGCCAGGAACTGGAGATTAATTCACCTTTCAGCAGCACAATAACCTAAAACACAAGGCCAAATATAATAATAAGTAGCTGCCTTAACCAAGAAGACAGTGAATGTTCCTGAGTGGCCGAGGTTAGTTTTTGACTTAAATCTGCTGAAAATCTATGGCAAGACTAATAAAAATGAGAATGTATAGCATTTAACTGTGATCAAACAACCCAATTTGACAGAGCTTGAAAGAATTTTGAAAAGAAAATAATGGGCAAGATTGTACAATTGAGGTATGCAAAGCTTCTTAGTAGACTACCCAGAAAGACTCACAGCTGTAATACGCTGCCAAGGTGATTCTAACATATATTGATTTAGCGATGTGACTATTTATGTAAATGAGTTATTTCTGTATTTCATTTTCAATACATGTTTTCACGTTGTTATTATGGGGTTTTGTGGGTAGATGGGTGAGAGGGAAAAAACTATTTAATCCATTTTTAATTCAGGCTGTAACACAACAAAAATGTGGAATTCAAGGGGTATGAATACTTTCTGAAGGCACTCTAGTTTGTATATCTCTTAATGATACAGTGCCTGCCGGATGAGGATGGGGATAACAGAATGATTACATCAGGAAAAAATCCCATGCATATATGATTTATGCTAAATATAAGCTTTCACAAAATATCACAATGAATCTTAAAGTGAATTGACTTTAAATTTTAACAGAAATAACAGGGTGGTGTGTGTACACCTTTCCTCTCCACAGAGGGGGTAGTGACAGCTGTTCAAAACGCCGTGAGGAAGCACCAGAAGACGGTGGGTATGAGAAGGTGAAGGAGGCGGGTGGGCTCTGAGAGGAAGAAAGCCAAGCTCCTCTCTCTGTCTCCAAGAAAGACTTCATCAATGTGCTGCGGGGCACAGAGGGATGGTAGCGAGATCAATCACCAAGGACAGAGCGACAGACGGTGAGTTTCATCCACGAAACCTCTCTCTACCACTGTTGATGTGTTGTTTTCCCAGACGTTGTTCTCGGGCAGGGGTTAAAAACCTCCCCCAAATAAAGAAAATATATTTATTGCGGCCAAAGTGGCAGTTGTGCCCTTGGGCTGAATATAATAATTATAAATTTCCATTCTCCCAGATGCCAATCGCTGTGCACCAAAGCACCACTCACTCATATGGCTCTCTCAGATATCTTCAATTCGTATTAGCTAATGCCCGTCCACGTGATCGGATCCTCTCACAGGACCTAGCAGCTCCGAAGTAGCCTAAGAAGTGAAGACAGACACATTGGGGATGCACGGCGTGCGTCCTTCCTTATGAATTTTGAGGGCGCACGTCCTTCTTATCGAATTCTGAGGCGCACTTGAAGATGTTAGAAGGAACTGTCCACATTACTTTTTCCTCAGCCAACAAGACAAGTAAAAAAAAACAGCAAACTTTCCACTAGGCTATGTCAATTTCTATCCCCCCTAGTAAAAATCTATTGGTGAGCTTTGTTCTGTTCTGAGGGAGAAATAAAGATTTGAAACAAGGGACTCCTGGGGACAGTTGTGGGGGATGATAGATCCCTAAATTCATACAACCACTGCAACATAATTGTAAAAAAAAAAAAAAAACAAGAAAACAGATCAAAAAGTTTACGCTTAAAAATGTGGATAAACTATTATTATATTACATTGTAGGCAATGCGCATACCGGCAGTAGGCCACGCAGAATGTTCCAATATGAAATTGTAGCAGGGGAAAAACATTCTCAAAGCATAACCGCAACATGAGTGGTTCATGTGACGGAGATGAAAATACTCTGTTTAGTGATTTAGAAAGCGGGGAGATCAAAAAACATGCAACAACTAGCATGGGTGCTAAAATATGGGAAAATGACTATAATTGTGCCTTTGGCTACCTGACAATGAAAGAAAAGTTGATTTGGAAAACCAATAGAACATGAGAGAAAGGCTTTTTCCAGTTGGGCATATGAGGAGGTTGCTTTATAGAATTCCTCATTTTTGGGGTCGGACTTTTGGCTAGTAAGACATTGCCTCATAAAATGGGAACCAAAACATCCTAGGTGTTTTAAACAATTACTTGATGGTTAAATAGTTTCAAATGCTAATGACTGAAACAGTTCAATGCCACAACAAATTCTTAATTGCAATTGTGTGAAAAACACTTTTGTAAGCACAGAAATGTTTTTCAAATGATTTTATAATTTACATAAATTCTTATTGATAATAATACAATCAGGATGTTGTGTCCAATGGGATAAATGCAATGGGACAAACCCTATTGCTGCAGACCATTGTATAGCCACATGCTGATTCGTTGGGTTACCAGTGTGATAATGCATTATTGCTAATAGCACAATCTGATAAATATAGACCTCAAATATTCAACTCTGGACCTCGAAGCCAAGTTCACACTGCCTTTTTTTATTGTTCCTCTCTAGTCAAGTGAATGATTTAGACTGGGCACACCAGGTTGACTGGTGCAATGAATTATAAGGTCAGAACAGAAAAACAAGCAGTCTCTCTGGACCTCGTAGGGTAACGAGAGTTGAATACCCAGATATAGACCATGCATAGGTTATATGCATGCGTCAAATATGTTAAAATCATTTTTAACTAGTATGTTTATTGGGCTCATTTATGGAGGTGGAAATTGTATTTTAGATGTGGTCAGCATTCATTTTAATTTGTTTTGGGTAGAATGTCCTTTTAAAAAGTCACCAGACTTCTCTCAGTCCTTCTACATAAAAATTATCCCAGGGAGGACATTGGACCCCTAAGCAAGGTGACTGGAATTGAATAAAAAACTCGCAGTTTAGTACATATACAAAATTATCCTCTTTCCTACAAAGCATGATGGTCATGACTTTGTTTTTACTGGAAAGGGGAAGTTAAACTTGCCCGCAGATAATCGAGCTGAGATCGACTTGTTTCAGTCATGGGAAATATTTTTGCTTAAATACCTGTCTTCGGGACTGTGTTTGCTTCGTAATCATCTATTGGGTCAGGGGTCCATGCCTAGATAAGCATTAAAGTGACCTTTTGTTGCCATTAATTGTATGCAAACTAGGCGATGTCCCCAACAACAACAAAATCTAGGCCGACGAAGAGTCGTCTGTATCTTTTGAACAATCACTTGGTCACATTTTTAAGCTTGTATTTTTCCGTATACAGTATAGAGACACATCCTATTTGTTTGAATCCAAATTCATACAATATTGCACTGAGCTTGTCTGATGCTTTAACGTGAAACATGTTTTATTAAATAATTAAGGACACACATGACTAGTGGAGTCCGGCCGCAATTGATTTGATTGCTGGGCCTGGGTCAGGCCTTGCTGGACTGTGTTTTTTAAAAAAAATACAGCGAGTGACTGTGTGAACAGCACCCGTTGTCTCTCTCTCACTCCCTGCTGCAGCGACCACCACAGAACGATCAACAGTGTGTATAGCGCTGTCCGTGTTGCTGAAGCTGCTGCAACCTAATTACAGCCATTTCTGGGACTGAAAAGTGATCTTACTGAAAATCCCTAATTTTGTTTAGGAAAACCCACATTCCCTATTCCCCTCAACGTGACACTTGTATTGCATCGCATGCACGGTGACCAAATAAGGCCTGGACCTATAGCATATCATAGTCGCATCAATAAATTGGTTATAACAAACTCTGAACACCATAACACGTGACCGCAAAAGAGATGCAGAGGACGTGACAAACTCGAAACGGGGGGAACGAAGTTTACGGGTTGCTCAGGAGGTAAAGGGGAAGTGAGATGTGCATTTTCTTTTTTTACTAGTTGTGGAAAATTAGGCAAGGGCTGTTTCTCATCTCTTAAGTCCGCCCAGCTGCTGCCTCAGCCGCATTGTTTCTCAACACCAATATGCGGTTAACTTTGTCTGTTATTCACATAGCAACATGGTCTAGGAAAAAGGTGCCAATTCAACAGCGCACTGATGTGTTTTAGAACTGCGGAGAGCGACACACCACTATCAATGCGGGGACAAAGCACATTGTTATTAAATATAATATTTTTTATTGTGTGTCTGCTCCATGGACGTAGCCATCCCCATGGCCTCCACAATGGATCAGTCCACTGGTGTCTTGTTACTCCCGAGTGGCGCAGTGGTCTAAGGCACTGCATCGCAGTGCTAGCTGTGCCACTAGAGATGCTTGGTTCGAGTCCAGGTTCGTCGCAGCCGGCCGCGACCGGAGACCCATGGGCGGCGCACAATTGGTCCAGCGTCGTCCAAGGATAGGGGAGGGTTTGGGCCGGCAGGGATGTGGGTTCGTTTCCCACGGGGGGCCAGTATATGAAAAATATATATATAATTAATAATACATGTATGCATTCACTAACTGTAAGTCGCTCTGGATAAGAGCGTCTGCTAAATGACTAAAATGTAAATGTAAATGTTGTACACCAGTGTCCTGTTGTCATAAGTGTCGTTTCCCTTGATGTCCACATGGTGGCACCGTTGACTTTGGGATGTGTGAAACATTCATAGGAGACTTTGTTATGATGAGACTGAGGAGTTGGGAGTTATAGTGGTATGTCTTAATCCTGTGTTTGATCATACATACACCTGAAGCAGAAATAGATTTGATATAGAAACAGGGCTCATGTATGGGTAATAAGTACCATCTTTGTTTAGACCGGCAGCGGGGTGGAAGAGAAGCCAGCCTGGAGCGTGCTGAGAGACGACTTTATGATGGGAGCCTCCATGAAGGACTGGACAAGGAGAGCGATGAGGAAGGGGGGCGAGCAGGAGGCACCAGGGGGGCGGAGGATACAAACAGCGAGTCGGACTGAACAGACAGGCCCATCTCTGTAAGTCGTTGTGTATGACTGAGCTACACCCCAGGAGTGTGTGTGCACAAGACCGTGCCTTGTGTTCACTGGAAGGAATGGAGGCTGAAGGGTCATGCATCGCTGAGATCAGCTCAACCCAGCCTCCCTCTCCTCTTCCCTTCCCCAGAGGCAGCACCTACCAGGCCCAAAGACCCATCTTGACTTTTCAAAGAGGAGCTGAAGAAAGACTGGGGTCAAAGTCCTGTTCTGGCCCACAATGCTTTGGGTCAGGATAACCTAGTTGTGTAATGCTGGTGCTCTCTGCTTGTCAATGTCCCCACTGAACATTTTTCCATCTGAACTCTGTTGTATATAGACCTTTTACCTAACGTTGCAGCATATTCTTTAGTCCCTCAATAAAAAGCCAGTTGATAAACATTTGCCCCTTTCAGTTTTTGTGTTTACTTGTTTTTAGGTCGAAACTGAGGGCTAATGTAGCCTATCAATGATAATATAGTTTTAGTGTAGTACTAGTTAAACTAAAGACTATCAATGTGTTTATACACTGTGTACAAAAACATTATGAACACCTGCTATTTTCTATGACAGGCTGACCAGGTAAAAGCTATGATCCCTTATTGATGTCCACTGTTAATTCCACTTCAATTCAGTGTAGATGAAGGGGAGGGGAGGCAGACAAGGTTAAAGAAGGATTTTTAAAACTTGAGACTATTGAGACATTGGATTGGGTGTGTGTGTGTGCCATTCAGGGGGGGAATGGGCAAGACACAAAAAAATGTTAGAACCTGCAACGCTGCTGTGTGTTTTTCACACTCAAACAGTTTCCTGTGGTATCAAGAATGGGTCCAACCATTCAAAGGACATCCAGCCAACTTGACCAACTGTGTGAGGAATTGGAGTCAAAACATGGGCCCGCATTCCTTGTGGGAATGCTTCGGGACCATGAAGATGCTGTTTGATGTCAAAATTGGGGGGTGTTAACTCAATATTTAGAAGTGTTCTTCATGTTTGTACACTCAGTGTCTAGTTATTTAATCAATTATATATACTGTGTATGTATTTTATGTGGTATTGTTGTAGTGTTTGATCATATGAACACAGAAAATACATAGTAGACATGCTCCCTGTCTTGTTCAGAGAATGTGAGATGCGGTGCTGATGACCCCACGGAGAGGGAAATGTGTGTGTGCCAGAGAGCACAGAAACAGCTGGTGACATGAGATGCTGTCCCACTACATAACCCCTCATTTTGTGGACGCCCACCCAGGTTACATCACATGCTCTGCCTGCGTGTGTCTACTGGACGGTTGCCAAGGTGACGGCCTCTCGACTCGGAGTGACCTGAGAGCGCCAAGTTAATGTGGCGACTGCCCAGTGACAGTTCTGCTGACTCCTCTTTCTCTTTCTCTACCTTTCTTTCTTGTTTTTTTTTTTTTTACTTCCCTCTCTTCCTGTCTGACCCTTGCCACACACAAGTAGTGGAAATATTTGCAGACGCGCCCTTATCGCCGCAGGGAGAATGCCGCCACGTCTCAGCCGACCTGTCTTCCACCGCGTAGAACAGCTCATTTCATCATGGCAACACTGGGATCTGCCACTGTGGAATGCAGGCCTCTCCCGGGCCCTGTTGACACACTGCTAGAGAACCCAGCCCTGCTATTGTCATCTCATCCTCGTCAGTCTATACTGTATACTTACCCCTCTGTCCTCTGTCCTCTGTCCCTCCTATTAGGTCCATTAGGTCCAGCTGTCCTTTGCTGCTCTAACCTGAGCCATGTCATTAGGCACAGAATAGAAGGACAATTAGGTAATCAGCGAGGTTACTACCGTGGAATTTTTGCCCAATAAGACTTTGTTTTCAAGCTGTTTTGTCAGTGTGCCCAAATGAACACAACCCCTGGAGAGGTCAAGGGTTTTCCTGGAGCCGGTGTACAGGGATTGTAGAGATGGGGTTTATAATACAGTTCACTGGTGTAAAGGACAATGATATAGGGGTATCTTCCGCGTGCAGAAGGGGATTAAACATGACAGGGTCACTCACTACATTGTTTAGAGGCCTTCCTTAATGTAATGTTGTTAGTCTGTTACTGTATTGTATACACTGACTGAGGTCAATGGTGTGTTCAACACAGTGAGGCAGGTTGTTGGAGAGGGACATGCAGGAACTTGCCCTCCCTGTGGGAGATATTCTACCTCTACTCCCCATGCACCTCTCAACACACACACCACACACACTCACACCTCTTGTGTTTGCCTCAGATGTTGTGTGGGTACTGATTTAGTGGACAACATCTGGGTTACACCAGTAAGGACCAGGCTCGTGAGAGAGTTTCTGAGAGCCTGTCACAGTGATGAATTGCAGGCTTTGGTTTGGGTGGGTGGTGTGGGGGGCCCAGGGTGAGAGATGGGAGGTTTAGCAGAGGAAAAAAGCCTTGGCAAAGGATGAAAACAGTGGGATTTTTCTTGGGAGTGTGAAGTAAATCAACCAACCTGGCACATTATGAGGAATACAAGAAAATAGAAAAATAGAGTGGATGCGCGGTAATGTCCATAGACTCTCATGGCTGACATGATACAGTCCCCCCTAAGACAGGTGCAGGATGTGAGAGAGCTTGTAGTGTAACACTCCCTAACAAAGACCCAGGGCTTGAACCATTCTAAAACACCCCCCATTTAAGAGGCTGGATAAAGTGGTTAAAAAAGAATGGTGCATATAAAAGAAACACCTTCACTTGTAGTAGTGATGTTGGTTCTATTTAAGTTATCAACACTCTGGGATGCAGTATTCTTGCCAATTTTCCTTTCATGTTATTGAGTAGATTGAGAAAGAAAAGGCTTACTCAGAGCCCACAAATCAAATCAGCCTATATAACTTATTTATCCAGTTCATATAATTTTCTCAGGAAGCTCAATTTTTGTTTCTTGTAATTTTCGGAGTTTTCGTCTGCAAGATGTTTCTTTTAGAACCATCCAAACTCGAATCTTAAATATTCTGGTCTACATACCATTGCGTAATGCTGGGTACCAAAGAAGCGTCATGTTTTACACCGGACTTTGTGGATATGGTTATTGAGCTAGTGGTACGTTCAAATTATGCATCTGGCGTTAGGAAAACCCCCGTGGTTGCGCGCAGGGACATTACCCGCCTGCACTGTCCGGAATGGGTACACACTAAACACTCATTACAATAAATCGTCTCGTTAACCTGAAGTTGAAGGAGTCCCCAGTCTGAAAGTGACACCGACAACATCAATTTGAAGGAGGGGGAGCACATGTGGTTAAGTAAGGTCCTTATAAAATCTCCCTATTCAAAACGGACGCATTGCTGTTGTGCCACTGGCAACACCAGTTCTGTGGACCGATTTTCAGCAAGAAGGGATGGAGGAAACGCGTCAACGGTTCTACCATTGTATTAAAAGGAAATACGATTATCTTTTATACTTCAACGTACTTGCCATACTTTTGATTTTTAAAAATGCCGTTATTTTCTCCATTTATATTGGACCCAAAACATGCGTTATTACAACTTTAATAGGTTATATCCCTCGAGACGGACACCTTGCGAGTACCAGGACGGGTAGTTGTTTTTACTGTGGTAATGTTCTTCTGTCAAGAAACGGCGATGCTTGAAACTGCTCAAAGCGAAGCCCACGTTGATTTTGAGGATAGAGAAATCAAAGACGGACTGAGTGCTGAGAGCTGGTGGTACTGGCCACAGTTGGAAAGCTCGCGCAGCGCTCTGATGCGGTTGGGAGGTGTGCGCTAAACCCACAGGCTACGTCTGTCTGTACAACTGGAGATAGCGAGCTAGCTGGTTGTAGTTTGTTTTGCTTCAAGATTTTTTATTATTAAAACTTTGATTTGCATTTAATGGCCACAATTTCGGTCCTTTTCGTTTTGGACAATTTTAACTTTACGCGCGTTTTTAGTATGCGTTTATTGTGAAGTGATTGGTAATATAATACACAGCATTACTGCTGCTGTATGGCTCTCCGCTAGACCACATATAAACGGATTTTTACAGTTATTAGCACCATCATGGTGATGAATGATTTCCAGGGTACAATTTTGAAATACTGTGCTGAAACTGGGATCAAAAACTACCACATTTCCCAATATTTAGGCTTACATGTAGGTTACGCGTATCAGGCTATATATAGTGTTCCAAAAAAATCCTATATTTTGGCGTTTTTATTTATTTTTTTTTATATATTCCGTTTCCGTTATTTACATTCCGTTCCAAGTCCGGTTCGTTTTTTGTCTAAGATTTCAAGACGCTGCTGTAGTCTACTTTTATAGTTCACAATGAGAACTACTGCGTTTTTAAGTCATTCTCCCTGACTTGGATTTAGCCACTTGTGGCAGTCAGTTTGTCTACATGCAGTACGCTGGACATGGATCAGTTTATGAAAAAGCGCATAGAAGCAGCCGGGGGACAGATACTGAGCAAGCTGAAGCTCACGAGCCCCCGGAGACATACCCAGAGCCGAGGAGGTGTCCCGGGATATCATCGCCATCTATAACCGCACGAGGGACCTGTTGCAGGAGAAAGCCAAGAGAACGGGGCGGCGACGTGTGAGCGCCAACGAAGCGAGGAGGAGGTTACTATGCAAAGGAGGTTCACAAAATTCGGACATGCAACCCCCTACCCCTCTGAGAGTAAGTGTGTTTGTGTGTGCGCGCGCCTGCTGAATGCGTGCCAGAGCGCACGCGTACATGTGTAACGGTTAAACGCATAATTGAAAAGGTCAAATAAACCAGTAATACCATACTCGACACAGAAGGTCAGTTCAAACGTTATAGTTTTGACTCTACATTTGGTTGAGGTGGTCTTACTAAAGTGAAATCAACAAAACATGTCACCATGTCATTGGATTTAGGTTAAAAAGTGGGGTAACTTTTTGCGAATCGAATCAGTTTTCCACTTTGAGTTTTTGGGGTGAAATGTCGTGTAAACAACGTGTGATTCAACCAGGTTTTTTGCCCAGAGGATAGTATTAACTGCAAAGTATTCAAAGATTCGCCATTCCCCTTTAGTAAGTCATAATGCGTGTTTATGATATTTTGGGGAAACTAAAGAAAACTATTCCTGGCACTGTCGGCATCCAAGGCAGGTAAAACAAACGATAATGCAAAACCTCGCAGGTCGGCGCTGTTGCTGCTAGAGCAGTCATCGAAAAAAAAAAAAAAAAAAAAGTAGCCTGACATTAACTTCTCGTGAGATAGGGGGGATAGATTTCCTACCTGGACTGTTCCCGGCGCCGCCTTGAGAATGTATTATTGCATAGTTATGAGGTATAAGTAGAAGCATACTACAATGAAACACTGGATCCAATACTTACCCCGATGGCAAAGGACGTTATTAACACGTAGAGAGACCTTATGAGTACTTATATCACATTGAAAGAGTGTGGCTTATACCAGTGATAACCTAAAATTCTCAGTGGGCCCGCCTCTGAATTCATGTTTTCCCTGACTGCATATAAACCCTATAAAAAATTGATAATACACTTACACTCAAGTACTTAATTGTTTACATGTCAAAAGCAGTTCTAAAATCTAAAAATATGTCAGGAATAGTTTGTTCCTTTCATCTCAAGGAGACAGGGGTTGGGGTTTGATGGTTGATATTGAGAAAAGTGGTGTGTGTTTTGGGTGACCCACTCCCAAATTGGATTGGGATTAAATAGGGAGTCTGAGACTGGGCTCCCAGAGTCACTACAATTATCTACATTTTTACATTACACATTCATATTTTCAAAGTCATGGGTTGTCTAAACACAATAATAACTATTACTTTTTTCTCCTCCAGATCAAATGTGAGTACACAGAAAAAATTAATTAGGAGATATTTTATATGTCCCAAGGTTATATTTTGCTTTAAATATTATGATTGGCCCTGCCCCGTTGTATAAAATACCCTAAAATATGAATAGATTTTCAGGCAATGTGCCAAGTGCAGTCAAGGAAGGCATTTACAGGGTATAAATAATCCTGAGTCAAATCCAAGAGAAAAAGGCCGGATTATTTTATTTATTATATCGGCGAATCTCAGGCCTTTTTAATCTTCACTTTATAAATGCTCCACTCTTTAGTCCGGGAGGAAAGATGACAAAGAGAGAGGCGGGAGGAGAGAGAGGGAGAGGGAGTCAAAAACCACCAGTTGTTAAGTCCATAGTGCACAGCCAAAGACGGATACATTTTTTAAACAGTCGAGCCTGTGTGTGTAATCCAGTCGAGAATGTCCTTTGCCTTCGTGAAAAAAATACACCCAAAACACACAAGGGTATCAACCATATTGGTTAGGGCGCCAGGGAAGTCCTCAGAGGCAGCACTGCGGGCCACATAACGGCACTGGCAAACCCGCACTAAAATGTGCAAGGGGGAGAGGAGTGGGCTGTGGAGTGGAGTGGGCCGGAGCAAGGGGGGAGGATGGGTGGGGGTTAAGGGAGGGGGTGGTGGGGGAGAGGACAGAGGTACTGGCAGGGGCCCATAGGGCACTATTTAAACCAGCGGCAGGCACGTACATATACTTACTGTATGCTGCCCTCGGGCTCTGCTCTGCCATTGTCCATGGAAAATTCCAGCCAGGAGACTCCACTGTTGCTGGGGCTGTGGAGTGGTTAGCTAGAAAGAGTAACATAATCCTTCCCCCACATCCCCATCTTCTTTCTCTATCTCCCCACTCCTTTCTGCCCCTCATTGGATACCTAAATTGGTCCCCAATTAAACTCTTCCCAATTGGTTTGCCTTTCTCTCACACCCCACCCCTTTCCCAATCGTATATGTAGTGTGTGTGTGCGTTGCGTGCATGCAGCATGTGTGTCGTTGGCGTGCATCTTTTTTCAACCTTGTCAACTAGGCTATGTTCATTGGACAGTCTCTCATGATGCTGCATTAGTCGCGTCATATGATGGACTGTACACACTTGAAACAAGCTGGATACAGCATTAGTCCTGTTAGCAGGCCCTCATTGCCATATACAGAAATAGCTTGTTTAGCATAGGCCCTGTCTTACCTCTCGTTAAGTTTTACTTTTGTATGTCTCCCATGTGTGCTATAGCTCTTCCTGTGGGACTTAGAGCCCTGTCCAGGAACACAGTGACCATAAGTGTGTGTGTGTGTGGGTTTGTGGTGTCTGTTGGGGGGATAGTTTTGCCAGTCCCTTCTACTCGTGGCAACATGGTGTGTGACTATTACAACTAAGCTGTCTCTTATGATTGGTGTATGTTATGTTTAAATCTATATTGTGTTGCTTTGCTTTTATACAAATGGGATTTAGATGATGTCATGTACACAGCATCGTTCAACGGCCAGGGGTCTTAAACCTAATAGACATCATTATATTTAGCAGAACATTAATTCTGACTTTGTCACCGTCATGGGCTACTGAGTGGCGCAGCAGCGGTCTAAGGCACTGGCATCTCAGTGCTTTGAGTCGTCACTACAGACACCCATGGTTCGAGTCCAGGCTGTATCACAACGCGCCGTGAGTGTCGTGAGTCCCATAGGGCGGCGCCACACTTGGCCCAGCTGTCGTTCTGCTGGTATGGCAGGGGTAGCGCCGTCATTGTAAATTAAGAAGTAGTTCTTAACTGGACTTGACCTAGTTAAAATAAAGGTTTTAAATAAAATTAAAACGTGCAAACTTTATCAAGTATAGGTAACGGTTGGAGAGGAGAGAAACATTATAGCCTAGACTTAGAAGGGATGGTGATCGTGAGAGTAGCATCCAACCTATGCAGTCTTGTCCTTGTGATATGACAGGAAAATGCTGGTTGGTTAAATATGTTAGCCAGTGGTGGAAAAAGTACCAATTGTCATACTTTGAGTAAAAAGTAAAGATAACTTCAATAGAACATGACCTCGAAGTAAAAAGTGAAAGTCACCAGTTAAAATACTTACTGAGTAAAAGTCTAAAAGTATTGGTGTTGTAAAGATAACTTAACGTATCAAAAGTAACTGTAATTGCAAAAAGTATAGCTTAAGTATCAAAATATAAAAGGTAACAGTATAAAATCATTTTCAAATTTTTTTTTTTTTTTTCCTGTATTTAAAGCAAAACCAGGGATGGCACCTTATTTTCTTTTTTGTTTGTTAACATTACGGGATAGGACAGGGGCCACACTCCAACACTTTAGGGACCATAATTTACAAACAAAGCATTTGTGCTTAGTGAGTCCCGCCAGATCAGAAGGCAGTAGGGATGACCCAAAGGTAGGTTCTCCTTGATAAAGTGCGTGCATTGGGGAACAATTTTTACAGTCCTGCTAAACATTCAAAAACGAGTACTTTGGGTTTCAGGGTAAAAATGTAAGGAGTAAAAAGTACAAGTAATTTTTCTTAGGGAATGTAGTGAAGTAAAAAGTTAGTCCAAAAATATAACATAGTTACCTTTACACACTGAACCAAGTAACCAACTTTATCAATGCAAAGTGTTACAGCTTGTACTTGGAATATAGGGAACATTCGCTCCATTATATACTGAACAAAAATATTACTAAACGCAACATGCAACAATTTCAAAGATGTTACTGAGTTCACAGTCATATGAGGAAATCAGTACAACTGAAACATTATTGTTAGGCTATGGATTTTCACATGATCTTGGGCAAGGGCCGCAGCCATGGGTCGGGCATTGGGAGGGCATAGGCCCACCCACTTGGGAGCCACGTGCCCACCTACTGGGCCTTAATTACAGAACAGAAATACTCCTCGCGCCCCTTCAGGACGATCCCGCAGGTGAAAGGAAGTCAGATGTAGAGGTCCTGGGCTGCGCGTGGTTACACGTGGTCTACGGTTGTGAGGCCGTGGTTGGACGTTCTGCCAAATTCTCTTAAAATGACATCTGGAGGCGGCTTATCGGTAGAGAAATTAACATTACATTACTACTGGACAACAGCTCTGGTGGACATTCCTGCGTCAGGGAGCATGTCCATGGATGGCAATGCACGCCTCCCTGAAAACATTTGCGAAACACCTGGTGTATTGTGTGTGTGACAAAACTGCACATTTTAGAGTTGCCCTTTATTGTCACCAGCACAAGGGCACCTGTGTAAATGTCATGATGTGTAATCAGCTATCTTGATATGCCACAACATGTCAGGTGGAGGGATTATCTTGGCAAAGGATAAGAAATGCTCAACAAAACAGGGATGTAAAACAATATTTGTGCTACAAGTTTGAGCGAAATATGCTTCTTTGTGTGTGTATGGAACATTCTTCTTTGATCGTTTTATTCAGCATCTGAAACATGGGACCCAACCACTTACCACACAGTGCAATCCTCCCATAATTTTATGTTCATATCACTGGGAGAGTTTTGTATTAAATATATATTGGCAGTTTGATTCAACACTGTTAACTTTGGAAATGTACATTGTCGAATAGCACAGGACATTGTACATAGTGTATGTACACTATCTAAATTACACGTCAAGCGCATGTAGTACATTGATGTTTTGTGTACTCACAGCAAAATCAACTTGATATATTTACAATTTATGAGGACGTTGCTGGGCAAACAATTCCAAACGTGTGTTAAGAGAGGTCAGCCCATTTAAGGAAGCTAAACACAGTGAGTGGAAAACATCTTACATGTTTGTACCAGAGTAAATAGAGTACTATGTGTGATTCTCTCCTTTACTTTAGTCATTGTAGGTCAAAGGAGCACTTATTAGCTAGCCTTGCGGACACGTCAGTACATTACACTTCGGAACAGGTTCTGAACCTCTTCAAAACTTTACATGGTTAAAAATATAAAAGGCATTATGGCAGGTATGAATCACTTTAGATTTGGAGTGCTTCGGTGTTTATCGGCTCATAAAGCCTCATTTGATTATACATTTACATTTTAGTCCATTTAGCAGACGCTCTTTATCCAGAGCGACTTACAAGTTAGATATACAACTGTAGTTTTGTTATAGTAAGCTTTTTTAGTGCAGTAAGTACACTTACTCTACTGAGGGTAAATTAATTTTAATATCGAACGTGACTAGAAACAATTATCCATGTTACTGGATCGGTGACACAAGCTATGATGCTGATTGAATAAGTATGGAACCACACAGGACCTGAACTAGCTTCTACCCCAAAAAGCCATAAGACTGCTAAAATAGTAAGTAGTTTTGAACCATCAGCTACTTGGACTATCTGGCATTGACCCCTTTTTGCACTCAACTCTTGACTCATGGACATACGCTGCTGCTGCTGCTGTTTATTAATCTATCCTGTTGTCTTTATTCCCCATACAGTGAGGGAATTAAGCTATTTGATTTCCCCTGCTGATTTTGGTACGTTTGCCCACTGACAAAAGAAATGGATCAGTCTATAATTGTAATGGTAGGTTTATTTGACAGTGAGAGACAGGAGGAACAACAAAACAATCCAGAACAAAAAGAATGCAAGACAAAAAAAAAAAAAAATCATGTCAAAAAAGGGTATAAAATTTGTTATAATTGCATTGCATTTTAATGATGGAAATAAGTATTTGAACTCCCTCTCTAATCAGAAAGATTTCTGGATCCCAGGTGTCTTTATACAGGTAAACGAGCTGAGATATAGGAGCCAACTTCTTAAAGGGAGTGATTCATAAATCTCAGCTTGTGTACCTGTATAATACAAGACCACCTGGTCTCACAGAAGCAATCAATCAAATCAGGATTCCAACTCTCCCACCATGGCCAAGACCAAAAGAGCTCTCCAAGGGATGTCAGGGAACAAGATTGTAGACCTGACACACAGGCTGGAATGGGGCTACAGATGACCATTTGCCAAGCAGCTTGTGAGAAGTGTGACAAACAGTTGGTGCGATTTATCGCAAATGGAAGGAAAAGAACACACAAAAAGAACTGTCAATCTCCCTCGGCCTTGGGGCTCCAATGCAAGATTCTCACCTCGGGGAAGTTGCAATGGGGATCATGAGGAAACGGTGATGGGAATCAAGCCCAGAACTACACAGGGAGGATCTTTGTCAAGTGATTCTTCAAAGGCTAGCGGGGGACCCATAGTCACCAAGAAAACAATTGGTAACACCACTATGCCCGTTGTTGAAGAAACTGCAAATCCTGCAGCGGCCCGCAAGGTCCCTCTGTCGAGAAAGCACATCATACAAGGGCCGTACTGGAAGTTTTACGATGGAACATCTGAAGTGATTCAGAGGAGACACTGGGTGAAAATTGTTGCTGGTCAGACTGAGACCAAAAAAAATGGGAGCTCCTTTCACGTCAACCTTCAACTAGCCGTGTTTGGAGGAAGGACGGAATGCTATGTCTATGACCCCAAGAACAAACCATCCCCACCGTCCCAAACCAAGAGAGGTGTGGAAAAACATTAGTGCGTTTGGCGGGTGTTTTTCTGCTAAGGGGGAACAGGAACAACTTTCACCGCCATCAAAGGGAACGAATGGACGGGGGCCGCCATGTAACCGTTCAAATCTTGGGTGAGGAAACCTCCTTCCCTCAGCCAGGGCATTGAAAATGCGTCGTGGATGTGTATATACAGCGATTGACAATGGACCAAAAACACACGGACAACTGCAACAAAGGACGTGGCTCAAGAAGAAGCAACATTAAGGTCACTAGAGTAGGCCTAGCCAGTTCTCCAGACCGTTAATCCCATAGAAAATCTGTGGAGGGAGACTGAAGGTTCGAGTAGCCAAAACCATACAGCCTCGAAACCTTTAATGACTTGGAGAAGATCTGCAATAGAGGAGTGGACAAAATCCCCTCATGAGATGTGTGCAAACCTGGTGGCCCAACTACAAGAAACATCTGACCTCTTCGTGATTGCCCAACAAGGGGTTTTTGCCACCAAAGTCATCTAAGTAATGTTTTGCCAGAGGGGTCAAATACTTATTACCTCATTAAAATGCAAATCAATTTATAACAATTTTTGGAAATGTGTGTGGCCCCGTGTTTGTGTGCTTTACATTGTGCTTGTGTGCATTCAAGCATGTTCTGTGCTATGTTGTTATTGTCTGTGTGGTACACGTATGTCTGTGTGCCTGTTCTAGTAACTGTAAAAGGTTCCAAATGGCAGCCGTTTGTTATCTTCAATATCAAATAATGTCTGGGTAAAAACAATAAGTACCTTACTGAGATTGTTTTAAATTTAAAATGGTCAAAAACAATACAAAAATAGCTACGTAGCCGAAAATACAACTTTTCAATGCAAGATTTTCGCCTAGGACTGTCTGGGTGTGGTGAGGGGAAAACTAGCTGTTATTGGCAGAGAGGTTTTGGAACTCTCTTCTTTCTATTGGTATATTAACTAATTTACAGCCTGGGTGATTGTCACAATGGCAGGCCAAAAACTCCATTCCCCACAAAACAGGCAGAAAATTTCAGGCGGTCTTTTCAAAAAACAGCTCTTACCCACTAAAAAGAGCCACTATCATTCATTTGCACAATTTCACAGTATTATTCCAACCTCATAGTACAGGAAAATCACGTTTTTTGACTGCACGGGTCCTTTTAAGTTAATATCAGCGTCTTTGGTTAGTTTGTGTCTGAACTGCTGTGTGTATGTGGTTTGGATGTGTTAGCTCAGTATGTTGAAAGCCTGTAGTGTGTGGAGCCTGGTGTGTGGCCGATGTGTGTGATGGATTATGTTTACGTTAGTTTAAGTGAACACTCTTGCCTATTTCCCCTGCACTTCTGATAAATATAACCATGGTCATGTGGCGTGTGTGTGCCTGCGTTCGTTATTGTGTAGTTCGCTGCGTGTGTTGCTGGCCGTTGTGAGGATGCAGGTCTGTACAAAACAAACAGCCAAACGAGATAACACAAACACTTTCGTGGAGAGCGGGACCGTTTGAACTGTTTGGGGGAGAGTCCAAAGCCTCACGCGGCGTTGCTTTTTCCCACATATCATTAACTGCATCTCACCTTTCACCAAAGCAGTTTCAATGGAAGAGGGATTTTCCTGGGGTTGGTGCCACTGAAACTCAAGCAATTGCACGGTCAGTCTTGCAAGGGATATTGTCCGAAGCAACTCTCATAGTCAATGATGTTGCTCCTTATATACCCTGCTTCAGGTATATAAGGCTGTGATACGTAATCATATATCTTTCCTTTACACTGGTCGGCATATTGTTGCTGGGTCATGAGTTGTAGTTCCTATCATAATGAAAACTGTGTTTGGATGTGTAATTCTAATGCCATGTAGCCTGGGTGTTGTGGATATCTTTGACTGGGAGGGTATCTACAGTAGGGTCTTTCGTCAAGTGTCAGTTTCTCTGCCGTTTGTGGCACCCTGTTGATGTCTCATCGGTGCTCTTCTTAGAAGAAGCTGAGAGAGATGAGAGAGAGAAGAGACAGGAAGCCAGAGGATGTAGTCCAAGCGCAGCTAGCAGCAGCAGCACTGTGGGGTGGGTTCGTTTGTTCGAGAACGGGGTGCTCGGTACTCAGTTAATACTTACGCAAAGACCTGGACGCTGCTGACAGTTTGACTGGCGAGACACCGTGGCACAAGGCAGCAATTGGCGTAACCGAGGGGAAAGATCGACACAAATAAACGGGGACATGGAGAGAGAGAGAAGAGTAAAGCAAAAAGAATAAAACACTGTTCCTCCGCACAACTTTTCGGATTGTGTACAAACACTGGGGAACCGGTTCCAACTGTAAGATGATACTCTAACATGGGAGTGATAGAAGGGAATGAGAAGCTAAGTGCTGTTGTTAGTGGAGGGCAGTTTTTTTAGTGAAATGTGTCCTGCAGAGAGGCACAGTTTTATGGGACTGGTTGAATGTGTGATTGCGGGTTTGTAATGTTATGCCAATCGTTTCGAGCAACGCAGAGGAAGTGTATTGAAGTGTGTGTCATAGTGTTCCGAAGGTTTATGTAGTCAGTCAATTAATGATGGTGAAGGTATTTATCCACACTGAGTTTGGGACCAGGCCACTGCTCACCCAGCATGCCATGCACACTCTCTCTCTACGCTCTGCTCATCTCTCTCTTCTCTCCTCGCTCTCTCGCTCTCGCTCTTGCTCGCTCCCTCTCGCTCTATTTTGCTTTCTCTCGCTCTCTCTCATACACACATTTATTAACAACAAACACCCTGCATGAGTCCCCCCCTCTCACCTCCCCTCCTTCCATCGTTGGTCGTTATGTATCTCTCTTCGACTATCTTCTCCATCATATTTCTTCACTCACTGACTTTGTTATGCTGCTGCCTAGTCTTGCTTGTTTCTTGGTTTGCCATACAGCAACAGTGGAGAGGGGGACATGTGTCTGTTCTGCGACTGAAGCCCAAAAGCCCACTCTACCTTACCCTTCTCTCATCTGTCTCCTCTCTGTCCTCTGGTCTCTGTCTCTGTCTCTGGTCTCCTCTCTCTCTCTCTCTCTCTTCTCCTCTCTCTCTCTTCCTCTCTCTCTCTCTCTCTCTTCTCTCTCTCTCTCATCTCTCTCTCTCTCTCTCTATCTCTCCTCTCTCTGCTCTCTCTCGCTCTCTATCTCTCTCTCTCTCCTCTCTCTCTCTAGTCTCTCTCTCCTCTCCTTCTCTCTCTATCTCTCATCTCTCTCTCTCTCTCTCTCTCTCTCTTCTCTCTCTCTCTCTCTCTCTCTCTCTCCTCTCTTCTCTCTCTCTCTTCTCTCTTCCTCTCTCTCTCTCTTCTCTCTCCTCTCTCTCTCTCTCTCACTACACACACCACACACACCGTGTGTTTCTGTTGTATGCTGTGTATATATGTTCTCTGTGGTATGTGTTGGTCTGTTGCTGGGAAGGAGGGCCTAGTGGAGGACTGACAGGCCTTTGTGGAAGGGGCTTCAAACGCACCGGGTATTTTTAGTTCACAGGGATTATTGTGCAGGAGCTGTTTTCAATTTGCTATTGGGCAGGTGAGGGGCTGGTCGGGGAGCGTGCTGCAGGGGAACGAGACAGGTCTCAACATTCACTCTCGCTCTTTCTATCACTTTTCGTGTCGTATTATTTTTCCCTTATACTCTCACTCTCCCCCCCACCTCTTTCCTTTATTTCCCTCCTGTCTGTCTGTCCCTGTCATCCTTCTCGGACATCTCTCTCGATCTCTGTCTCGCCTGTTCTGCCTATTCCGATCTGTCGAGGTTTGTCTTTCTCAGCTCCGGACGCCTTTTCCTCTCCTTCTATCTCCATTTCCTTTCCCCCGCCTCTCTTTTCCAGTCACCTTTTCCACCACCTCTTCGTTACCTTTTCGTGACTAATTATTTCTTCTCCATCTTATTGCTCATGCCTTTTTTTTTTTTTTCCTCAGATGTTACATCTTGATTCCAACACAGGATCTGTCTCTTCCCGCCTCACCTCACCATTGCATGCCTCCCTTCTATCTCTTTTCTCTCCTTCTCCACGTCTCCCTAATCTCAAATAAAAATGTTATTTGGTCACATGCGTTCATAAACAAACAGGTTGTAGGCCTAACAGTGAAATGTCTCACTTACGGGCCACTTTCCCAAACAATGGGCAGAGAGAAAGATATAGAAAAATAAATTAACCTGAGGAATAAGATTCAACAATGAAGTAAACAATAACTTGGCTATATATACACGGGGGTACCCAGTACTGAGTTGATGTGCAGGAGTACGAGGTAATTGAGGTAGGACACAGTGCATTCAGACAGTTATCAGGGCCAGCTTCCATTTTTTCCACATTTTGCTTCATGTTTACAGCCTTATTCTAAAATTGATTTAACATACATTTTTTCCTCATCAATAGCAACATAATGACCAAAGCGAAAAAACATTTTTTTGGATTATGTGTTGCAAAAATTGTATTACACAAATAGAGGTCCACCTGTGAGAGGTAATTCAAGTGATTGGTACAGGAATTTGGAAAGTGCACACACCTGTCAAATAACGGTCCCCACAGTTGACAGTGCATGTCAGAGCAAAAAACCAAGCCTATGAGTAAGAAGAGAAGGAATTGGCTGTAGAGCTCCACAAGACAGGATTGTGGTCGAGGCACAGATCTGGGAAAGGGTACCAACAAAAGTTCGTGCAGCATTGAAAGTCCCCAAGGAACAAAAGTGGCCTCATTCATTCTTAAATGGAAGATGCTTGGAACCACCACATACTTTCTTCTAAAGCTGTCCGGCCTGGCAAAAAACTGAGCAATCGGGGGAGGGGGTGGGAGAGGAGAAGGCCTTGGTCAGGGAGGTGACCAAGAAACCCGATGTGTCACTGCGACAGAGCTCCAGAGTTACTCTGTGGCGTTGGCAGAAACCTTCCAGAAGGGACCAACCATCTATGCAGAGCTACTTATCACCAATCAAGCCTTTCGTGGTTAGAGTGGCCAGATGAATTTTTTTTTTTTTCCCACTCCTCAGTAAAAAGGCACATGGACCAGCACGCTTGGAGTTTGACAAAAGGCCCACCTTAATGGACTCTCAGGGAACATGAGAACAAAATGGATCTGGTCTGATGAAACCAAGATTAGCAACTCTTTTGGCCTGGTGAATGCCACGCGTCACTTCGGAGGAAACCTTGGCACCAATCCATAAGGTGACGCATGGTCGTTGGCCATATCACATGCTTTGTGGAGATGTTTTTCAGTGGCAAGGGGACTGGAGACTAGTGTCAGGGATCGGGGAGAAAGATGGACGGAAGGCAATACAAAGTACAGAGAGATCTTGATGAAACCGTGATCCCAGAGCGCTCAGGGCCTCAGACTGGGGCGCGAAGGTTTCACCTTCCAAACTGGTCAAACGACCCTAAGCAACCCAGGCCCAAGGACAACGCAGGCGGTGTTTCGGGACAAGGTCTCTGAATGTCCTTGAGTTGGGCCCAAGCCAGAGCCCAGACTGAGACCCGATCGAACCCATTATGGAAGAGACATGAAAATAGGCTGTGCAGAGATCGCTCCCCATCCAACCTGACAAAGCTGAGAGTGATCTGCAGAGAAGACTGGGAGCCAAAAGGAAACTCCCCAAATACAGGTGTGCAAAGCTTGTAGCGTAATATCCAAGAAGCACTCGAGGCTGTAATCGCTGTCAAAGGTGCTGTCAACAAAGTACAGAAGTATAGATGTTCTGAAATACTTATGAAAATATGATATTTCTTTTTTTTTTTTTTTTTTTTATTAGCACAAAATGTCCAAAAAAACTATTGCTTCGTCATTTTGGGGTATTGTGTGTTAGATTGATGATGAGGGGAAAAAGACCTATTTAATCAATTTTAGAATAAGGCTGTAATGTATACAAAATGTGGAAAAATCTAAGGTGTCTGAACAACTTTCTCTGAATTGCCAATGTATGTACATATAGGTAGGGGTTATAATAAGTGACGTAGGCAACAGGCAGAGATAATTACACAGTAAACAGCAGCGTATGTGATGAGTACAAAAAGGAGTTAGTGGCAAGAGGGTCAAATTGCAGGTACTTTCTCTATCAAGGAGAGAATGTAGGCAGACATTAAAGAAATTGTTTGACGCCACAATGATACATATTTAAGGTAATAGGCGTTTACTGGTGTTCCAGAAATAAAATTCCAGGTTCGCGCAGAAGAAAAATATTGTAGGCAACAAATGTGAGTAAAAATGGTCGCACTGTAGAGTTCCTGAGATAGTCCAGGCAGCTATTTGGTTTAAAACTATTTTAGTACGTCTTATAGCTACTCTTGGTAGAAAGCTGTTCAGGTGTTACTGTTGGTTCCCAGACTTGAGTTGCATCGGTAAAACAACTTGGCTGGTCCAAGAGTGTGAGAGAGAGGAACAGACTGTCCCTACATAGAGGAAAGCCTGGCGGAATCTAGAGAGCATGTCTTACAGGAAAGTGAGGGAAATGCTTCCAAAATAGGTTCAAATATCTCCTTCTGGGTCTGGTCCGGGCATCTCAGCACTGCAAAAACGCAATATTGGGTTCTCAATTCCATTTTCAAATGGTAAAACTGGATTCTGAGGTTAGCAAACCGTGCATCCTAGAGTAATTTTACAAAGTCATAAATCAGACTTTTTGGGAATTTGAACAAACCATTTGGATATTTTTTTCCTCGTAATTCATGGCTTGTAGGAACCCATTCCAACAATGAAAGAAACTGACTGTCTCAGTCATCAAAATATATACCACTTAATTGTCATAATTTGCGATTAAAAAGCCACATGGTTATTGCCATAAAGGTCTCAAGGGCCAACGCAAATGTTTAATATTACACAAAAACACCCTGTAATATACCCAAGTTTGTGTCTGTCTGTGTGTGGGTGGAACTGTGTTTGCAGAGGCCTCAATGCCAATTTATCTGCAAAAAACACTTGCAGGTGTTGTTATGAGAATTCACCGTAATAGCAGTGCTAAGGTACCGCCCCCCCCCCCCCACAGGGTTTTATTGAAACCGACAGTTTTTTGACTGGTCTCCAGGGATCTGATTGTGCTGTATAGCATAACTTCTGGTTTGTGTTCATGCTAAATGTTTGGCATGACACTGATTCATAGGAATTGAGAAGACAGCAACACACAGATCTGGGACCAAGGGCAAGTTTCTCTCAGAGCAGAACCTTGTGAGTTAGGTATATTTAGCTTTTTGTTAGGCAACTCTTCAGCTGTTTTTTCAATGATTTGCCACTGTATATAGTCAGGGAGTGAGGGCCAGTTGTCGTCAGTAACGGAGATGAAGGAGCTTGTTGAATGAGATGATCAATACAGTGTGTAGATCCTAAGTAACAAAACTGTGCCAGGACAATTTTTTATTGGCTGATCCATTAGCAAAAGGGGAGTCAAAGTACAAGTTGCTTGCTGGAGCAGTGGCTCAGCCGAAACCAGCAGAGACCAACTCCAAATTAAACAGTTCGGCCGCCTAAATTGTTTCTTCCTTTCTCGAAGGTCAAATGTCTGCCCACTGCAAGGGTTTCAGCCGACTGATGCCATAGCACCCATAAGCCTCCCTTCATGTAAAAAACAAAAACAATCCTTAAATGTCGCTCTGTAAAGTAGAATAGAAACCAGGACACAGCTTGACTTGGAAACATCGCTCTTTGGACAAACAGTCTGCAATTAAGGGGCAAGTTTTAGCTGTCATGACACGTATAACAACTGAGAGAGGTTTGGGGCAGCTGGAGCCCTAGATCTAACTTCTCACTACAGATACACCAACAACCACACAACACCACCACGGTGTACTGTATAAAAACCTGCATGTCTGGAGTGCATGAAATGACAAAGATGATGCTGGCTGCAGTTCTGGAAATCGCTCTGCGGAAAGGAAGCAAGGTGGTGAGCCAGGCGACAGGAAATTCCCTCCCCGAAGTGTTGTGTAGGGGTCAGTGGAGGTCAGTTGGACAGTGTGAGGAATGAAGGATGCTGGGAGGGGTGATTGGTTGGCACAGAATCCCTGTGACTCTGCTGGTATAGATAACAAGCACAGCAGACATGTGAGCAGTCCACACGTGGGAATAGATGCATATTTAATGGTAATGCCCCCAAGATGAAGGATAGTCTATCAGTGGAAGGCTCCTTAGAGAAGGAACAGGGGAGGGGACCATCATACTAAGTGTGATTTCATAAAAATGTAAATTAGTGAAACCATTAAAAAAGTATCATATCTAGATATACTCAACGTCACCAATATAACTGATTCAAAAACACAACTGTTTGCAATTTAAGGTCTACAGGGAGCCTTCTTAGACCATGGTGTGTAGGTCTGGACACTCGACTTAACCGGAATTTAAAAACTGCCTCTGGAAGCACACGTCTCAGCACAAGAAAAGTGTCGTCGGCGAGGTTCATGAAATGGGTTTCCATGGCCGGAGCAGCATAAGATTCACATGCGCAAAGCCAAGTGTCGGTGGAGTGGTGTATATGCTCGCCGCCATTGGGACTCTGGAGCAGTGGGGGAAACGCGTTCCTCTGGAGTGATAAATCACGCTTCACCCCACTGGCCAGTACGACGGGACGAATCTGGGTTTGGCAGATTGCCAGGAGAACGTTACCTGCCCGAAATGCATTAGTGCCAAACTGTAAGGTCTGGTGGAGAGCGGAATAATGGTCTGGTTGCTGTTTTTTCATGGTTCGGCTAGGCACTCCTTATGTCGAGTGAAGGGAAAATCTTAAGCTCTAGGCAGTTACAATGAACGTTCTAGAAGTAATTCTGTTGCTTCCAACTTCGGTGCGGGACAACAGTTTTGGCTAGTAAGGTCCCTTCCTGTTACACAAGAAGGGATCCATACAGAAATGGTTTTTTCAAGATCAGTGTGGAAAGAACTTGGGACTGGCCTGCACAGAGCACTCTGACTTCAACGCCGGACTGCGAAAACCAAGGCCTAATCGCCAACATCAGTGCCCAAAACCTCACTAATACTCTTGTGGCTAAATTGGAAGCAAGTCCCGACAGCAATGTTTTCACCTCTAGTGAGAAAAACATTCCCAGAAGAGTGGAGGCTGTAATAGCAGCAAAAGGAGGCGACCAACTCCATATTAATGCCCATGATTGGAAAATGAGATGTTCGTACGAGCCATGGTTTACCATACTCTTTTGGTCATGTAGTGTATGTGTACATATTAGATATACACTACCCAGTTCAAAAGTTGCGAACACAACCTACGCATTCAAGAGTTTTGTCTTTATTTTTACCAATTGTTTACATTGCTCAGAATAATAGTGCTAGGACATCAAAAACTCTGAAATAACACATATGGAATCCATGTAGTAAACCAAAAAAAAATATATATTTAGTATTTGAGATTCTTCAATATAGCCACCACTTTGCCTTGGTGACACTCCTTGGCATTCTTCTCAACCATGGCTTCATTGAGGGAGGTCACCTGGAATGCATTTCAATTAAACCAGGTGTGGCCTTCTTAAAAGTTTGAGCCAAGTTTTTCAGTTGTGTCGTGACAAGGCTGAGGGGGGTTGATACAGAAGATAGCCCTATTTGGTAAAATAAGGACCAAGGTACATTATGGCAAGAAACAGCTCAATATAAGCAAAGATGAGAAACGACAGGTCCATCCATTACTTTAAAAGACATGAAGGTTCAGTCAATACGGAAACATTCAAGAAAGTGCAAGTGCCAATCACCCCATCAAGCGCTATGATGAAACTGGCTCTCATGAGACCGGCCCATAGTGTAATGGTAAGACCCAGAGTTACTCTGCAGCTGCAGAGGATAAGTTTCATTAGAGTACACAGCCTCAGTGGAAAAGTGCAGGGCAAATTAAATGCTTACACAGAGTTACAAGTCGAACAGACACATTATGAAACATCACACATGTTTCAGAAGGGGACTGTGTGAATCAGGGCCTTCATGTCGAATTTACTGCAAAGAAAGACCAATACTAAAGGACACAATAAGAAGAGCGAGACCTGCTTGGGCCAAGAAACACGATCAATGGGACATTTAGAATGGGGGGGAAGTTGTACTTTTGAGAGTTTTGATTACCAAAACCGTCGTGTCTCTTTGTGTGAGGACGCGGTGTGGTGTGAACGGGGATGATCTCCAGCATGTGTATTTCCCACCATAAAAGCAGTGGGGAGAGAGGTTTTATGGTTGGTGGGGGTGCTTTGCTCGGTGACCCACCTTGTCTCGTGATTTATTTAGAATTCAAAGCACCACTTAATATTACTACAACACCTTTATATCCCGAAATTAAAAATGCCCAAATCAATTTATAACATTTTTGAAATGCGTTTTTCTTGAATTTTTTCGTTGATATTCTGTCTATCACTGTTCAAATAAACCTACCATTCAATTATAGGGACTGATCCATCTCTTTGTCCAGTGGGCAAATGTGACAAAAATCAGCAGGGGATCAAATATTTGTTTCCATCACTGATATGTATATATAAGTATTGATGTACCACTGCCGCATTTTGCAGGTTTTCCTAACTTACAAAAGCATGTAGAGGTCTTTAATTGGTATCATAGGGTACACTTCAACTGTAGATAGACGGAATCAAAACCAAAAATCCAGAAAATCACATTGTATGATTGTTAAGTAACTTATTTTGCATTTCTATTGCATTGACATCAAGTATTTGATCACCTACCAACCAGTGTAAGATCTTCCGGCTCTCACAGACGCTGTTAGTTTTTCTTTAAGAAGGAAGCCATCCCTGTTCTACAATCAATTATCCTGCTATTTAATCTGCAACCTGTTTGAAACTCGTTACCTGTATAAAAGGACACCTGTCCGCACACTTCACATCAAACAGACTCTCAAACCTCGCCAACAAGCGCCACAGACCAGAGAGGCTGTTGTAAGGGGACCATCAGCGGAATATAAAAATTGTAGACCTGCACCAATGGATGGGCTGGGATGGGCCTACCAGGACAATAGTGCAAGCAGACTTGGTGAGAGAAGGGGGAAACAACTGTTGGCGCAATTATTAGAAAATGGAAGGAAGTTTTAAGATGACGGTCAATCAACCTCTGTCTGGGGCTTCCATGCAAGATCTCACCTCCATGAGGCTATCAATGGATCATGAGGGAAGGTGAGGGAATCAGCCCAGCAGGACTACAACGGCAGGGGAAACTGGTCAAATGAACCTGAAGAGAGCGCTGGGACACATGTCTCAAAGAAAACCATTAGTAACACACAATACTCCGTCATGGATAAACATCCTGCAGCGCACGCAAGGTCCCCCTGCTCAAGCCCCAGCGCATGTCCAGGCCCCGTCTGAAGGGTTGCCAATGACCATCTGGCTGATCTCCAGAGGAGGATATGGGAGAAGGTTCATGTGCGCCTGATGAGTGAGGACAAAATATAGCTGTTTGGGTCTAAACTTCCACTTCGCAGTGTTTGGAGAGGAAGAAAGGAAAGAAGGGATGAGTACAACCCCCAAGAACACCATTTCCCAACCGTGGAAGCATGGAGTGGGAAAACCATCATTCTTCTTTGGGGATGCTTTTCTGCAAAGGGGACAGGACGGGACTGACCGTACTGAGGGGAGGCGGATGGTGCCATGTATACGCGCGATCTTGGCTCAACAACCGTCCTTTCCCTCAGTATAGAGCAATTGAAGATGGGTCGGGCTGGGTTTCTTCCAGATGACAAACGAACCCGGAAACCCACACAGCCAGTGCAACTAAGGAGTGGTCTGTAAGAAGCCATTCTCAAGGTTCCTGGAGTGGCCTAGCCAGTCTTCCAGACCTGAACCACCAATAGAAAAAATCTTGGAGGGAGGCTGAAAGTCCGTATTGCCATGACAGCCCTCTGAAACGCTGAAGGATCTGGAGAAGGGTCTGTATGGAGGAGTGGGCCCAAAATCCCTGCCTTGCCAGTGTGTGCAAAACCTGGTCAAGGACCTACAGGGAAACGTCATGAATCTCTGTAATTGCAAACAAGGGTTTCTGTATCCAAATATTAAGTTCTTGCGTTTCTGATGTAGTCAAATACTTATGTTCATTGCAAATAAAATGCAAAATTACTTAATTACTTAAAAATATACAATGTGATGTTTCTGGATTTTTAGTTTAGATTCCGTTGCTCTCTCGCAGCTGAAGTGTACCTATGATAAAAAGTAAGACCTCTACATGGCTTTTTGAAGTCGACAACCTGCAAACAATCGGCAGTGTATTCAAATACTTGTTCTCCACACTGTAATATATATATATATATAATATATATAATGATATATCTATATAATATATTAATATTATAGATAGATATACCGTTTGAAGTAGGCAGGCTTACATACCCCCCAGTGAGCAAAATACATTTAAAACTCAGTTTTCGCAAAAACAAAAAATCCTGACATGTAAGCCTAGGAAAATTCCCTGTCTTAGGTTCAGTTAGGATCACCAATTTTATGTTAAGAAATGTGAAATGGTTCAGGAGAATAGTAAGAGAGTGATTTATTCAGCGTTTTATTATTTTGGCACATTCCCCCAGTGGCGTCAGAAGTTTACATACCAATCAATTAGTATTTGGTAGCTATTGCCCTTAAATTGTTTAATTGGGTTCAAATGTTTCAGTAGCCTTCCACAAGCTTGCCACAATAATGGCATGCCTGGTGAAATTTGGCCCCATCCCTACTGACAGAGCTGGTGTAACTAAGTCAGGTGTGTAGGCCTCTTTGCTCGCCACATCGCTTTCTTTCAGTTTCTGCCCCACACATTTCTATAGGATTGAGGTCAGGGCTTCGTGATGGGCCACTACAAAGACCTTGGACTTATTGTCCTTAAACACATTTGCCAACAACTTTGGAAGTATGCTTGGGGGTTAGTGTCCATTAGAAAGATTCATTGCGACCAAGCGTTAACTTACTTACTGATGTCGTGAGATGTGCTTCAATAATATACACCATAATTTTCCCTTCCTCATGATGCCTAATCTATTTTGTGAACGTGCACACAGTCCCATCCTGCAGCCAGCAAACCAACCCCCACAGCATGATGCTGACCATCCCCCGTGCTTCACGGGTTGGGATGGTGCTCTTCGGCTTGCAATAAACCCCTTTTTCCTACAAACATTAACCGCATGGTCATTATGGGCCAAATCAGTTCTATTTTGTTTTTCATCAGACACAGAGGACATCCCATTTCTCCAAAAAAGTACGACTCTTGTCCCCATGGTGCAGTTGCAAACCGTATATTTAGTTCTGGCTTTTTTTAGTGGGCGGTTTTGAGCAGTGGCTTCTTTCCTTGGCTGAGTGTCCGTTCAGGTATGTCGATACAGTGAACTCGTTTTCCCTGTGGACATCCACATAGCTACTTTTGTACTGTTCCTCCAGCATCTTCACAATGGTCCTTTAGCTGTTGTTATGGGATTGATTTCGCACTTTTCGCCACCAAAGTACATTCACTCTAGAGAGACAAGAAACGCGTTCTCCTCCTTGTGAGCGGTATGAGCGGGCGTGTGTCTGTGGCCATGGTGTTTAATACTTGCAGTAACTATTGTTTGTTACAGTATGCATGAACATCGTACATTCAGGCATTGGAAATTGCTTCCGAAGGATGAACTAGACTTTGTGGAGGTCAATTTTTTTTTATCTGAGGTCCTTCGGCTGATTTTCTGTGATCTTCCCATGATATCAAAGAGGCATGAGTTCTGACGATATGGCCGTAAAATACATCCACAGGTACACCTCCAATTGGACTCAAAATGTATGATAAATTAGCGTATCATAAGAGTCCTTAAAAGCCAATGCACATCATATCGGGAATTTTCCAAGCTGTGTAAAGGCACAGTCATCTTAGTGTAATGTAGAATCTGTCTGATCCACTGGAAATTGTGATACAGTGGAATTATATAGTTGAAATCATCTGTCTGTAAGACAACTGTTGGAAAAATTTGACATTAAGTCTTGTTAACAAGGAAATTTTGTGGAGTGTTTGAAAAACGAGTTTTAATGGTGACTCCAAAACCTAAAGTGTATGTAAAAAACTTCCGGACTCAAAACTGTAATGTATATGTATATGTGGTATGTATATGTGTGTATATATAAATGTATATGTGGTATGTATATAGAGTATATAATACTATATATCTAATAATATAGGAAACTACCTTGCTCTCTAGGACACGACTTAGTGAGAACGGAAGAGCATATTAATGCCCCCATGATTTGGCGATATGAGATGTTCGTGTGAGTCGTACTTTGCCTTCGCGAACGTATTCAGACCCCTGACTTTTTTGTTTTTCTTTTTTTTTGTCGCCATTTTATTACTTACAGCCTTATATTCTAAAATTGATCAATTGGTTCCCCACCCCCCCCACACCCCTCATCAATCTACACCACCAAATATCCATAATGACCAAAGCTAAAACCAGGTTTTTAATCTTTTTTTACTAAAATTAATGGAAGAAGAAAAAATATATACGGTCACATTTACGTAACTATTCAGGACCCTTTACTCATGTACTTTGTGGGATCACCTTTGGCAGCCAAAATTACAGGCCTTGCGTCTTCTTGGGTGTGACCATACAAGCTTTGGCCCACACTTGTATTTGGATAGTTTCTCCATGTCTTCATCTGCAGATTCCCCTCTCAGCTTTGTCAGGTTTGATGGGTAGGTAGCGTTGCTGGAACAAGCTATTTTCAGGTTCTCTGCAGAGATGTTCTATATGGGTTTCATAGTCCACGCTCTGGCCTGGGCCACTCCAAGGGACATTCAGGAGACTTGTCCCGAACACCACTCCTGCGTTGTATTGGGCTGGGTGCTTAGTGTCGTTGTCCTGTTGGAAGGTGAACCTTCGCCCCCAGTATCGAGGGTCTGAAGCGCTCTGGAGAAGTTGTTTTTAATCAAGGCTCTCCTCAGATACTTTGCTCCGGTTTCATCTTTGACATCGATCCGGGGACTAGTCTCCCAGAGTACCCTTGCACGCTACAAAAACACCACCCACTAGCATGATCGCTGCCACCACCTTGCATTCACCAGTAGGGATGGTTTGCCAGGTTTCCTACAGATGTGACGCTTGGGCATTCAGGCCAACGAGATTCAATCCTGGTTTTCATCAGGACCAGATTAAGTCTTGTTCTCATGGTCTGGAGAGTCTTTTTGGTGACATTTGGCAAACTCCAAATCGAGCTGTCGTGATTGTTACTGAGGAAGTTGCTTCCGTTCTGGCCACCTCTACCATAAAAATCTGATTGGTGGAGTGCCTGCAGAGATGGTGGTGTCCTTATGGAAGGTTCTCTCCATACTCCACCGAGGAAACTCTAGAGCTATCGTTTAGGAGTTTGGACCATTGGGTTCTCGGTTCAACCTTCCCTGAGGCAAGGTGCCTTTATCAACCGTATTGACTCATTTTGGCCGGGCAGCCAAGCGTCTCGGGAAGAGGTCTTGGGTGGTTACCAAACTTCTCCATTGAAGAATGAGCGAGGGCCCACTGTGTTTCTGGGCGGTACCATTTCAATTCTCGGCAGAAATTTTGTACCCTTCCCTGATCTGTGCCTCGATACATATCTGTCTCGGAAAAACTCTACGGAACAATTCGCTTCAGACCTCCATGGCTTGGATTTTGCTCTGACATGGCACTGTCAAACTTGTGGCGAACTATAATAGACAGGGCATGCTTGTGGTTTCTCCAAATCATGTCCCAATCAATTTAATTTTACCACAGGTGGGACTCCAAAATCAATGTTGTACAGAAACATCTCAAGGATGATCAATGGCAACAGGGATGCACCCTGAGACTCAATTTCGAAGGAAAATTAAAATCAAATTTGATTTTGATGTTTGAGTCTCATAGCAAAGGGATCTGGAAATATTTATGTAATATAAGGTATTCTAGTTTTTATATGTAATACATTTTACACACATTTCTAAAAACCTGTTTTTTGCTTTGTCATTATGGGTTATTGTGTGTAGATTACTGAAGGTGATTTTGGATTTATTTAATCCATTTTTAGATAATGAGTCTGTAAACGTATCAAAATGTGAAAAAAAAAGTTAAAGGGGTCTTGGAATACTCATAATAGGGCCACATAGATTGTATACATTTTGGAATGTGGCCTAATATACAAGAAACCAAACACCAACATCCCTGGTGTCACATGCACCCTCTTACAGTGAACTCAGCCATTGGTAAACCCACACCAGCCGCAGTGTTGCGTTAACCTGCCATGTGTCAGTACTCTGTGTCAGCAGCACAGGGTGGAGAGAGAGGTACAGCCAATGCCTAGCACAACTTGCCCATCTTCTTTCCTCTCCAGCGAAGGAAGTTCAATGTTGAAGTATCCCAGCGACAGGTTTTCATCGCCCCGCGCAGGAAGAAAATGTAATGGTGTATTCTTATGGAAACAGTTGTGTGCTCCCCGAAAAGAGAGGGCCCAGTTGTTTTCTCCCTTCCTTGGCTTTTTCTATGCTGACTTGCCCCTTGCCAGCCGTTTTCCCATAAACTGAACTTGCCTGGTTGAAATATGTGATTATATAAAAAGTATGTTCGTGTTTTTTATTTATTATGGGTTTTTTTCTTATTTTTTACTATTTCTACATTGTAGATAAATAGTGAAGGACATCAGACAACTATGAAATAACCAAATATGGAATCATTGTAGTAGTAACGCACAAAGGTGTTAATACAAATCAAAAAATTATTATTTTATATTTGAGATTCTTCAAAGTAGCCACCCTTTGCCTTGAGGACAGATTTGCACACTCTTGGCATTATCTTCAAACCATCTTCAATGAGGGTGTTTTAGCACCTGGAATGCATTTCAATTAATAGGTGTGCCTTGTTAAAAGTAAATTTGTGGAATTTCTTCTTTACTTAATGCGTTTTGACTTTGAGCCAATCAGTTGTGCTGTGATAAGGTTAGAGGTGGTATACCAGAAGATAGACCTGTTTGTTTTAAAAAATCCAAGTCATATAGGTCGAGCAAGAACAGCTGGAAAATAAGCAAATGAGAAAACGACAGTCCATCAATTATTTAAGACAATGAAGTTCAGTCAATTACGGAAAACATTTAAAGAGAAAGTGCAGTCCGCCAAAAACCATCAAGCGCTTATGATGAAAACTGGCTATCATGAGGGACCGCCACTAGGAAAGGAAATGACCAAGACGTTACTCTGATGCAGAGGATAAGTTCACTAGAGTTAACTGACAACCTCAGATTTGCAGCACAAAATAATGCTTCACAGAGTGTCAAGTAACAGACCACATACTCAAACATCAACTGTTCAGAGGGAGACTGGTGTAAATCAGGCCTTGTCATGGCCCCCCCCCGCCTGAATTGCTGCACAGAAGAAACCCACTACTAAAGGACACACCAAATAAGAAGAAAGAGAGTTTGCCCTGGGCCAAGAGAAACACGAAGCAATGGACATTTAGACCGGTGGACCCTCAGGAATCTGTTTCCTGTAGTCTGATGAGTCCAAATTTGAGATTACTTGGTTAGCAACCGCCGTTATCATTTTGTGAGAAACAGAGTAGGGAAAGGATGATCTCCCGGAATTTGTGGTGATTCCCACTGTGAAGGCATGGTGTGGAGGAGCTTTTTTGCTGGTGACACAGTCTGTTGATTATTTTTATTTTGAATTCAAGGCACACATTGAACCAGCATGGTGTCACACGAGCATTCTGCGAGGCGAAATGCCATCCCAATCTGGTTTGCGCTTTATGTGGACTGTTATTTGGTTTTTCAACAGGGACAATGACCCCCAAAACACACCCTCAGGAGAATTTCAACAATGCATTTTGTACGGGCTGGGGCCATGCCGGTTCCACCTGCTACCACTACCCCTGGCCACCAGGCTCTGCCAAACCCCCCCACCGCCCCGCTTCTCCTTCCACACAAAATTCAGACAGCTGATGTTCTGAAAGAGAGCTGAAAAATCTGGACCCCTACAAATCAGCGGGCTAGGACAATCTGGACCCTTTCCTTTCCTAAAAATTTAGCAGCCGAAATTGTCGCAACCACTATTTGGCAGCCTGTTCAACCTTCTCTTTCGAAAACGTCTGAGATCGGGAAAGCTTGCCGCGGTTCATCACCCTCTCTTCCAAAAAGGTGGTGACACTTCCAGAATCAAAAAAAACTGTTGACAGACCTATATCCATCCTGCCACCTGCCTTTCGAAAAGTATTGTGAAAGCCAAAAGTTAACAAACAGATCACCGACCAGTTCGAATCCCACGTAACTTCCTCCGCTATGTCAATCGGTTTTTTCCGAGCTTAGTCATGGGTGCACCTCAAGCCCACGCTACAGGTCCTAAACGATATTTAATAACTTGCGCGATCGATAAAAGACAGTACTGCCACAGCCGTCTTCATCGATCCTGGCCCATGCTGCGACTCTGTCAACTCACCGTATTTCTTATCGGCAGACTAAATAGCTTGGTTTCTCTAATGGACTGCCTCTAGACCTCGTTTCACCAACTACTTCTCAGATAGAGTTCAATGTGTCAAATCGAGAGGGCCTGTTTTGACTGCGACCTCTGGCAGCGTCTCCTATGGGGGTGCCACAGGTTCCAATTATCGAGCCGAACTCTATTCCTCTGTGGTATATCAATGATGTCGCTCTTGCTTGCTGGTGACGCTCGTGATCCACCTCTATGCGGACGACACCAGTTTGTATACATACTGGCCCCTTCATTGGGGACACTGTGTGAACAAACCTCTCAAACGAGCTTCAAACGCCATAACAACACTCCTTCCCGTAGCTTCCAACTGCTCTGTAAACACTAGTAAAACTAAATGCATGCTCTTCAACTAACGGCTGCTTGCACCCCACCCACCCGACTAGAATCACTACTCTCGTGCGGGCGTCAGGACCTTTAGAGTATGTGGAACACTACAAAATACCTAGGTGTCTGGATTAAAAACACTGTAAAACTCTACTTCCAGACTCACTTTAAGCATCTCAATCAAAAGTTAGATGCTAGAATCCAGCTTTCCCCTATTTCGCAACCAAAGCCTCCCTTCACTCTCTGGCTGCCAAACATGCCCAGTAATGTAATAAAACTGACTATCCCTTACCGAATCCTTTGACTCTTCGATGTCATTACAAAATAAGCCTCCAACAACTTCTACTCAGCAAATTGGATTGTAGTCTATCACAGTTGCCATCCGTTTGTGGTCCCAAAAAGCGTCATATACCTACCCACCATTGTGGGACCTGTACGCTCTTGTTGGCTGGCCATCACGACATGATCGGTCGTCGCCAAACCACACTGGCCTCCAGGTATCTATAAATCACCTGCTAGGCAAAATCCCAGTTCTTATCTTAGCTCACTGGTTCACCATAGCAAACCCACCCACCGGTAGTCTGCGCTCCAGCAGGTATCTCTCACTGGTCATCCCCAAAGCTCAACCACATCCATTGGACGGCCTATTCCCTTTCCAGTTCTATGCTGCCAATGACTGCGATACGAAACTGGCAAAAAATCTCTGAAGCTGGAGAGACTCTTATCTCCTCATCACTACTTTAAGCGTCAACTGTCAGAGGCAGCTACCGATCAATGCACCTGTTACACAGCCCATTCTGAAAAATTAGCACACCCCAACTACATCATTCCCCATATTGTAATTTTATTTTGGCTAAATTGTTGCACCCTAGCTATCTCTAGTTTCGCACATAATCTTTTGCCACACATCTATCATTCCAGTGTTGAATACGAAAATTTTAAACTATTTTGCACTATGGCCTATTTGATTGGCCCTACCTCCCATAAACTTACTACATTCGCAAACACACTGTATATACCACTGGCTCAAAAAAATAAAGGGAAACACTAAAATAACACATCCGTGAGATCTGATCTGAATGAAAGAATAATCTTATTAAATACTTGTTTTCCTTTTACATAAGAGTTGAATGTGCTGACAACCAAAAATCACACAAAAAAATTATCAATGGAAAATCCAAATTTTATCAACATCCCACGTGCCTGTTATGAACACCTCCCTACAACGCCATGGCATGCTGCTCCTGGATTTTTTGAGTGACGGTTGGCAGATGGTCTCGACCTGAGGGAAATCTTCTCTCCCAGAGCTGGACCTAAAGCATCCTCCCAACTCCGGACAGTCTGTGGGGTGCAACGTTGGCGTGGTGGATGTGGAGCGAGACATGATGTTCCCCAGATGTGCTGCAATTGGATTTTCAGTCTGGGGAACGGGTGCGGCCAGTCCATCAGCATCAAGCCTTCCTCTTTGCAGGAATAACTGCGCGACACACTCTAAGTCCAACATGAGGTCTGAGTTCTCTAGCTTGTTTTGCATTAGGAGGAACCTAGTGGCCAATCCGCACCAGCATCTACGGTCTCCACAACGGGGGTCTGAGGGGATATACATCTCCATGTTACTCTTAATGGGGCAGTCAGTGCTACCTCTGGCTGAGCAGCATGGAGGCCTGTGCGTGCCCCCCTAAAGAAATGCCACACCCACACCATGAATGACCCACACGCCAAATCCGTTTTCATGATGGAGGAATGTTGTGTTGCAGGACAGCAGTAACGGTTCTCCATGGCATCTCCAGGGACTCTGTCATACGTCTGGTCACATGTGACTCAGTGTGGTGAACATGCTTTCATCTGTTTGGAAAACAAAAAAAAAAAAACAAAAAAAAAAAAAAAAAAAAAAAAAAAAAAACAAACAAAAAAAAGAAAAATCTCCCCCTTCCCCCCTCCACAAAAAAAAAAAAGAAAAAAGAGAACAGGGCGCCAGTGGTGAAATTTATGCCAAATCTTGGTGTTTCTCTGGGCAAATGCCAAACGTCCTGCACGGGGGAGTTCGGCAACTGTAAGCATAACCCCCCACTGTTTGGGGACGTCGCGCCCTCATCACCCAACCCTCATGGAGTCTGTTTCTGAAACGTCTCTGAGCAGGAACACATGCACCATTTCCTGCCTGCTGGAGGTCATTTTGCGAGGGCTCTGGTAGTTTGGCTTCCTCCCTTGCTCCCTCTCCTTGTACAAAAGGCGGATGGTAGCAGTCCTGCTGCTGGGTTGTTGCCCTCATACGGCCTCCTCCACGACTCCTGATGTAACTGGCCTGTCTCATGGTAGCGCCTCCATGCTCTGGAACCACTACGCTGACAGACACAAGCAAAACCTTCTTGCCACAGCTCGCATTGATGGTGGCCAATCCTGGATGCAGTCTGCACATGACCTGAGCCACTTGTGTGGGTTGTAGACTCCGTCTCATGCTACCACTAGAGTGAATAGCCACCGCCAGCATTCAAAAGTGACCAAAACATCAAGCAGGAAGCATAGGAACTGAGAAGTGGTTCTTATGTGGTCCACCTACCTGCAAAAACCAGTCCTTTTATTTGGGGGTTGTCTTGCTAAGATGCCTATAATTTTCCACCTGGTTGTGTCTATTACAATTGCACAACAGCCATGTGACAATTTTTATGTCAATCAGTGTTTGCTTTATTAAGTGGACAGTTTGAGTTTCAGAAGTGTGATTGACTTGGAGTTACAATTGTCGTTGTTTAAGTGTGTTCCCTTTTAGTTTTTTGAGCAGTGTATATTTTCTGTTGTACTTTTGGACTTTATGTTGTGGTTTAAAACATATGTAACCATATGTAACTCTGTGTTGTTGTTTTTATCGCCACTGCTGTGCTTTATCTCGGCAAGGGTAGCACGTTGTAAATGAGAACTTGTTCTCAACTGGCTACTTTGGTTAAATAAATAAAAAGGCTGTGGTAAGGCAATATTTGACCAAGGAGAGTAATGGAGTGCTGCATCAGATGACCTGGCCTCCACAATCACCCAACTCAAACACAATTGAGATGGTTTGGGTTGAGTTTGGACCGTGAAGGAAAAAGCAGCCATCAAGTGCATCAGCATATGTGGGAACTCCTCAAGGGGTGTTGGGAAAAAGCATTCCTCATGAAGTGGTTTGAGAGAATGCCCAAGAGTGTGCAAAGCTGTCATCAAGGCAAAGGGTGGCTACTTTGAAAAAATATCCAAATATATTTTGATTGGTTAATCCTTTTTTCCCTACTACATTATTCCATATATGTTATTTCAAAGTTCTGATGTTTTCGCTATTATTCTGCAATGTAGAAAATAGTAAAACATAAAGAAAAACCCAGGATATGAGTAGTTGTGTCCAAACTTTTGACTTGGTACTGTACATGGGGGCATTATAGTATTTTTCTCCCAGCAGCACATGCATGACTAATTTTGCCATTGCCTATGATTGTCATGGAAGTGATGAGTAATGAAGGGAATGATTAGAG